>OX465290.1:33902758-34092758 GCA_949987695.1 Merzomyia westermanni
ACGTTCGTATTGCCACAAGGACACCCAGTTATTACTCCACTTATGAGCAAGTGGATTGAGTTCATTTAAGTGGTAATTATAATAGAAGGACATATCAAACACATGAGGAGCTGCGTGCGTACACGAACGAGTGCCCTGCATTTAAGTGCAGTTTCATCATGAATTCTTAATCGTAAAAAGGGTTAATTAACTTAACAATAAAATGTTCTATATTTACTTATGAGCAACTATACATACAGACATATGCATGTATATATTTTCTTGCCCACTTGCAAGTTAAGCAACCAGCATTTATAATATTATGGGTTGAATTTAAAAATTAGAAAACCCGTCCAGTAATACTGAGTGCAACTTTAATTATTATATCTCTGAAACTATTACAGATATGGAACTTAATTACATTGCTTATTGCAGCGCTCATTAGTACATTTCGTTTGATACCCATATTGTACTAACACATTTTGGGTCACCTTGGTCCACATATTGATCGATAACTCCGAAATCGGTAGAGGTATTGAAATAAGCGATATCTAAAATTTCCAGTATAATATTAAGTAATGCAACGGTGGTAAATACATTAAATTTTATTTAGCAGTTTTTAAGTGATGCGCGTCCAAACATACGGACAGACAGACACAAATTTCAAAAACCGTTATTTTGTATTCTAATGGCTGAATAATGATTCCTTCTTTAAATTTTCCTTGAGTATCTGCAATGTACAGACATCGGCCTGTAGCAGTTTAATTATGTGAACAGTACAAGCCTCTCAAATATATAACTCCTCAGTCCTTCTTGGGACATTCGGTATAGATTTGCATGGTAATGAGACTCTTCTCTAATTTTTCCTACTTGTAATAATTTAATTTTTAGACTGGTATGAAACTGCAGTTTGTCGTTACTAGTTCGGCTAGCTTAGAGTAATTCATCACGCCGATTTCTTGAGGTTGTAGACTTAGGAGTTAGGAATGAATAAGCGTGTTTCTGGCAAATTTCTCTCGATTTGTCAAGCGAGCAGCAATGAATTCTCAGCTCCATATATAGTTTCTTCTCCGACAACCCATTTCAGATTCTATGCCCAACAGGCTAGTTATGGAGTTCCGTCATATATTACCTCGAAGTGCGATCTTGGATTAAAAACAGTTCCTTGTAATATTTTCCTCCGTTTTGTCACTGGAGCTCACTGGGTTGTCGCCAATCCCACCATTTATTTATAAAGTTAGAATACCTATATTCTTCCCAGCTTCCCAGTGAGTGAAATATTCTCTCAGATTGCGGGTACACATTCAGTCAATGTGAGCTCTTAAATGAACAGCCAGCTCTACCTTTTCTGCGTGGGGTTTTAATCAACGAATGATGGAGTCCCTGAACTCGTTTCGGGTCTAGAAATGCCTGTTCGGAGTCCGCCCTGGAAATAGTCATTCCAATGGCCTCTGTTTGTCATACCATTCAGGATGCATAGCGTGTCTAGTATTTATGTATCGGGATGATGATGTATGAGGTTCTTTGTGCAGAATATTCCGAGCCCATTGTTGAGATTGGGTCTCGATCTCCTAGGTCCAAAAATCTTGCATAGATCTACAAAGATGTGGGAAAGTTTTGGCGAACACTGCAAGTCTCGGTTCATTGCCAGCTCTCTCTTTTAGTCCGAGGTACTTTAAGATACAAAATTTGGCTTCGTTGTCATTTATTTCCATCTTTTTGGCAGCAGTTAACTAGACCACTGCTCCTTCTTCTAATGTCTGTTTTTAAACGATTAAGACTAGTGGACTACGCTCTATAATTCTGTTATCATACTTCTCTTGCTGTAAGGCTTAAAATCATGGATAGTGTTGAAAGAAGATGAGATTGCCCTTGGAGTATACGAGGGAAACATTTTTTGGAAGATTTATGATCCACCACGTGACATCACGTGAGTATGAAAGGAAATTTAACGATCAGCTGCACAAGCTGCGTGTAGATATGGCCATAGTACATAGTACTAGATGGGTCTTGTCATCAGGGAAAAAACGTATGGATGATGACTTGGCCTCGTGTGCTCTGGACGTGCTTAGCTTTTCAGTTCCTTCATTCAAAACTAACCTGCTACTCATTCCAAAAAAAAAGCCGGTTACCTATAACATCTCTATCCACTCCAACAAGCTTTGAACAACTCACTTAAAAGACATCGATATGCGCAGTTAAGTGAATTTAAAGGCGTTGAGGGGCTGATTTAATTGTTGTATTTAGTTAACCAAAGCCGTGGGCAAACAAGCCGGACAACAAGACAATACAAAATACATGCTGGCTATGTTAGGCACCTACGCAAGGACAGTACATGAGATACATACAACTTACAAACTAATCAACGTATCAAACAACATAGAAATACTTCAACCTTCCAGCACACATACTCCTCCTACACTCTCCCCATCTCCACTTGCCCTTTGCCACATACGCTTAACATTAAGTAGTCCACAATTTCCATTTGTATCAATTAACAGAAAAGGGTTAATGTACCCACACACACCCGCACACTGTTGAGCACAGCAATAACAATAGCCATGCGGAGAACAATGCCCGAACAGAGACTTGTGCGCTTGTTAGCCAAGTAGCTGTGCATGTATGGCTTAGTTAGTATGGCTTAAGGCGGGTAGCTCATGCTACACGCCTATTACTGCCAAATGGAAAACGTCAAGCAGGATACGCCCGTGGAACGTAGTGCCTGTAAATGCTATGCCTATTCAACTTTCACCTTTTGTAAATGATACAAAAGCGAGTAAGTAAGAGTGTGCTTATATGAAGGCGAACGGAAGGTCCGCATGAAAAATGATGGTCAGTAAGAAATTGTATGTTTTGATGGGTGAAAATCTTATATAGCCGGTATTAAGATTAAGTATTAGATGGTTTTTGAAATGCCGTCAATCACCGATAGACCTATCTAGAATAGTATTGGTCTAAAAAACAAAGATTTCTAGACGTTTTAAAAGGTCACCCTGTGCAAACTATTTTATTCAACGAACTTATTTTGTTTTCTTTTATTTAATTTAATTTAATTTTATATAATTAAACTTAATTTAGTTTAATCTCATTTTATTTTAAAAATTGTTTTTCATTTAATTTCATAAAGTCCCATGACTATAAACCAGCTCAAGGACAAGAATAATAATTTTTCTTTTTTATTTATGATAATTATTATTTTTTTTTAATAATTATTTCTAATTAATTTATTAAAAGTTTTTATTAAAATAGAATAGGAAAATTTTGGAGACATCCGATATAGCTTTTATTATTCATTATATTTTACTTAATTTTTTTTTTTAATTAAATTTATTTTAGTATATTTTAGTATATTTTATTTTATTTTATTTTCTTTTATATTTTATTTTATTTTCTTTTGTTTTATTTTATTTCATTTTATTATATTTTATTTTATTTTATTTCATTTTATTTTATTTTATTTTATTTTATTTTATTTTATTTTATTTTATTTTATTTTATATTTTTTTTTTTATTTTATTTTGTTTTATTTTATTTTATTTTATTTGATTTTATTTAATTTTTTTTATTTTATTTTATTTTATTTTATTTTATTTGATTTTATTTCATTTTATTTTATTTCATTTTATTTTATTTTATTTTATTTTATTCTATTTTATTTTATTTTATTTTACTTTATTTTATTTTATTCTATTTTACTTTATTTTATTTCATTTTTTTTATTTTATTTTATTTTATTTTATTTTATTTTATTTTATTTTATTTTATTTTATTTTATTTTCCTCTTCATTTAGTCTAACTTTACTAACATATTCCATTGTCAGCCGAAGTCTAAGACGCTTGCACTCTTCTTAATCCATCCAAGTGTAAAATTACATTGAAGTTTTATTATTTTTCTTTATTGAACTTAATGTATGTCCATTGGTTACTACTACAGGGTATATAGATACATGCCTACACACTTACACACATTCCCTGTTGTAGCTGAAAGTTGACGAGCGCAAATTGGTGAGTGTTGAGATGGGGCATGAGATGTGCGAACAGCTAATTTCAACAGGTCTATGTGTGCTTGACCGGCAGCGAAATGCCATGAATGACTTGCATTGTTTCAGGAATTTGAAGCATACTTAAAGGGGTTTGGTAGCAAGTACTGGTCGAGATACCATGTTCACATTGCACCGAGCATGTTCACATTGCGGTTGCAGCAGTGCAACTTGCATCTTCACCCTCTTACAATGCATGCAAGTGACGTGTTGCATACGCTTTTAACTGGTTTTTCATCACTTTTGCATTTAGTAAAATATCAAAGGCGGACATTTGTTGCAACAAAAAGTCAAAGCTTCTAGCATCAAATGTGAATAAGAAATAAATTTTTTTTGCTTTCTGTTTGGAATGAGTTGTGAATGCATGAGAAAATCATTCAAACTGTGTTTTACATGTGTCAACATTTATTGTTGCATGCCACATACCCTCATGCCACACTTGCCACATGGAATCACAGTAAATGTTGTTTGTTACTCTGCAAATATGCAATAAATCTTTTAGCGACAGCATGTGGCATGCCACATGACTGCATGGATGTGTTGTGGTGTGAGTGAACGTGTGAAAGAATGATCGACTGTGTGTATGTAAGTGTGTGTGTGAGTGTGTGCTCATATTTTAAAAAGTATTTTATAAGAATAAAAAAGTTACTTTCACAAACGACATTTTATCAGTTGCCTCACCCCCTTGGAGTTAAGCTTGCAACTCATATGAATACTTGCCTACATGCGTGTCATACGTGGAGCTTCGCCTCGCTTTTGTCTTATCTTCCACTCATGTGACATGTCGCCTTGTCTCACTTTGGCGTCATAAATTGAGGGATGCTCACACATGGCAGATAGCATTTGACTTATGTGCATTTGCATGTTCCCTCCCCCTTGAGTGTGCACCAACCGACTTGACTAATGTGGCCCATATTTCATGCGCTTTTTAAGCGGCAAACACAGATTTGTGGTGTAGAAAAATCTGAAGACAAGAAATAAATATTTTACGCCAATTTATTTGTACGTTGATTCGCTTTATTTGCATAATTGCTGAGACAAGAGATAGGCATGGTATTTAGTAAAGAGTTTGATTTATATACTATTTGCGACTTTTTCTACCTTGACAAAATGGGTTCTGAGAAGTGAAGTAAAGCAGTCTTTCCCTAAAGCAGAATAGGCTGACTTTTCGAACACATCTCCCTAAAGGGCTGAATAGGTTAACGGACACTCAACACAGTGGGGATCTTAATAACTTCGTCTGAAACCCTGTTTGGTCCCATATGGGTCCTTTCTACTCGTGGCAAAGCTGTATGCAATTTGAAGAGGGAATAGGGTAAGTAAGTTTGTTGTTATTTTAAGCCGACAATTTCTCTTTTCATAAATATTCTTGCAGAGTTTGCTTAAAGAGAAAATGTGGCTAGCTGAATCTGAAATACCATTAATAAGATCCGATTGTTTCAATCTGCTTTTAGTTTGGCGAGCAATACGCTTGATAATAGCTCGACGCTGGCAACTGGACTTCTTTTCTTTTAGTTTGGTCGGCCCACCATTACATTGCGATCTGGAGGCATGAACTTGTCGACCAATTTTTCATCTCCGGGTTTTTCGACTCCAGTCGGGTCTTCTGCAGTCGAGTGCAGGTAGAAAAGGAATAAATTGAAGAACCATTCCATGGTGCAACTTTGATGAGACGTTCACCCACATGGTGGCGCAATCTTTTTCCAAAAGCTTAACTCCTCTCCCCTTACATCACCAGAGTTGTAGGCGTCGTAAAACCTAGTAATCTTCATTGCACTAAGAAGGCTCATCCTTCCTAATAATCATAGCATAGTCAAGCGTCGAACCTTTCGTAAGACTCCCGCTTTAAAGCAAATCTCCTGGTGTGGCCCTTGAAGCGAGTATGCCAAACAGGACTCACTGAATCTGCCTTACCTTTTGTAGTGGGCCATTGATCTACGAGGGCTGGTTACAGCATCTCTCTCATAAGTTGGTCACGTTGCCGATCTCTAAAAATTATGACGAAATATTAGGGATTGAGTGTGACAACTGTAGCAACTATCACACCCTATTCAGACACCCCAAAGCTTTAAGAAAAATAGCATTTCATTGACAATTTCTCTTGGGTGAATAGCGAAAAGAGCCCACTCCGTTGATTGCCTTGCAAAAAGCAGAAAAAAAGAAAAAAAAAAAAACAAATAACCCTTGCATTTAATGTGCGAAACTTGTCAGCGCAGTAAAAATAAAAATCGACGAGTATTAACCGCATATAAACAAGCCATTATTGCCTGCCATCATCGTCCGCAACATAACGATTTCAATCACCATAACCAAAGACCGAACATATCAATCATTCAAAGCAATCGCCAGTCTCATCAACACCCTCCATAGAGTGAAAGTTTAGTTGTTGCTTTTTTATGTTGTCATGCCCGGTTATAATATTTAGTTACTCATATATATATTAGCTACCTCTGTAGCATGCAATAAGATTGGATTGGCTTTGACGAACTTTCGATACTCTACTTTCAACTCAGATTGAGGTATAGAGGCTTGAAAATTCATTGAAGCCCTTTGAAATATCAATATGTCTCCTTCCACATTCGAGTACGTGTCAAACCGGAAACATCCAATGAAGAAGAAGCTATATTTAATCTCAATTATTCTTTCAAAGTTCATCGGATTCGAGGCTCTTGCAAAAGTGGTTTCCCAGATATTTAATTTTGCTATGGAAGTTGTATTGTGTTCTAGTTTCATCCAAGGTCGTAATTGGCTATAAGACTCACGGCAACTCAGCAGCACTGCAATCACCGCCAATAATTTTTTTAATAGCCAAGAAGGTCTGAGGAGGGCTGCATTGAAGGTTGAGGTACTACTCAGCCAATCCAGAGTCGAGTAGAGGTCCCACTTTCTTTACTTATAAGAACACAGTGATTTGATGGAGTTATTTCAGTCGGACACACCCACGCGAAAGGTGTATCTAGTCGGGTTGGATGAACAGGGTGGGTCGGTAGCTAAGCACAACGTGGTTGGTGGGGCGAACAGGGATGCGGTATAGTGTGGATAGGGCTGTCACACCAGGTGAGTGTGGCAGCGTCGGTAAATATTGGTGCCTAGTTACTGACGGACTGTTGATTGGTGCCGGTGAATCGATGATTGGCTACTGGCGATGGCTACGGTTGATGGGTAGGGTGAACCGGTCAGCGGTTGATCGATGCTAAGATACCGATGACGGGGTGGTGGATGCCAGTGAATCGGCGGTTAGGGTATGGGTGCCAAGTTACCGATGGACTGTTAGTTGATGCCGGTGAATCGGCGCCACGTTACTCATGACCGGTAACCGGTGGTTGGTTGACGCCAGTGTATCGGTTAGCAGTTGGTCGATGCCGGCTGATTGGTGCAGGAATACCGATGACCGATTGGCATAATCGGGTGGACCTGTGAGTGAGCACCGGTGGATATGTATTTGGTGGCGCCGAAGGACTCACCACTGGTCTTGGGAACGAAGGTGCGACAGAAAGGTCGCTTCTCCACGTCCCGTAGACGCAACCAAAAAAAGGATCGATAGTGGAGGGCTTTGCAGGGTAAGGGGTGGAAGCTTCTCCCAATATGTGATGGTCAGTCTCTCTTATCGAAACTACACTTTCGACAATTACAGAAGCGTAAATTATCTTCTTAAGTATAAGGTAGGATAAACCATTTGTTAGCCGCTGACTTTCTTTGTGCTTATTAACCTTTTTATTTGCTTGGGCGGGTGTGTGGAAGTGAAGAGTGAAGGTGTGAATTATTGTGATTCTACTTAAAAGCAACATTACAAAGGTACTGTCCCTGACACAGCAAAAGCCGATCCACGTTGCGTCTAGTTCATCGGTGTAGCACTTTGTTACGATGCCCATCTAAGAGAAACGATATGTTGACTCACCAGGTTCATGGTCCATTATCTACACTCAACCACCCTACTAGGTCTTACATTTGCTGACCCTATAGGCCGAAGAGTCTCATGGCTCTCACCGAAAATGTTTTTGTATTTCATGTGGATTGCGAAGATACTGAGTACAGGAGACGCATATATATGGACTTTGCCTTTCTATAAAAAAAAATTCACTTTTATGGGAGGTGCCGCGCCCCATTTTTAGCTATAACCAGTTTTCATGCAGGTGTTAGTTACTAACCTTATATAACCCGATATCGAATTTCAGGGGTCTGACCTAAATGCTTCCAGAGATATGGACTATAAAAATTCCAGTTATATGGGAGGTGCCACGCCCCCTTTTTCGTTATCCCAATTTTCATGCAGGTGTTGGAGACTAACCTCGTATAACCTCTAACCAAATTTCAGTGGTCTAACTTCAATACCTCCAGACAAATGCACTATAAGAATTCCATTCGTAAGGGAGTTGCCACGCCCCTTTTTAGTTATCCCATATTTTCATGCAGGTGTTGGGGATTAACCTCGTATAACCTCTAACCAAATTTCAGTTGTCTAACTTCAATACTTCCAGACAAATGGACTATAAGAATTCCATTCGTAAGGGAGGTGCCACACCCCTTTTTAGTTATCCCCCGTTTTCATGCAGGTATTAGCGATTAATCTCATATAACTCCTGACTAAATTTTAGAGGTCTACCTTAAAATACTTCCAGATATATGGACTAAATACTTCCATAGATATGGACTATGAAAAATTCCAGTTATATGGGAGGTGCTGTTGTTGTTGTTGTTAACAGTGCCCTGCCCAATGGGCTCGATCACTCTAAATTGTCATCAGGCTCTTCTAACGGAAGTCCAAGGAAACGCGCAGTTTCGACAGGGTTGGACCAGAGTGATGTAGGTGTTAGAAGAGTGGATATGGGAGATGCCACGCCCCTTCTTCGTTATCCCCAGTTTTCATGCAGGTGTTGGGGATTAATCTCGTGTAACCTCTAACCAAATTTCAGTGGTCTAACCTAAGTACTTCCAGCGATATGGACTATGAAAAATTCCATTTGTATGAAATTTAATACGCCCCCTTCTTCGTTATCCCTAGTTTTTTTTGGAGGTTTTAGGGATTATTCTCATATAACCGCTAACCAAATTTCAGTAATCTAACTCAAACATTTTCAGAGATATGAAAAATTAAAAATTCCATTCGTATGGGAGGTGCCACACCCCTTTTTTCGTTATCACCCGTTTTCATGCAGGTGTTAGCGATTAATCTCATATAACCCCTAACTAAATTTCAGTGGTCTAACATAAAATACTTCCAGATATATGGACTAAATACTTCCAGATATTTGGACTATGAAAAATTCTATTTGTATGGGAGGTGACACGCCCCCGTTTTCGTTATCCCTAGTTTTTTTGAAGTTGTTAGGGATTATTCTTATATAACTCTCCCAGTCAATTAATTAGTCGGCTTTTTTATTTGGTAATGATTATTTTAATTTTTTTTAAAAAAGAGACAATTATTAACTGATTACGATTAGAAAAAATCTTAAGAAATACGAAAAAATCGAAAATAATCAAAAAAAGTGTTTTTTATGATTTTTTTTTGATTACTTCTAATTTTTTTTAGTATTGTTGATGTATATGCTTCTACAACCATACTGGAAAAAATCAAAAATAATCAAAAAACAAAAAGAAATTATCATAACTACTTTCTTTGATTATTTTTGACTATTTTTTAATTAATTGGAAAATAATCACTAACAATTTAAAGTAATGGTAATCAATCATTAAATGGATTCTCAAGAAAATAACTATTTGCACCGGTAATCATTACGATTAGCAATCATTATTTAACAGGTCTGCTCTGTACTAATGTAGTCCGTTTTTGTTCTAATGAGGCAGTCGTCAACACGCCGCAAAATACGGTTACGGTAATATGTAGGGTCCTTAGGTTACATTGAGTTGGCCGGTATGTGAAGACCACACTTAAACTTAGGCCCGTTTACTCAATGTCTGGTTATGATAAACTTTATCACATGATACCTAATCATGGCTTGCCTCAGAATGACGTTTTCGTTTACACAAAAGTCTGATTAAGTTATCATGATGTCATTCATGTTGGTCATTGTAAACGTTTTTGGAAAAAAATTCACAAAAGCTGCATTGCGAACGAATAAAAAGTGACAGTTGCTCTGTTTTCAATTTTAAACGAATCATTTTGACGTACAAATTTCGATTGTGATATTTCTTTATATGGATATTATTACATTTTTAAACTCCATTACTTGTAGAGCTTGCTAGCAAAACAATTTATCGCAAAATCAGACTTTTACTTTCAGCTGTCACTCTTTGTTTTGCTAAGCGCATAATCATAGGCCCATCCTTTGATAACTCTTATCAGAAGATAATCAGCGCATCGTCGATAATCAGACATTGAGTAAATGTTTTTTGGACCAACCTCTGGTAAAGTCTTGATTAAGCAGTTAGGTCGTCCACGTTGGAAAACCCTTTTAAGAACCAATATCCATTTTATACTCATAGAACAATTCTGTTCTCTTTACAAATACTGAAAGCATTCCTGACTCATCCTACTTGCTGTTTCCAGAGATCTGGTAGCTCTGAGCTTAACCCTAATCCGACAAGAATATTACAGGAACACCAAACAAATTATTTTTACCCCTGTGAGTATGCTAGCCAAATTAAAACTGACTTTTATTAAAGTGTTGCCAACTGTGGACTAAACCTTTGTAAGGAAGTGCCAGTAAGTACGGTCATCATGAGCCTATTGTCCACTCTTTGTCTTCGATCTTGAACACTAGGCAACCCCATACTTGATTCCAAGATTTTTTTTAGGTTGGTCGATTATTTGCAGCTCGTATATACCTATCATCTCACACAATAAGATAGTTCGCATCTCCACTTGAGAAATTACCTTCAAACATTTTTCAAAAATTATTCAAGACCAGTTGATATTAATTATTATTTAGTTATTATTTTGACGTTTAATAGAAAAATTTCCCATCAGAACAAACTTCTAGCTTAGTATATTTTGACTCTTCGCTCCATACTAAGCCTCCAGTTCAACTTAGCTGCCAAAAGTATAATTTTTCCGCTTTCCAAATAGTGAGATTGTATTCTTGTCACTAACCAGCAGCTTGTCACATAATTTTCCCTTAATCCACATTTCCACCTTAATGGAATTTAAGTGAATTTAAAGCTTAGCCACACACCAACTTTCCATATATCTCTGTCAGATTTGGTTCGAACGACTGCGAATAAAAGCCTTTGAGTCAACTAAAACCCTCTTTCCGTTTGACGTTGTGAGCTGGCGTGTGCTTGTTTATTTTGACTTTTTTTTGTTGTTGTTGCTGTTGTTCTCTTTCTTATAACTATATCCACTCTCCATACATTTGTACGTATGTATTGTTTTATACCAAGATTTTTTTGACATTTCTATGTTCATACAGCAAGCAATATGTAATCGATTTTTGATTGAATATTACCCGGCATCCTTCTGTGTGCAATCACACTAATACATACATCATTGCGAGTGTGAATGTTCAAGCAACTTCCGTTTCAGTTACGTTGGTTACGGTGCCACAACCTTAGGAAGCTTATGAAGGTTGTGTGTGGGAAGTCACCTTGCTTATGATTTCCTCTTTCCGCTTACACTTCACTCTTCCACCAAGCACACATGTGCCCCAATGGCAAATGCCATTTTTCTGCCACTTGAAATTACTTTTTTTCTATTCCCTTGCAGTTGTTTTTTCGTATTTTTCTTCCTAATCGATTATATTTCTTTTTTCCCGTGCTTCGATAAGAAAAGAAAAAAAATGTGGAAAAGTGTGGCAACTGTTGGTTAGCGTTTAACCCTTTGCCATGCACACACTCGTATGCAATCTTACTTCTATATTCGTTATACTCGTATGACTTTACTCAACCCCTTTTGGGTGAGACCATAAAATCGCTGTTCTTATGAGTCTCAAAATATTACGAGTTTTTGCTTGTTTCAATTTTGAGGTATCTCGATATGTACTTCCATGGCTTTGTGCTTGTGCGTTTATATTCGTATATCCCAGTTCGCCTCAGAGCGAGTACTCTTTGAAATCGACGTCTAGACGTGTCTTTTGGGGTAAATTAGCCAAAAGTGACAATTACACAAGAGGCGGGTCACACAACAGCTCGGGTTGTTTCCGACCAATGGCTGTTAATTCAGTATTACCATGTTTCATCCGCATCCCTAGCCTGGAGGAGAACGTCATTTCTCTGAATTTCGGCTCTTGGATCAGCAACGATAACATCGGATCCGGTAGGTCAGTGCAGGGAGTTGACCATGAGCCTGGTAAGCCGACATGTTTCTATAGTATGGGTGCCGGGGCATCATCGTATACAGGGAAACGAGATGGACCATTAGCTGGCTCGGCGTGGATCGGCTCTTGATGTCTCAGAAGAGAAGGAGGTCCCTGTACTCCTTCGAATTATCAAGGTCTGAATTTATCAGTACTGGTTTAGCTAGGCTGATATTCACTGGTAGCGCTTGCAGTTCTATAGAGTGTAACAGGAGTCTACGGTCCTCGTACAATGATACAAGATGTTCGACCCTTCTCAAGGTGAATAGTAGTAAAGTTCTCAGATTAGTTGCGGTGCTCAATGGGCACTAGACCATTAAGGCGAATGCAGCGGGAATGGGCCTGGAACGCAAAACCTAGCGCCGCAGCTGCAGCCTTCGGGCGCCAGAGGACACGGTTAAGCTTATGCTGGGTGAGTGTCAAGTTTGATATTTCTAGGTAAGCCCTGCTTTAGGAGTAGCGGAACTTCTAAAGTTTTGGAACTTAGCGGCATGAATATAGTGCGACATGTGTTCCACCATGGCGCTTGCTGATAGTCTTCCTAAAATATTTTTCATTGTTTAGTTAACAAGCTCATAGAGGACTCGCCACTTCAACCAATCAACCAATACTTTCGACCTTTTAAGGCTATTTGTCGTTGTAATGCTCTTATTGAGAAAGTAGAGAGTTTGCAATGAAGTCATTGACCTCACACGAAATACACCGACTGACTTACGAAAATATGACCCAGCTCTCGACGCATAAAACTGCTGACGGATATGACATCAACTCGTTATCTGATCTGAGATCCTCTTTAACAAATATTTCTAAGAACTTCTCTGTAGCGTACTCCCAGAGCAGTCTCTTAAGATGTTGAAAGCATCCAAAATATCTTTAAGGATTCTGCCTCTGTTAATATAACTCAACCAAATAGTAATGCGACTTCGAAACGTCGATACTGCCTCATTTGGCTAACTGGGTTGCATACCAGCGTAAGTAGTTCTAATGCCATAAATCCGAATATGATCACTTCATAATTTGACATTGATTGATGATGTGATGGATGGTTGATTCACTTGTTTGCTTCCGTTTCGTCTTTTGTATGTTGAGAGTGAGTTAGGGTTGGAGGGTTTGTATCCTTTCGTTTGGCTTTTAATGTTTTTGTTGCTATTTTGTATCGGTTATTGTTTCGGTTAATGTTATGACTGTTTTGTGGCATTTTCTGTTTTTATTATCTTTTGGTGGATTCCTTGTCATTCATCCGCATAACGGCACTTTGATTGTTTGATTTGTTTTCACACATTTTTATTTGCTTTTTTTTTGGAAATCATTTTGCTACTTTTTTTCTTAAGACGGCAAATGATTTGAAAGTGATTTTTCATGCACGCTATATGTGGTCTTTTGAGAGCTCTAATAATTTAGATTTATATCCCGACTGCCTTTTATAGCAGAATGAACTTGTTGAATGAGTAGTTGTTCGTGCTAGAGGAACTCAGTTCTGACAGCTACTCTCTGAGAATAATTTTCGACCATTAAGAAGTCATGACTCAAGAGGTCAACCGACCAAGGTTTATTATTCGGTTATAACCTTGCTCAGACAGCATTACCAACTAAGGAAGGGAAAAGGAAATGTAACAACAACATCAGCAAACAGTCAATGCGACGTCATCTCCAAGCGCTTGTCTTTCAAACCCCTCCGGATGCAATGGTATTCGCGACCAAGTGTTAATCCATATTGGCATACGCCCCGCCGGGTTAGGAGTTTAGAATATGCCCGAGGTAGGCATACCGGTTGTAAGAGGCGACTTATATGCACAAAGGTAATGACGTGCAACTCGATGGTTGATCTACGGATATGATGCCTCTCACCTCTCATTACCAATCTTATCATTCCTTACGGAAGGGTGACATGACCTAGAAGGTTTCACTGGTCATAAATCGCTCCCGCGACAGTCGGGCAGTACTGCCATGGAGTACCGGACCTTCGGGGAGTGATTTTGGCGTTACCACAACAACAACATACGCATTAGTCCTGGAGATGATCAAGTTTATGAAGCTTTATAACATCTGCATGTCAAGTTAAATGGAAACGGAGTGGTATCGATTTTATCACACATCATCCGGACAATAGATGTCGCCACACGAATGTTAAGAAACTGTCATAGAGATATCACAATCGCATTTTAGATATCACAATCGCAGGCCAGGACTAAAAAACTCATATATTACTTTGGATGGCGATTGCTGAAACTCTATCACCTTATCATCTTACCATACTTCTTCCTCTTCCTCTGATGACAGAGAGTATACAGTGAGCGCCTTTGCTGCTCCTTCAATACGTTAAGCGTAACCAGCCTCCCGCAAGATAATTTTCTCGGCTTCGCCTTGTTTCATAACGTCCATCACAATACCACAAATTCAACAGAATTTCGAGCCAAAGCTGCGACACTGCCCAGGAAAGGTGTTTCAGTGGAAAAGGGTTCGAAGTCCTCAGAGCTAGGCAGTACCTAACTACTGTAGTAAGACAGTTTATCTAAGGCTAGCTTTAATTTGTCCATACCCACCTTTTTATTTCTGAAATATGAAGAGAGAGACCTTTTGAGACCTTTTTACCCTCTTAGTACACAGCTAAATTCGGACTGTTAACCATCGCTGAGCCTGTATGAACAGCTGGTGCAATGAATATAGCGTCACCTCGGAAAATAAGTTCGCTGGTGACAGCGAAATGTGTTTTGGATAGGGAAGAGAGGCGAATGGTTAGAAAAAGGTTTGACTCATCGTATGACAAAAGCTCACAATTTCCGGTAGAATTACGGAAAGGACAATATTGGTCTCTTGGCAGGCGACGTAATGTGCCTACTCAGCTTAGTCCCAAGCACTGTAGGCGGCGTCTCTACTTCACTATCCAGGGAACACCTTATAATACTCCCAATATCCCAGATTTAAATTAGAAAGCGGTAACTGATTGCGGACTAGGCCAGCTGTGCTCAGGCACAGAGGAACAAAGCAATGAGGTCTGACGAGCGTATGCCTCCATATTGTAACTTTAGTATGAGTTGTCCAGTCTGTAGTAAAGGCTAAGCAAAAATTGGTGCAGAGCTAACTGAAGCCCTCTATCAACTAGATCTTTACCTTACACCAAATTCGTGATAACAGTATCGACTTCAGACCAGGTTTTGACAAGCTTCAAAATGAGCTGCCCTTATCGTACTTCGACTGAATCTAACATTCCTGCGAATCACATAGAGCAACGCTATTAGCTTGATCAGGGTTGTAAGAACGAGGTTTCAGACAAGGCTACTCCAAGCCTGCATTTTCCATTGATCTTATCAGCCGAACCATAAGTTGTGCTAGTATCAGCTGAATCAGCCTCATTCCGTTTTCTTTCTATCTTCATTTTAAAATTTAAACGCACACAAGACTTACTCAAGTAAATTTCTCCGCTCACTCCATTAAACCCATGCCGTCAGTGATTTATATCGATATTAGCCAATCTAAAAATAATGCAAACTCACCACATCGTCGAGCATAAATCAATTGTTGTTCAATATTACCGCCGCTTGTCAAGCCAAACGAAGGCAGCACAACCGCTAGGGCATCAATTCAGGCAACACCTGTGTCAGCCGTATTAAATTACCAAAGGAATTTCCATCCCATTGTAGGACACAGCGAGCTTACTAACGGCTCTGTATAAATATTTGGGTTCTCTTATGGCTGAACAGGCGCAAGCGGCTATAATTCATAACGGAAATGTCATCATGACGAGCCCTCTACAATTCGATTACTCTCAGTTTTGGTTATTTCCGTTGGGCTTGTGTGCGAGTAGTTGTTTTTGTGTGAGACGTTTAGGGCACAACAGGGACACAGGTGTGGTAATGCAGTCGCTGATGGAGAACCTTTTAACAAACGAAAATATATATTTTTAAAATTGTTGTAAATATGTCGGTATATTTGTATATATACGACCAGGTAAGATGTTAAAACACTCGGGTTTTATGGCGTTATGCGAGCAATTCCGCCTTATGGTTTAGAGGATATACTTTTAACCTGAAATGATGGATTTGATATTCGAGATGTTTTTCTTCAACCCTGAGTACTGAGCAAGAAAACCTATGCTGTTGTTCCTGTTGCATCATTAAACCCTTCACGGTAGACGCACGCATTCATAAACTGGCCTCAGCTCATGTAAGGTTAGGAAGAGAAGCTACTTTACGCTGTTGTGAGTGATGCGGGTTTCTCCGGAGAGGTTACTTTTGATTTGTTAGGATCTTTGGGCCCGGTAGCGGCTGTCCAGAAAGATACACGTCGCTGCCTGTAAGCGTGCCTCTTCCGTTGCTTGAAACCGGGCCTCTGCCAGAGTCTTTTTGATGTTTAAACACCTTTGGGCTGCTTGAAACTGCATCTCTGTCTGTCCCTTGTTGTTGACGTTGTTTTTATGCATATCTGAGTTTGAAGTGAGACTTGCCTGGCTGCTTTTTAATGTGAGTGTGTGTGTACAAGTGCTTTGCTGGCGCTGATTACACTGGTCTACAAATTCGAACTTTTTTTCTCCACCAGCGATGCGAATATGAAATTCAAAATCTAAAACCACCCCCTGATTCCGAAAATCGAGGTTATTTATTATTCTATAGTACCGTTTTTGAGATCTCTACGATTTACCGTTATTTAAAAAAAAAAAAGATGGCTCTCCAAAACGATTTAAAAATTTTAAAAGCTAATAAAATTTGCTATAAACAATGCATACAAAACTTTTCGCTACGCCCTGTATGTTCGAAGATAATGAACAATCAATACGGATTTTTACCTTTTTTTTTTGTAAAAATATAAAAAAATATGTACTTTGCGAGGAAGAATATCGAAAACTTTTTCTTTTCTTCCACATATTTTTTTTTCTCTGTAAACTCTGTTTTATTACAAAAAAACATGACATGACCTAGAAGATTTCGCTGGTCATAAATCACTACCACGACAGTCGGGCAGTACCGCAAGGGAGTACCGGAGCGTACCGGATTCAAATCCGGCCAAGGACTGTTAATTCGACAACACTTCCCAAAACCTTCGGGGAGTGTTTTTGTCGTTACCACAACAACAACAACATTTTCGAAGGGTTATTAGATACAAAAAACTGTTAATGCCGTTTTCTCAAGTAGGTAAACTTTTAAATTTTAAACCCAGGTACATTTGAAGCAAGAGAACATTTTTTAAAACAGGTAGTCTTTTCTTTCTGTAACTAAGGAACCTTTTTGTCTAGGTGGGCTTCGATTTTAACTTGATCCGAGTATAATATACTGTTTGCGCCACATGTCGAATCGAATTGATTCATTCGGAATCCGGAACAAAAAGGTGCGTAGTAAAATTTAGAAATTTGCTACTTTTTAATGCAGATCTGACTAATTTCTGAAACTATCTCCTTAAGCAACATGTGCAATTTAGTACAACAATGAAGTTTAGGAAACCAAATTGCCATTTGACGGACTGCTATATTTGTACCACAAAAGTATTTGGGGTTGGAAAGTCAAGAAAAGTAACGCATGCAAGCGTATCTACAGCGTCATTGCCAGTACCAAATTCAACGGAAGTTGCTCATTTAACTACAGGGTGGCGCAAAATTTTGCGATTGGCCCCTAAAGTCAGTTCTGTTTTGACATTTGTGTAGTAAACACATGCGAAATACACGTTAATAAACAATGTTACGCTACACTGCTCCAGAACGCGGAATATTGCTGACTATTTATTTGACCAATAATCGGTCGGGGCCTAACGGTTACTGTGAATGGTGAGCGCTACAGAGCAATGATCAACGAGTTCTTTTTGCCGCAACTTGATGAATTGGGATTGGAAAACATGTGGTTCCAACAAGACGGTGAAACAGCACACACTGCACGTGCCACAACCGATATGCTGAACATCGGAAGCTTACTTTTGCGCCACCTTGTACATTGCCATTGCCACATTCAACTTTAGTTCCGGGTCCAGTTTCATTGTCAACAGCAGCACAAGCACAGATAAGAGATTTGGAACTGGCCAAGGTAAAGGCCGAGCTACACACCTCTCGTATGCAACAATTTAAATTGTTAAATGTTAAGGTAACATATTATAGAACTCGTCACGAACCATTTTCCAAGTTCTATACGAAGCAGGACAGTGTTTGTTACTGCAAAGACATTACTGGCATATTCAAGCAGTTTGGTGAACCATATGATTCCAAAGAGTGGCGATTGTTCATAGACGGCAATAAACTAAGTTTATTATTATATATTGGCAACCAAAAGCTGTCTATCCCGATCACGCATGCAGTAAATACGAAGGAAACCTACGAGATAATGCAAAAATTACTTAAACTTAGCAAATATGGAGAGCATGATTGGAAAATATGTGCTGATCATACAGTCGTTGGAATGCTATGCGAGCTACAAAGTGGGTACACAAAATACTGTTGCTTTCTCTGCAAATGGGATAGGCGGGCTCATCAAGACTACTACATCATAAAGGATTGATCAGACCGAATCGAATTTAAAGTTGGTGTGGATAACATAAAATACTCCCCTCTTATAAAGAAAGAAAATAATTATTTTACCCCCGTTCCACATCAAGCTCAGCCTTATCAAAAACTTTTTTAAGGCTTTGGGCAAACAAGGCGAATCTTTCCGTCATTTAAAAACCATCTTTCCAGAGATTTCAGAAGCCAAGATAAAGGAAGCCGATTTTGTTGGGCCGCAAATAAGAAAGATGCTTAACAATAAGCAATTCAAAGAACTATTGTCACCAGTGGAGACAGTAGCGTGGGATTCTTTTGAAAAGGTCGTTGCTTCTTTTTTAGGCAAACTCAAAAGTCCTAACTACGAGATGATAGTGAACGACTTAATCAAGAACTATGTGAAAATGGGTAAATAAAAAAACATATTTGAGGCCGTTTTCTAAAGTAAACTTTAAAACCTATCTGCCCGATAAACCAAAAATTTGTATAAAAATTGTACAGTTTACATGAGAAAACGGCCCTAAAGCTCAGTTCATTGTGCAGTTCCGAACAAATTTTTTGTTTACATTTTGCCCGTTCTTTTCTCATTCTGTATCAGACTAATTTCTTCTCTTCTCATTCTGTATCAGAGGAACGAGTACGATGTAAACCAAAAATTTGCTCGGAACTGAACGATGAATCCAGCCTAAGAAAATTACACACAAATGTATCACTTATTTATCTAATTTACTTATTTATTTTCTTTTCAGAAGTAAATATGTCTTTAAAAATTCATTTTCTGCACTCCCATTTAAATTTTTTTCGGCACAATCTTGGTGACGAGGATGGCGAACGGTTTCATCAGCAAATTAAGTTAATTGAAAGTCGGTATCAAGGATTCTGGGATGTCGCAA
The DNA here is from genome assembly GCA_949987695.1 of Merzomyia westermanni. NCBI lineage: Eukaryota > Metazoa > Arthropoda > Insecta > Diptera > Tephritidae > Merzomyia > Merzomyia westermanni. The sequence goes on from OX465290.1 coordinate 33,922,380, forward strand.
TGATGGGTGACTACTGTTGGTTTCTCATAAGAGAAACCGATCCTAATCTAAACAAGCGTCAAAACAAAACAAATAACTGTTTCAAGTATAAAATAAGATCATAGAGTTAAGACAAAACTTACGTAGAGTGTTATCGTCTCATATATACATATACTAATATTTGTAGGGTACTTGAGTATTATATGGCCATATTTATTTGAAAGGTTATAACTTTTGTATTAGTCCATCGATTTTATTAAATGAGAGCTTATTTTTTTTGTTGCAATAAAACAGAGCTAACAGAGAAAAAAATATCTACTTTTCGTTATCCTACCCCGCAAATTACACATTTTTTTATATTTTTACAAAAAAAAGGTAAAAAGCCGTATTGATTGTTCATTATCTTCGAACATACAGAACCTAGCGAAAGGTTTGCATTCTTTATAGCAAATTTTATTAGCTTTTAAATTTTTCAAACCGTTTTGGTATTGCTCAATTTGTTCTTGAGATATACATGATTAAGTGGAGCCATCTTTTTTTTTTTTTTTTTGAAATAACGGTAAATCGTAAATATCTCAAAAACGGTACCATAGCATCAAAAATAACTTCGATTTTCGGAATCAGGGGGTGGTTTTACATACGAATTTCATATTCGCGTCTCTGGTGGCTTGGCTTGCTCTTGTTGGCATTTTATTATTCGTAAATCGTGCGTAAACACGATGAATACTTGCAATCAGGAAATAGACGATCAAAAACTTAAACCAAAAACTTAAAAGGAGACTGTTGAAAGAATATAATAGCAAATAAGATAAAAATTTATTAAAGTAAAGGAACAGCATAGAAGAGAAGGGGAAAAAGGCGAAGAAAGGTGTACCTAATAACTAAGATAAAATAAAGCTTGTGGTTTAAATTCAACCCCTAAATGAGGTCCAATTAAATAAAATTTATGTACAGACACATCAAACTCCACGAGTACTTGGTACTCTCGCTTTTTTTTTATTGTTACTGATTATTAGTTTACAACTTACCTGAGCGGGCTAGGGGCTTATAATATACCCGCAGGGAGGTATGCACGCCAAAAAAACCCGTTCTTGAGTCAGTCGGGTTATTAACAGTTGGAACTATTAACGGATAGTAACAGATCTATATTTGGCCAAGGATTGAACAAAGCAGCAAGTTGGTACATATTCGTCACTGAATGCATCGATACGCTTCAAGTAGATGGTTGTTGGAATAGATGACTCAGAGTATGACAGGAAATGTACATACATCACATCAAGTCTCAATCAGTGGGGTGCGATTTCCTCATAGGCTCAGGCTTTTAAGACAAGGTATTCTTTGTCCAATCTCGAAAATCCTGGTCAACTCGCCCTTTTTTCGGATTTCGACAAGTTTATTATTTTTTTTTTTGCTGTACTAAGTGGTCATAAGTGAATCAAAGATACGGAGCCACTGCTGCAACCGTGCAGAATTCGCAACTGCTTTCCCTTTGAAGGCACGGAGAGTAGACAACAACCAAGCCTGTTGCTCAAAACACGCCGCAGGGTAGTATGTGCTAGGCAACATAATTGAAGAAGTCAAATGGGATGTCCGGAAGATGGTACAGGCAACACACTTTCTGAATTAATCAGTGCTTAACCATACGCCAGTAGCCAAAAATAACCGAAATTTCTCACATACATCGTTTTAAATCACTTCCTATGCCATACGAGCTCAAGCTGGAGCGAAAGATCCACTTTACGTGCTCCCAGAAATACGACACGCTTGTCTGCAGTTCTGTACATCGGAAAAGAAAGTGGTAGATTGACTTCTCTTCCTCCTCATCCTGACAGCTTCTGCATCCGGAACGCGTTGCCTGATTTTAGAAATATTTTGCATACCGTTACTATGATCTAGCAAATATGTTCCTGTGAGTCAAGATATTTCCATTAACATTGCTCTGTCCTACCTTTATTAATACTGATTATCTTCCCTTACCTGCCCTGTGCCCTGCATTGATCCGATCTAATTCACTTAACGCGCCTCAAATCACACACAAGTATCGCATTATCCAATTATCACTTGACTCAAGGCAACAACAAATAATCAAAATCATAAAAAAATTGAGCATCTGCCAAAAAGAAAAAAGAGAGCAAAACCAAAAATCGCGAAATTAGCGGAAAATGTCAATGTGCGGAGTGGCAGGGATTGTAACACAACGCAACGACCCTTTGTGATATTTTTGTTGTGTTTCTGCAGATGAAAATCAGCGCTTATTGTTGTTTCTGTCATTGCGCACCCCTCCAAGTCATATTTATAAAACGCATAATTTTTCACTTCCGCAATAGCGACATTGCCATCATCAGAGGCGGTAATTTGCAATTTGAACGCCTTCGCAAGCCAAAAAAAATTAAGAAAAACAGCAGTGAAAAGGCACAATGAGGGGTGTGGGGTTGGAAGCAAATAAGGTTTGAAGCTTCAGGTACAAGTTCAGTAGCCCGCGAAATTTCGTTGAACGCAAATTTTTGCGTGGCTGCGTAGCGCAATGAGGGCTCGTTGCAAAAAAAAAAAAAAAATTGAATATATGCGGTAGGGTGGGTCAAAAAAAACTTATCTTAAAATTGGTTAAAGATTTCTCGTTCGAGGTTGGGGCCGTGTGTAGAAGTCCACGTAAGTGGGGAAAGTTTCTGACAACCATTCACCTGGGAATGACCAAAGCGATTCTGTTGCATGCGGTTCAAGCAGCTCACTAGTTCCTCGAGCTTGCGTCCGTAGTCTCTGGGTAGCCACTAAACTCCCCTGAGATAAAGTAATTGCGACCCCTGAGATAAAGTAATTGCGATCAAGCGATAAAAGTGTAATACGACTTCAACCCCCACAAAACAGGTTGTGCTTTGGGTGCGGGACGGACTACATAATACAAAACTCCAATGAAAGCTTTCAGCGCCTCGGATATGAGAAACTCTCTTTTAGATAACGACCAGTTCCTACTTTTTAAAAATAATGAGTATAGGGAGTGCCCCTGAAATGACCTAGTTGGTTCTGTCTGCCCGGTTGACGTCCTCGTGAAGGCAAAAGCTGACATGCCCGCCATACAAGTTATGCGATGGACTGGGTAAGGAAAGCCGACCATTAGAGCTCTACTGGAGTGTTCATGTAGATAAGCGCAGATTTGGCGGTGATCTTCTGGTCCGTGAGTGATACTTCATCGTCAAAAATTCTCGACTCCAACGACAGGGTGCGTTAAGAAGGTGTGTTCTGATGGAAAGTCGCATCTTGTACCAGATTTTAGCACAAAAAGATCCATCAAACTACATGCCTGTTTCCCGATCGAAAAAAAGCAATCAGATCGACCAAGTTGAGAAAGACGGAAATCCAGCATTTTAGATGCTGTCACGATTCGCGGACTTAAAAGTTATAGCAAAAATCCAAGTAAAGCTAAAAGTTGATAAGTTGTAATTGCAAAAGACCGTTAAAATTTCGTAGGTCGTTTCCAACATCTGCTCTACGAGAGTCCAAGTCATTACATATTATATATTTTTTAGAACACTCTGATCAAGTCCATAGAGTAATCGCGTTCTCCAAATTAATACCACGTCCCCTCTTCTCGTCAACATAGCCCGTTGACTTGAAAATTGTGTATTTCCTTGCTTTGCTGCGGCCTCAGCGCTATTGGGAATAAAGACAACATCAATCCGTTGAATTGTAGAAATGATTCCCAGTATTATGAAAATTTGGTTGGCGCTCTCAATGAGTATAATAGATAGGATTCCATCCCGATAGGCCAACTTGGAGCTGACGTAAGATCCAAGAGCATATTTGCAAGGAACTTTAGCAAACAGACCCTAATTGACAGTAAAGTAAGAATTTAAAAGATGTGAAAGTGTCTCAGTCTTCGTTCCCGTGAAGTCGTCATACCTTCTTAGTGAGCCCCACATTGCAGTTTGGTCGTTTTTTAAGACTTTTTCTGGACGAGTAGAGCAAGCCTTATCCAAACTGTCAGGTAGAGTTGCCAGAACTACAGCACATTTTAACAAAATCAAGTAGAATGACCTTTAAAAATTCTGTTAAAAAAACTTGCTCAATATTTACAGATTATTTGATACTAGCTTATACCCACATTTCTATAAAAAAAAATTCCAGTTGTATCGGAGGTGCTACACCCCTTTTTAGTTATCCCCAGTTTTTTTGGAGGTGGTAGGGATTAATATCATATAATCCCTTACCAAATTTCAGTAGTCCAGAAATACGGACCATAAAAAATTCCATATTTATGGGAGGTGCCACGCCCCCTATATATATCAAAATATTTTTTAGCCCATGACCATCCCTGGAAGATATCCAGTGAGTGTTTCAAATTTGGTTACGATCGGTGTATACGTTTAGGACACAAGTCGGTCTATAGATACATACATAATTTGAATAAATGTATATGGATACCAACAATTCAATTGAGGTTATGTTTTTCGAACCACTCTAATACTCGCCAATACCTATATATTTGTATGTGTGTCGGTGTATAGCTTCGTTAATTTACATCGCATACGTCAGTATCACTCGGTGCTCTGGTCGACAATGCTTTCGCTGTCATCAAGCCCTTAGTTATTTTTCTCTTTTTAGTTATTTAACGTTACCTTTAAAAATGTTAGCTTCCTCTGCTGCTTGTGTGTGTGTTCGTGTATTTGTTGCTTTCCTTGTTTCTCACGACAACCACACGTTAACCAAATTAAATGAATTTTCTGCAATGACATGAAGTTGTTTATTTTGACATCCGATGCCTCACGCAGCGACTTTAACAATTGCCCGCGCTCATATTTACTTGCCTTGTTTGTTGTTGCTATCATCGCCTCCAGTACAAATTGCTGCATGTTTCTTGCTAATATGATTCCCTATACGTATTGTTAGTGCGGTAGTGGGCTGGGTGTTGGAGTTCATACATCGTGTTTGCATTGTGGTAACCGCGGGAACGTTGGTCTTGTTTGACTTGTTTTAACTTGGCCACAAAAATAAAGCTGAAAACGCGAATTTTGCAATTTACCATTGAACCCCGAGACAAGTGCAATTATGTGGCATTGCCAGATAGATTTAATAATTTTTTTTTGGAAATTTGCAGAGTTTTAATTGACAATCATTTCGCAGAATGTATGTGAGCAATGGAGAGTAGCCAATGTTGGATTTATAGGTCGTTCCTCGACATATCAGGCTATAGAACAAAAGACAAAGAATATATATGTCATTATCTATTTACCAAAATATCACTGTGGTAACGCCATTATAGCTGGAGAATCGTCTCTCAATGTTGCTCTTGAACCCGTCACGTAGCGGCTCAGGTAACGTATGGGGAATATATTTATTACAAAATAATTATAAGTGCTCTTAAAGAAATTAAAATTGTATGATGGTTAAAAGGATGCTCCGTTTTTTGTGTCGAAATTCACGAAGTCGATGGTGGTACAAGGTAACTAAGGTAGATATGCCTCCAATAAAAGTCTTCGGTAGTTAATGCTTATAATCAAATGTTTTCAGGCTATGTTGGATTTATTTATTTATTTATAAGTCTACAAATTGAACAAATCTTACAGACTACACATGAAAAATTTAAAGCAAAATATACTGAACATTATAGCATGAGCTTAGGCGTAATTGACATGCATACATACATATATAAAAAATAAATTGAGAGTAGGATCACACGATATTTATTTTAAAGAATATTGTAGGAAGCTTAGCATATAAAGTTTGAGTCATAAATTTAGATTAATAACAGCGAGTCGAATCTCTTGGCTGTATTGAACTAACTGGATGGTTGGTTCCAATCCACCATCACATTCGATCGATTAATCATTTAAGGTTCTAAGACCTAACTGGATGGTTGGAGAGGCCGTGTCTTCAATCCACCCTCTCGTTCGGTCGATTTCATCATTTAAAGTTGTAAGTAGATATCTTTTAATTAAGAAAAGCGAGTCAGAGGTATCAATGTTTTGGCAATGATTATTGAAATCCTGACACAAACTACGAAAAGGCTCGTGCGATTCAAAGTTCGATCTGCAAGTGCTCAAAAAAATCGTTTGAGAATGTCTCGACGGTCTGAGAGGGACATTTAACATAATCGTTCCAAACCAGAACGGACTATTCACTATGCCTTTCAATAGTTTCGCCATAAGCAAAACTCCAAGCATTTCTCGCCGGCTTTGTAATGTAGGCAGCTGTAGAAGTTTTAGACGGTTGCAGTATGGAGGACGGTTCCTCGATGGATCCCACGGTAAGTTCCTCAACGCGAAAAGTAAAAATTCTTTTTGTACCGATTCCAATTTATCGGAATGGATCTGCATACTACCGAAGCATATTCGAAAATCGGTCTTACTAACGAGGTAAAAAGCGTTTTAGCAATATAAGGGTCCTTGAATTTCTTCGACTAACGTTTAACAAAAGCAAACACCCCTTTAGCCCTGTTCACACAACTTTCAATGTGCAACTTCGAGGTATTGTTTTGAGCGCTGCGGTCTTACACAACTACTGCGAGTACTTATAATCCTTAACGAGTCAAGAAAAACTGGTTTTAAGGAATTTTTTGAGTGGTTATATTATTGATATAAAATTAGATGAAGCGGTCTTTTAATATGCATGTCGTATAGATACTTGCTACTAAAGGGTGAACCATATGCAGGTAATATATTATTCCTTCATTTCACATTCGTTAGCCATTAGAAGATAACATTAATGAGATAAGTTTGTTTAACTTTCATCACTTCTGCTTACAATAGAAGATGGGATGTGTACAGCCATTACATTTCATTGAAGTAGTTCTTAAATTACTAAATTAGAAAAAGCTAAATTACAAAAAAATAAAAAAATTTCCTTGAAATGATCTTAAAATGTAACGTAAGTCGAAAAAGACTCTAAAGTGGTCCCTAAGTGATACCAAAAAGACTGCAGAACTGCCTGAAAATGATCCTAAAATTACCTCGAAATGACCCCAAAATTACGCCACAATGTTCCCAATTTGATCCCTAAATTAGTCCAAAACAGATCTGTTAAATTTAATCAGTAGTTAGTAATCAATTAATAAGACAACTTTTTTAATTGATAATGATGGTTTTAATTGTTTTTCAAGAAAAGGCAAGTAATAATTGATTACGATTGGAAAAAAAAATTTAAAATAATCAAAAAAAAAAAAACAAAATCGTGTTGATTACTTTTGATTATTTTTTTATTATTATTTTATTTTTTTGTTTTAGTATTGTTGATGTGTGTATTTTTGTGCTTCTACAACAATACTGAAAAAAAACAACAAACATCAAAAATAATCAAAATTAATCAAAACAGCTTTTTTTTATATTTTGTAATAATCGTAAAGCCACGATTTTGATTTTGTTTTTTTTCTTAATTAATTGGAAAATAATCATTAAAAATTGCAAGTAATTGGTAATCAATCATTAAATGGATTCTCAAGAAAGTAGTTATTCAAACTGGTAATCATTACGATTAGTAATCATTATTTAACAGGTCTGCTCCAAAAGGTGGGCAAAATTGTCAAAAAACTACTCCAAAATGACCCCAAATAAGCCGAAAATAATTCCGAAATGATTGCAGCAGGCTCCAATGTTGTCTAAAATGACATCAAAATATTCCCAAATTTATCCCAAAATTACCCTAAAATGGTCTCAAAATGATCCAAAAACCACCTTAAAAGAACGACAAAACTGTCAAAAAATAACTCCAAAATGATCAAAACATGACCCTAAAACGGTCCCACAATGATCATAAACTGGTCCCAAAATAACCCCGAAATAATTACAAAATGATAAAAAAAATTATTCTGAAATGACCTCAATATGGTCCAAAAATTATACCGAAATGAACTCAAATGATACTTACCAATTTCTAGCCAAGTGGTGCGGGATATTCAATTAGGTAATCAGAGATCGTCTCGAACTATCCGTTTCTTCTCCAACTAATGCTTTATACTGTGGCTTACATCCTCTCCTTGGGCAGATATATGGAGAAGCTGTCTTGGCAGAAATTTACTTGAATACCTTTGCAAGCCCTGCTGAGGTTCGACCCCACTCACATACATAGTTATTCTGAAATACACTAAGTCCATGATAGGTTCAAAATTTTAGATGTCATCAAAGCTATGGTTGCCAATTCGTTTTAACCTAAAAAAATTAAATTAAATTACGGCGACACCCACCAACACTGCTTCTTATTGCGCGAATAAAGAAATCGCGGAATAACTTAATCTCAACGCCATTCAATGAAAAGTTCGAAAGCTGTGCCAATTGCCCGCCATTTTGTTAAATGCATTTTTACATTTTTCAAGCTAATTTTTAATTTAGCAAATTTTGAAAGTTGAATTTTTTTTCCAGATTCGCTTGATTAACAAATTCAATTATTTTTACCTGAACTTATTGAAAGCAAAAACAACCATTTTCGACTACAAAATATTGCCATTGATTTGCTGATTGCCTATGCGAAGGAGCAACAACAAATTTTTAGAGTAACAGTGCGACTTAAGGGAGTGCAGTGCTCACATATGGCTTTGACAAGTGCTTAATGAGAGGCAAAATGTGCCACGAACAAGTGGCAGACGAGGTAAAGTAAGAAATTTACAAGACGATTGCAGATTATTAAGAAAACCTTCGCATTTTACTTTTCAATCACTTAACTCACACCAGCGTACACCGGGTTCATCGAAAAGTTGCTAGCTTGCTCTTGATTTCATATTCAAAACACTTAAATCTATGCAAATCGTGTGTCACACGTAACCGAACTGAATATATCTTCGTCTTACTCACATTTTTCTTTGCGAGTCTTAACTTGCATATTGCGGTGTGTGGGAGCAAACATTTTTGTATTTGGTTGGATTCAGTCGTTTTATTCATATGCCACACGTGCAACAGCTGGCTTTGCTGTGGTTACTGAGAATCCTGCTTGACGTTAGTGTTGTGAAATTTCTGCTTTATACATTTCCAGGTCGAAGAAGTTTGCTGGCTTCTTAAGCAATGGACAGAATGCTACAGCGAACTCATTTGTGTTTGTTGGACGTTGTTGGGCAAGGAAGGCGATGTACAGTGGGATAGAGATGAAAGCCAACGGGTATTTTGAGGAACTTCTAGTGAAGGTTGGCAGAAATAAGGACATGAAAATCTTCTTGCACCAGATATTTCAGCTTCGTAAATGATGAAGACTCCTTCGGGTGCATGGAAAAAATCGATTTCAGGGGTGGCCACATAGAATTTAATATAAGACTTGATCTTTGCTAAACATACAAGCTATGATGGGTGGAAAAGCATCGATTTCGGTATTCGAAAGAAAAGAAGACCAGAGTAGGGTTGGGAGCTTTAAAGAATAAGTCAGTGGACTCCTTCGACTAAACTGTGAGCACAAATTTAGAACTCATTTAACTGTATGTTTAAGTGCCGCTTCCTGGTGTCTCCTTTGCGTACTTGCAAAGCTCATTTTCCCTTACCGAAATCTCCATCATTCCCTGTGAATGGGAGAAGAAAGAGCTAGCTTTCAAAATCGTCTGAGAGTTTGATCCTCGTACTCTTTAAAATCTTGTAGATCCCTTTAGCCGAAGCTGGATAACTTCCAAATTATTTCAACTAAATAAATAGCATTTGAAAACTTGAATTGGGCGTTATTTCCTTTTTCTTCGAACTTGGGGTTTCATTATGAAATAACTCCCAAATATTGGTATTGCTTTGGGCGTGTTGGACTAGCGGCCAGTGTCACGTGATCGAGGTGTTTGTTTTCAAGATTTCTTTCCTTTACCTGTTGAGCAGGTAGTCTGTTCTCTTTTTGTTTCAATGGGTTAGGTTTGTTAAGTGATTTTGAGGGCGTTGGTGGAGTATGAGTTTCCTGGAACCTGATATGAATGTTTCTTTTAATGGTGTGCTAAATCAGGACCACCTCAGAAGCCTCCAAAGCTACCCGCAAATGTTGCGATTGGTAGAAGGCCAGACGAGCGTGATATTTCAGAAATGAGCAGCCCCACGCAGCAGCTTCCTGTAGCTAGAGGAGCTTAGGTGATATGGGAATTAATCGTTATGAGCGCTGCCTGGCTGTCTGTACAGACGTCTGTCTGGAAAACGAACCTAAAACGAAACTTTTAGTTCCTCTGAAAAAATTCTAGCCCCTACACTACAGCCCTGTGATGGAATAAATTGGGTATGCTCCGGCTCTTGGAACCTTCGTACATTTCGATCACTTTTTAAGGCAGACGTCAGTCCGTCAAGCAAAAAGACTTCTGGTAAAGGTAATTGTTTGTAGTAGAATGAGGAAATTTGGGAGCTAAGAGTTTCTTGCATACAGAGCAAGCAAAACTGGGAAGCCTTGCAATAGAAGCTTCAAAGACGTCTTTAAAAATTCAGCAATTAGAAAACACAAGTCCTTGTGGAAAATACTTAAAAACGGATTTAATTACGCAAAGATTCAGAGTTCCTTTTTTTTTATAAGTTTAAAGGTTCTCCAAAGGTATGTTCTAAGAATCAATAATCTAAATCAGAAAATCGACTAGGGATTTGTAATTTTCTACACTTCGTCCCACTACGAATCCCACAGTACAAGTGACGCCCATAAAACTGTATATTTCGGTGTGTCTTTGTGTGCTGTGGAGCTGGAATGAGCCATCTTAGCATCTTTGGCTATGGTTTCAAAAATTCTTTAAGATGTTGCCAACGTTGGTAGCGGTTTAGTGGTGGTCGCTGGCGACTGCGGCTGGACGCTTGTGGTCACTTTGATGATGCATTGATGATTACATAAACGATGCTTGTTATTTGAAGTGAAGCGTGAGGATGAGATCGTCACTTTGTACATCCTTTATTGGCTTGCTTATGATTCCGTAAAGAAGAGGTCCGCTGTGCAGCTAAAGAAATGCAAATTTTTAGGTTAATTAAAATGGTGTGAGTGCTCTCATCGCAGTGGTGTGTATGCGCATGTGTGTGGACCTAAGTTTGTGAGCTTGTTGTTGTTGTTGTTACTAACAGTGAGTTTGTGAGGTCACATGTACTACATGTGTGGTTTGCTAGGTCTTCAAGGTTTCGGTTTGTTTGTCTTGTTTTACAACTTAATGGATTTTCCAATTCGCTTTGAAGGGAGTTTGAGTTTTCTTTTGATTTAATTCGAACATCTGAAATGAATTTTTAATGTTTGCGGATTGTTGTTGTCTTTCTATTTTATTCATTTTGTTCTTCTATCTTTGCTTGACCAGTCAAACCAAATCAAAGTAGCTTTTAGAATATCTTCGAAAATCCTTGTGGTAAGCACTTAACCCCCAAACGCACTTGACAAGTTATTTGGCCACCACTTTATTTTAGACCTTTAATCCTTTTCTTGTTTTCCATTTTTATGCTTTTCCATTTCTCTGCTTTCTACTTAGCAGCTTTTGATTCTTCCAGGGGCTTAGACGAAGGGAGATCACATGGAAAGGGGCAAAGAATAATTGGGGTTTCAGAATATTTAGAACCGGACACTTAATACTCACATTTACTCGTCGAATGAAAGGCGCAATAACCAAGTGGTGAAGGAACGCTTTTTCAAATAGAATGGAAAGTTAATGGGGTCACACCTTCGTCTGCTTTCAACACCACTTTAGCCCATCGCTGTCAGTTACCTAACAGCTCAACCATATAAAAACATACAACGTGAATTTTTTGTCAAAAATGTCTCATGCCAATAGAAATTGTATGAGAGCAACCGAAATTGAATTCCGTGCGTTTCAAGCCAATTCAAAAATTTTGTTCGTCGGCAAACGCTGTGCGTTTATGCATATATGGTTGAGCTGTAAGATTTTTATATATCCTATTCGATCATGTGCATGGTTATCAGCGCTTCTTCTCGATAGTTACGTAAGTCTTATCGATACACAATCAACTTTGAAGGCTTCAGCTAGAAGTATGTTCAGGCTGAACTGGAAGGAAAACGTCATTCAGCGTCAAAAGAAAACGTATAGTGCTTTATACAAGTACAAAAGAGCCATAAGAAGGAAATGTGGTCTTAGCCCCATTATATGCAAATGTATTTATACCGCTATTATACAACCCAGTTGTCAGTTTTCTTTCTGGAAGAATGTGACTTCACGGTAAATATCCCCAATAGGGTGGATTGGGTGGAGTCGGATCAGTGTTACGGTGCAGAAGGTAGCATATCCATATACACCGACGGCTCTCAGTTAAATGAGAGGTTCGGGAGAGGGATATTTTCAAAGCATTGTGACCTAGAACTCTCTTTCAGACTACCTGATCATTGTAGTGTCTTCTAGGTTGATGTTTAGGACAGGACACTATCGGCAACGAAATTTTTATTTTTAGCGATAGCCAAGCCGCCATTAACTCCCTTGGCTCTCACTCATTAAATTCTGAACTAATGCTAAACGGTCGCCGATCTCTCCAAGAGATAGCCAAGCAGAATTGTGTGAGCCTCGCGTGGGTCGCGGGTTACAGGGACATTGAGCGAAACTGTAAGGCAGATGAGCTTGCTAGGCAGGGCGCTAACAAGCAAGTGCTTCCTGACAAATAACGCTTAGGTTTACATTTTGCCAGTTGCAGGCTACATAAGATGGCAAAAAACCCCAGGGTTTCAGATATCCAAGCAAACCTGGCCAAAAAGGGATCCCAAGCGATGTCGACAAATTTACACTCTAAGAAGGGCTGATATTTCCAAGTTAATAGGAATACTAACGGGGCATTGCCTTATTGGGAGACACGCGGAGAGGTTAGGTGTCCTCTTCAGTCGTTGCTGTAGCAGCTGCAAAGACGACGAAGAGGAGGAAACTGTATTACACCTTATCGGCAACTGCGCTGCACTTAGCGGCACCAGACGGCGTTGCCTGGGAGTTCCCTTCCTGGCTAACATTCGCCAAATTGCGGAGTATGACATCAAGGACTTGATGGCCTTTATTAAGTCTTCAAATGTGTTTGAAGAGGAGGTGTAAGGGTGTCTTTACGTGGTATCACAATGGGACTACTGATACTGGCCTAGGTGTGCCCGTGTGGCAACCACTTCAACCTAACCTAACCTAGTATGTACAGTTGGAAATTTTTCTGTTGCAGTCGTCTGTCCCCCAAGAAACATCTTCCAGTGGTAAGAGCTCTTATATATGGTAGTAAGCTGGCTTTAAGGCATATTTGACAGGTCGGTTGAGCTGATCTTAGTCGTACAGTTGAGCTCACTGGACAATTTTTACATTGCACTAAGTGTTAGGCGAAGAACTGTTGTCGGGTGGCACTGGATAGTAAACACTGTAGAACATATCACCACTTGCTCTGGGTTCAATAAACCCAGCAGGGATAAATGAATCGCAGGACGAGCTAAGGCCGATGGAGATATAATTTTTAAGGGACGTACCCACAAGCACAATCTTCGTAATTGCAATATCCTACAGCTTCTATACTCTAATAACCTGCAAAAAATCGTGCGACTGATCTCTAAAGAGAGTGATCCGCGATCAATACCTTTCGTCTACAGTTCCCAGTTGATCCCGACTATTCCGTTATACGATAGTTGGATAAGTCAATTTCAATTTTGTAGCCTACTTTTAGGTGTTGAAAGTAAACTTGTCCGACCGTACTCCTAGGGGAACAAAAGGGATCTATCCGACACTACCCGTGTGGACATGAAAGGAGGCAATAAGACTCTTCATAGGACATGCTCAAACAAGCAAGATCCCTCCAACCCATACAAAGATATCAAAACTGGCATTGGTCGCATGCTCCTTTGCGACTCATCCCTGATCCATCGCATGCTCCTTTGCGACTCATCCCGGATCCATCCTAGACTAATCGCTTTTTTTGTTTGGAGCGAATGGCAGAGTCCGAAGACTTCGATATCGCGGAGTTGCTGTTTTTACTGTTGCCGCAAAATACTATCCAATAATTTGGGCAGTTCTTTGGCCATGGATTTTTGTCGCTTCTTAACACAGCCTTACATTGCCGCGAGTATATTTTAGGCCACTAACACGTTGGGGATCCAAGAAGGGGAATATATTACTGCTTTAAGAATGTTTACTCCAGATCTTGTATCAATGAAAACATCGAACGCTGCCAACCATTTCACAGAGTGAGTCATGCGCTTAGAGAGCGAACCAATTTTTACTTTTAGTTCGGATGCGGGTAGTATATAGGGATAGGAGATAGCCAATGTTCTTGTATGCTTTGACCCGGTTTTTGATGTTTGCAAGAAAGGAGTATTTTCTTCTGTTTTAGAGTCTTGTGAAGGCCCTTTATCTCAACCGTGGTTAAGCGAGACTAGAGATATATCTATTGGTTTGCAGTCCTGTAGGGAGTTTAGAGGTCTGGGGCCTATAACGAAGAAAGGTATTGAGCCAAATTTGTTCAAGATAGCTTGTTTGAGTGATTATTGATTTGTAATGGCCGATTAGCTTACAAGCTGCTGGCATGGCACCGGAAAAAAAGATCCAGACTCGTAGCTGAAATTTCTTAGAAAATCATTTTTCAAAAAGCTCTCAGTCAGACATTTAAGGTTTGACGAGCTTCGCATCAAATTGAAAGGTTATTGTTGGATGAGCAACTGAGCCTAGTTTTATGTATTTCAGATCCATTGTTGTTGTTATTATATCAACACTCGTGAAAAAATTTGGAAATGTTTACTTCTGCTCACAGTCCCGCGCCGCAACTAGTCCAACTGTAGCAAGAAAGATTTATTTGACGGCTTCGAATCCTTGCTTTATATCGGAAGCAGGTAGTCTACCTCACAGAGTGAAAAATTAATCGGCCTCCATTCCACATCCTTGGTTAAATCCTAGCCACGCCACTGTATCCCTACCAAATTTCTGGTAATTTTTTTCGTTCCCATCGTCTGTGGTAACTTTGAGATTCATATCACGTGACTTCATTCAATTAAACGTTTCGTCCATTTGCGTGTCAGTGGCGTCCATTTACGGCTATCCAACGCCCAGTCGAATTTAATTAGTGAACGGGTTAGAGCTTTATTTTTTCTCATGTGCATATTTAGTTAGACAGCGAAAGGGTGTCCAAGCCACTTAAGCTTGCAACGCGCGCGTGTAATTCCGTACTCATTCTCCTGACCATTCATTCAACTGGCACTTTTGTAGGAAGCATTTTCACCTGCCGCCCCTTGTGGCTCACGACAATTCATTCACACGCGTTAAAAGGGTTATTAACTCGTCAAATGTTTTAAGTCCAAACAAGGAGCGGGGACCGTGAGTTCAGATGTGGTCTTTGCAATGATATGTGCATTTCGTGTACACATGTGTACGTCTGTGTGTATGTATGTGTGTACTCTCCCCAAACATCATTTGCTGCCAAAACGATTCGTGTGGGGTTGATGATGATATCGCTGGCTGACGAGACACACTGAAAAGGCCAAGGGTTAATCAAATATTGTGAGCGGCTGAGCGCGTTTTGTTTAGCTCTGATTGTCATTTAGCTTTTAGGCTTTTCTCCACATTAATACAAATGTCATTTCTAATCAAATTATTCTTTTTTGTTGCTTTCAAAATTGTAGCAATGCACGGTCACGCACCATTATTTACCAGTTCAGTGTGTTAGTCGTAGTAGGGTTTATGCAGTCCTGATTAAAGCCTTTGGTGGCAGTATTAACAGTCTGTCGATAATGCTGTTAATTTTAATGCTTTTGATATGAAGTTGCTCGCTGTAATTAAAGTCAGATATAATTAATACAATTTTTAGGAAATGTGTGGGCGTAAGGGATGGAATGGGAGTGAGATAAATCCTCACATTCAGAAGGTTCAACGCTTCAGCAGATTTCAAAACGAATAGGGTACTGAGGCGCCTTTTGAATAAAAGAAAAGTAAGGTCAAGCAAGAAGCTCTCAGAGGGTTAGACTAAGTGACAGCTACTCCAGCTGAGAAGGGCAGCTCCCTTGAACAAAGTTATAGAACGTTTTTATATAAAATTATCCAAGAAAACTTACACTCGGGGACGACCGTCATAATTTCAAGATGCTCCTGAAAAAAAAACTTACAGCCACTACCTTAAATACGGGTTTCTTCTGATATTAAAGAATGGCAGAATCCGAAGACTTCGCCGAGTCAGGCAAGCTCTGGTACTAATGGGATTGTCGTGGAAGCAAATTGCTTGACCCCAAAGAATCTTCGGTAATTGATTTTTGTCGCCTTTTACGACACTTCTACCTTACCGCGGGTATATTCTAAGCGACTAACGTGATGGGGATCCAGTAGAAGCGATAAAATCCCACTGGGTTAGAATATGCCTGTCGTAAAAGGGGACTAAAATGCACAAAGGTAATGACGCGGAACTCTCATTATCATCTTCCCATCTACTTACGGAACGAGGGGGTGAGATTACTTAGAAGGTTCCACTGGCCATACCAAATCGCTCTTATTCTTGCAAAAATTTTCCAGCTGAGTATAAAGTGACTTGACGGTTCCTCGTCGTAATCTTACACAGAGTTCGCACAGCTTTGCTTACATACAATTTTCAAACGATCGACGTGAACTCCGGGCAGTGCGCAGTTAACAAGTAGGAAGGACTTGGCAACACCAGACATTCTTCTCTGACCCGAATTCCATCTGTCCAGAAGCATACTACAGGTAGCTGCGTCAAATTAAGGAGTACCAGCTAGGTCAAAGATTTTGGGGACTGTTGTCGAAAGTGACAGTCC
Source organism: Merzomyia westermanni (assembly GCA_949987695.1). Classification (NCBI taxonomy): domain Eukaryota; kingdom Metazoa; phylum Arthropoda; class Insecta; order Diptera; family Tephritidae; genus Merzomyia; species Merzomyia westermanni. The sequence goes on from OX465290.1 coordinate 33,938,967, forward strand.
CTTGCCGGATACGAACCCGGTAAGCTCCGGTACCTTGCGGTAATGCCCGACTGTCATAGTAGCGTTTGGTATGACCAGTGGAACCTTCTAGGTTATATCACCCCTTATTTTGTAAGGAAAATATGGGAAATGAGAGGCATCATATCCGTAGATCAGTTGCACGTCATTACCTGTGCATATTAGTCTCCTCTTCCGACCGGTATCATAATGCCCTGCAACCCAGATAATTTTTATGTCAAACTAGTGCAAGGGAATCACGAGCGTTGACAAACAATCGTTTAGTTGAACTACGAGTTACTGAAAGAACACCGCTTCTTCCCATCACCGCCAGCAAATCCTTCGTCCAGCTGTGATTACTAAATGCAACCAGATAAGGCCGCTTGACTCAGACACATCGTTCCAAAGTGCTTGTACCGAAAGCCTGTCTAATTTATTCAGGCAAACGACTTTCAATATCGGTAACACTCTTCTAACTATAGTCACTTCTTCATGTTATGACTTTTTTTTACTTCTTCACGAGCTTAGGTCTCATTTTTGTAGATATGAGTCTCTCTTCCATCTCACCCTCACTTACATTACGGTTTGCGCCGGTTCGAAATATGGCCCTGCAGACATTTTCTTCTTTTCCGAGGCAGAGGGACATTCCGGATCGTACCAGTTGTCCTTCAGGGATGGCGAAATCGTGAAGCGGTCTCAGCGGCGTTATCTAGTGAGTGAAACAAATCACCTTACAGCTCGAAAGTTGATCTCAGAAGAAATTATCTGTCCTCGCTGCAAAAGACAATTATTTTGGAGCTCGAAAGGTACTTATGTCCAGGACGCTGAAGCTATGTCTACATTACGATGTCATTTATTTGATCAGTAGACAGCGTATTTTTTTTTTTTTTTTTTTTTCTTAGGGCACCTTGGCATTAAGCTACCAAATGTCTGTTATGGCTTATCAGCGAACGAGTCCTTATCCTATCGAACACAATGAACCTACGTTTTCCATACAGCCCAGCTCACATCTGCGTTCTGCTCATTCTTCTATGCCAGCAATTGGCTTAACGCAATAATAATTTTTTCGAAAACTTTAGACCCGAATCGCATGATTGTTCCAATCGCCATCTCATATAAGGTTCTAACACGCCTATTGGACTTTATCATTGTGGCTTCAGACAGCTTCACCATACATTAAACCTCTTTGTCGACATCAGCTGAGCAGTAAAGGGTGCTGCTATATGCCCCTTTGCATAAATTTACTATCCACACAGTTTATAAGACTATACTAAAAAAGCAATATCACCAGCTCAGCATTCCCTGGCGGGCCTAATCCCGGGACTTACTAGGGTTTTAGCGGTCCAAAATTTGTAATTACAGTGTAACCCTATTTTTTTCACTTCCATGAGTAAACAACAGTAAGCAGCTCAGTCAGCTTCGAAAAAGACCGCTCGGAGGCGTTAGCGACCATATGAGGTATCAGCAAATACGTTCGCCTAGCTCGCGATTTCTTCAAAATAATGCTGGAGAGGCATAGACAAATCTGTTCATCCTTTCAAATTCACTTAAAGCCTATGAACGGCCGGCTTGTACGCATGTAGTTTTTGGCAAGGACTGCTCCATCTTCCTACTTCTTCCAAAAAAAAAAAAACATTTGTTTCGCTCCAAATAAAACCTTAAAACTAAAAAGGATTAACTCGCCGCTTGTACCACATTCGCCATTAAAATCTTGCTCCATTTATTCCCAACATTCATGATTGTTATTAGCCAACATTTTAATTTAGGGTGCCATTTTCGAATATTTATGACTCGAAGAAAGCCACAGAATATAATCTCAGCAGCAGTAAAAGCGACCTCATAACTTTGACTTATAATTACGAATTATGGCATAGTTGGTCTCTTTGCGAGAAAGAAGTGAGAGAGAAAGAGAGAGAGAGAGATATACATCTACCTTTGTAAGTCGAATTGCGGCTGAATGCAAATTACGCAGACAAAAACAACAACAACTAAAGCCACACAAGCGGTACTAAACTATTACTATAAATTAGACTAAGTACTAGTGGTAGTGGCAAAGGTGGGGCGGGGGTCTTAGAACAATAAAACACAATGAATTTCTGTAAGCAAATCTTAACAACAATTACACGCCATGTAGCTTGTGCTGGTAGCTAAGTTATGAGCAGCCGGTATGTTGAGAAAAAGGAATAAAACAAGAAATGGTCCTTCGCACTCGCAATACACATAAGTTTGTAGCGGTGTGGATGCAGAGCTCTTGTAGTGTGCAGGAAAGGGCTCATGCACGTTGCAAACCGGTGAACGCTTGACAATAACCCAGCGTAACCGAACTAACAATAAAACCAAGACAGCACTAACATTAGCCTTTTAGGGTGGTATTTTCTGCTAGGAAACAGCTATTCATGTTCGTCCATCGTCTATCCATTGAATCCGTCTAATAAAGCAGCAGCAGCGTTTCGAGTTGTAATAACAATTTTTGGCTTGCGACCAGAGGCGAAGCAGGGCTTAGATTTTGGGGTGCTAAGTTGAATGCCTTATATAAATATCTCAAATTAATTTTTGTTTTTGTTTGAGTAGGTTAAGCTAGGTATTGTGTTAACTTCCGGTGTAAGGCTCATGGGAAAATAGAAATAGGTTCTTTGTGGAATCAATTCCATATTTATATTTACTTAGGGAAGTTCCATAGTTCCTTGGACTAGAAAAACGGCCTAATCCTAAATTACAGGTCAGTTTTGCAGTGAGAGTGACATACTGAAAATGAAAGAATATTTTTTATACATGATCTCGTACATCGAATTAAATAAAATATATGTATTAAGTAATAACTTGGATTACTCACCAACGTCCCACACTAAAAATTCACATGATAGCAAAGATTTATATAGTGCACTTGTAACTAAATCCATAGTGCTCTTATAGTGATCCGAAGCAATCAGAAATGATATCAAGACTTCACCGCCGGGCTTTAAATGCAAAGCCTGTTGGTTCGGTGCTTTGTTACAGCTTGATCAGCCGACCTTCAGAGCAGCCATTGGTAGCGCAGTCGGAGAAGTTGGCGGAGCACAATGAATCTCCAAGCTGATAAAGCTAGAGGTATTGGGTATGGACTCCTTCATTCAGGTGCCTTGGCTATGGAAACCGAGACGCTGACCGCAACGGCTCCGACAGCATCTCATCCTCCACCCGAATCAACTAAAAAGTGAAAATTGATTTTTTGACAACTAAGCCCCCTTTCCGTAGACCAGGTCACATATATAAAATTATTGGAAGATATCTGTCTACAAATCGAAATCTTGTAGGTTCCAAAATATCATAGTATGGGAGCTCAAAGAGTGCCTAGAAACCTACACTACTAGATCCATTACTGTTATTTGCGTGGGAAAGCATTTGGCAGTCACGATGCATACTTGACTATCGGTGTCTGTAGTGCGACTACGCTTTACTTCGCTAGAATTAGAAACTTCAGGGACATCACAACAACAAAAAGCACCTCAAGTATCTAGAACATACCGGAGAGAAAAGTGCCATGTAAAGGCGCCACCTCAACTCGAAACGACGTCTTTCTTCTCAATTTTGCAGACAAGATCCTCTGAACACCAAACAATGAGCCCAGTGAAAGTTCCTTGATATTTAAGAAATTCTGCTTAAAATGTCCATACGTACAGCTACGCAAATTGCATTGTGTAACATATTTTCGGTTATTTATTGTCTTAGGAGAAAATAACTTTGAAAAAAGGGTTAAATTTGATATCGAAACTATATACATTTAAAGGGTAGAAATAGAAAAATTTCACAAGGAATAACTTTCTGGAAGACTTCAACCTCTATCTCTATGGCGCGATATACAATAGGTATATCATCATAAACCTCCTAAGAGATTTTTGCGCCAAGCTTCTCTTCCAATTTGTGGTGTGCCGATTTGAATTTTCCCTACAAATTGGGAGGACCTACAGTTTTTTGCCGACTCCGAACGGCATCTACAAAGGAGACGAATTTTTGCTGAGAAGCCTGTCATGGCAGAAATACACTCGGAGAGTTTGCCAAACCACTGCCGACGGGCGACCCCGTTTTGAAAAACTTTTTTCAAATCACTTTTGATGTTACCTGTACCAGGGCTCGAACCATGGACCTTCGGTGTGGTAGGCCGGCAACACTACCTTCACACCACGGCGGCCGCCTTTCAGTTCCATCAAAAAAGAGTCCATTGTTCTCATTTTTGTTTAGTAAAAATGAAAGTTAAAAAGTCCTAAAAATTTTAAATTTAAAATGGGTCCTTGCATAGAGAACCTCAAAGCCCAGGAAGACCCAAAGAAAAAAATTTGAAATTTTGAAGAAGTCTGATCTGGGGCTGAATAACGCCATCCGTTCCGTGATCGTAAACCGTTTTTTAAGTCACAATAACTTTCCAACTTTTTGAAAGAGAAATAATAAATAATTGAACCGACCGCTACTTCCAGCCAATTGTTCACGTATGCCGTCATTCTGCATTATGGGCTTCGAGCTATTGTGATTTAAAAATTCGCTTTCGATCACGGAACGTATAACGTAATTCGACCCCTGGATTTTATGAAATGTGCTATATATTGAGGCTATGAGTCGATTGATTAGATTCAAGTACTGTAGTACAAACATTTGTTAAGTGATGGGGGCCCACTTTCGTCCACCCCAATACCATACCCATGCTTACTACATCGCATCTTCACTATTTCACACATGAGCTTTTGAGCATTTTGAGCGCAATTTATTTTTCATACCAACAACAAATCGACCAAAATACTACCAAACAATAAAATTACAAAAACAATGTAATAATATCTGGCCACTAAGTACAAACACGAGTAACAACAACTACAATACTTCACTACAAAATAACAATTTTAAATCCCTGCATGGTTGTAGAATGTCTGGATTTAAGTGAGTGATTCGCTATAGCCAGCCACCAATGTAAGAGCGTATGTGGAGCTGCGGAGTGTAATCCACTTTCATTTTCTTCGAAGCCACAATTTTTGGTGCTTCTCTTCGCATCATAAAATTGGCTTTCAGCTAACTACCGCTACAACTCCAATGAATGTTGGCAAAACACTGTGTCTGCATATCGGCCGCGGCCACATATACGCGACCATAAAAATGTTGAGCCCGAAGTTATTTTGGTATGGTTAAAAGCATGAATCAAAGGGTAAATGTCGAAATGTTGTAGTGTGGTGCGCGGTGTTTGCTTGTTAATATCCTAGAAATGGAAAGCTTAAGCGCAACTTTACAATGCCCATGATGCATTAATTTGACGCTGGTCGATTGAAGCGCCTAAAGTGGGGGAATAGTTTGTGGACTTGAAGTCACTGTAATGGTGTTGGTGCGCGGGTGCACTGTGAGAAATATTCCAGGGCGTAACCTAGGTGGTAGCGCTGTCTTCAGCTGAATTTCCTAGATCGGTCATTCTTAGATTTACACTTTGAGATATAATTATATATAAGAGACGATTTCATTTTGAAAAATTTAATGTGTTTTAGATGTTAACTGCCACAGAACAGGAACTTGGGAACTTCGATATTGTGCACCAGCATATTCACCACTATATCAGGCCTATAATTCCTGTGATAGAGCCTTTTTAGCCAATACAAAGCGCATAGGCACAGACGTACCTGTTGCCTTCTTAGGACTGGCTCAAGAGGTATAGACAGATAGGTCGGGCTGTAAATTGAACCAATAAAAAATAGGCGCAATCATAGGCTAGGGAACAAGCCCAGTTGTCCTTTGATTATTTGAGAGACAGCTTTAATAAGAAAAATTATGTCAGTTCAGAAATCCAAGGACGATTTGTCAACTGGAAGTTTCGTCGCATACCTATGTTGATGCAAAGCAGATATTATCCTATATCCCAGAATATATTTGTTTCGAAAGCAGACTCTCGCAGCAAAGGAAGTGGGATGCAGCCGATGCGTTTAGATATTTGAAAGGATAAGGACTTGCTCTCTTTGAGTTCTATTTTTTTTGAGTGAGTTTTGTTGAATTCAGTCAAAACTCGCTAGGCAGTTAAGCACCCATTGGTTCGTAAGCTGCTACAACAATAACAACTTTATAGACAGATCTGTTAATTTTGATTAATAATTAGTAATCAATTAATAAGAGGGTTTTTTTGTTGGTAATTATTATTTGAATTGTTTAATTGGTTGAAAAAATTGAAAAAAAATTCAAAAATAATCAAAAAAAATGCTTTGATTACCTTTGATTATTTAAATTTTTTTTTTTATTATTTTGGATTTTTTAGTATTGGTGATGTGAATATTTATATGCTTCTACATCAACACTGAAAAAAAAAAAAAAAAAACTAAAAAAATTACAAGAATAATCTAAAGTAATCAAAACAACTTTTTTTGATTATTTAAAATTTTTTTTTGATTTTTTTTAATAAACGTTAAAAGTCATGGTTTTTTTTTCAATTCTTTTTTTAATTAATTGGAAAATAATCATTAAAAATTTAAAGTAATTGGAAATCAATTATTAAAGGGATTCTCAAGAAAATAATTAATCAAACCGGTAATCATTACGATTAGTAATCATTATTTACCAGGTCTGTTTATAGACTAACCAAAAAACTTCATTTCGAAAGAAATTCAGTTTTCGATAGTTTTGTTCAGTGTTCTAATCTTTTCCTTTTCTATTCTGCACACCCATACACATACAGACGACAAGAACTAGTGTGCCTTTAGCGAAACTAAATATCAGAGAATTAGCTGCAACTACAACAGTCAAGCCACCAATCCACCAGCAATGTGGAGCTCGTGGGCTATAGCCAAATCCTGTTGTCATAGGACACACAACCCAAATTCGCCACTACTTTTTTTGTTGTTGCAAGAGTAGTAACAATAGTTGAAGTAGCAATATTAATAGCTTTGTTGTTGTGTAGCACAGAAAAAACCGACATACGCACGCACACATATGCAAAGTAATAATTTAAGAAAAGCGCTGAATTAGCCGGCTGACTGGAATTCACGTAAAAAGGATTGCATGAAGGTTGCAAAATCAGTGTTGAAGGCAAAATATTAAGCCAAAATTTAGTTTTAGTTGGCCTGTAGAAGTTAACAAACTAGTTAGAATTAATACTAGTTTAGAGCTAAACTTTTTCCAACTCATATCAAATCAGTCCGAAAAAGAAATTTTAGTGTTTGGAAAATACTGCACTGCCCAGAGCTGGAAAAAATACTGTGGAACTTTGTTTTTAAGTTTTCTAGCAATCATCACTAGAGCTCGAACCTGTGGCCATGTGGGCCGAGTACTTATTCACCAGACACATCGCATGCCGAGTAAACATAGGGCTTGTCGGTTCAGTTTGGTTTGGTAAGAGTTTAATCTATTACAGTATCCGGAACGAAGTTAAGTCAGCATGACTCGTGTTTCCCTCGGAAGTTCGCGTTCATCTTCGGCAGCAGGTGGAGTTTTTGCCTGAATGACTGTATTCACCGCGCAAGAGCTGACAAGGAAGTTTACCGACTCTGTGTGGATGTTGTTGAGGGCCTATCGGTGCACCTTTGGATCAAACGGCGATATTGTGTGGTTCCGGATTTCCTCAAATTGATTACGGAGATATATTCTTACCTTCAAGAATTGCCCGGTTAGCATTTCGTTATGCTCTTTAACATCGAGTATTTTCAGCTCACTGTGGAGATAGTATTCCGGTGACATAAGGATACATCCCTTGGCTGTTCTCAGTGCGGTATTCTGACAGGTCTGCAACTTCCTCCAGTATGTGTTCGATAAACCCGCTGACCATTTTGGTGACGCGTAGCCCAAAGCCAGTTACCCGATTGCCTTCCACGTTGCTAGGAGAATTTGAGAATTATCTTACGGCTTTGTATTTTGGTGGAGACTGCGGTTGAATGAGCAGCAAAATTGAGCTTGGTATCAGGGACAGAGGGAAGCTTAGTTCCGCCATCGTAGCTGTATAGTTCCATGCTCTCTTGCAACGTCCAAGTCGTAAGTAATCTATTGTGTTTGTTATTGTCAGGAGAAGGTTCCTCCAAGAGATGTCGACCAAGATGTTTCCCCGGGTAGTCACACAATGTGCTTGTGCAATACTGGTAACAAATCGAAGCTTTTTATATCAGCTTGTATGGGGTAACTTACTTCACAATGTGTTAAACTGTTTCGAGGTATAGGTGGGAGTCGAGGTAAGGGTCGAGGTAGAGGAAGAGGTAAAAGAAAAGGTAGAGGTAGTGGTAAAAGTAGAGGTAGAAGTAGAATTAGAGGTAGGTAGGGGTAGTTCTAGAGGTAGAGGTAGCGGTAGAGCTACAGGTAGAGGTACTGACATGTATAATAATATAGGACGTAAGATATAATCCTGAAAGGGATTACAGGTTCAGCTGGAATGTAGATAGGAATGAGGTAGATGGAGATGGTGTTAGATGTAGTTTGAATGGGAAAAGGCTTCTAGTGGTAGAAGTGGAGGTAGAGATAGACATGGGCGAAGAAATTAAAATGAATATGCAAGATCTATGGAGGTAAGAAACGATGATTTTTCAAATGTGAACAAGCAATCTTTCCGCTTTGAAGAACACGAGGTAGAGCCTCAGAATTCGGAGGAGGAAGGGAACGATTAGGGAGGGTGAGCGTTTTCGAAAGTGCCCAAGACCATTCTCCAGGAAGATAGCGTCTGACGGGTGAGCTTGTCTTACATACAAATTTTACCTGAATTGTCTTGATCCATTTTGAACTAGTTGGAATAGTATATGACTATCTGTAATCTGACAATTGATATCTTTTCAGACATTGCCTTGTTAAAAAAATACCAGTTGCTTACTTGGAGTTCATGCTAGATTCAATATCGTTTACAACCAAACCTGATGTATAATGATTACTAATCGTAATGATTATCGGTTTGTTTAATTACTTCCTTGAGAATCCAATTATGATTGATTACCAATTACTTTAACTTTTTAATAATTATTTTCCAACTAATTAAGAAAATAATCAAAGAAAAAAAATCTTGATTTTTTACGATTATTAAAAAAAATCTAAAAAAGTTGATTTGATTACTTTTGATTATTTACAATTTTTTCTTGATTTTTTTTATGTGTATTTTTAAGCGCTTCTACAACAATACTAAAAAAAAAAAAACAAAAATAATCAAAAGAAATAAAAAATAAAAAATAAAATCTAAAATAATCAAAAGAAATAAAAAATAAAATCTAAAATAATCATAAGCAATGAAAACAACTTTTTTTTCATTATTATAATTTTTTTTTTTCTTGAAAAACAATTAAAATAATCATTAACAATTAAAAAAGCCGTTTAAATAATTGGTTACTAATTACTAATCAAATTGAACAGGTCTGTTTACAACTAGTTTCTTCGACTGCAGTCTGTATGCACTTATGCTTGTATGAGTTTGAGTCATACAGCTGCTCTGTATTAGCAACATTTATTGTTTCTTGACTAGTTGGTGTGAGTTAAAAATGGTTTTCCTTAGCCATTTTGAGTAGGATTTTGAAACATACTTTTGTATCTGTGTATGTGCATGTAAGGAGTGTATGAGACTAATATTCACGCGTTGGTGTGTGTTGCCGTCGCCTGTCTGATCCGCACTATTTATTTAATTACAATAAATCGCAAAAAGGGTTACTGCTACAGTCATAATTTTTAAGGCTACGACGTTACGCATCAGACGTTGGCATCGAAGCACCACATCGAAATGAAGAAAAGGTGAATGTTGCAAGGAAATATTTGTATGTGGCAAGTAGTGTCGTGTTGTTATATTTATGGTACACATGTGAGTTGCGGCAAAGACACAGCTAGCTTGATTAGGGTTGATTTGTCGAAATTATGGCGATTTGGTATTTATTTACTAACATATTTATTTCGAATACGATTTTGAGAATTTAAACATTTGGTAATTTTTAGCTTGCCATTGCCACAATCGAATAAGACAAAGCGGTAGGTAAAGAGCGCAGAATATTAAGAGGCGACAATGTTAGTAATGGCTTCAAGTTAAGGCTGCCTATGCACACTGGTGGCAACAATAATTCACCAATACGGTAACCGGTGCGAAAAAGTATTCCACAAACAAGCAAAGTAGGGTTAAGTTCTAAAATCAGTTTTCAGAAGGCGCAGAAAGAAATCTTGTAAAAGTTTGAGAATTCTGTGTTAATTTCTATTAGTTTCTATCTATGGTATTTAAAATTCTTTTAGACTGGCTTCGTTTTTCCCTTCAAACTGTCAAACTATTGCAGGAAAAATTTCAACTCAATACCATCATACAACTACATCAGGTCGTAGCAGCTCGACAAACATACATACACATACAAATTTTCCATGTATTTTGTTTTTGTAATTTGTGAGTTTAACGTCAAATTCGTACTGAAAAATGAGTGTAATGTCAAAATTCGAGACCAAATTAAAAATCAGCTGGTCTATTAACACAACCTGTATTATTGGATCATGCTCCATACAGTATTGTAGAAAACTGAATTCCTTAAAAAATAGTTATAGCTGTAACTTTATGTCAGGTGACCCGTTCCAGAGCAATCAAACTATAAACATTGGTATGGTCTGTTGATTTCTCGTTTTTGCTTTGATAATTAGTTTAAAAAGCCAAAATCAGTATAAAAAACAGAGGAACACAAATTTCTAAAGAAAACTATAAAGTCTAAAAAGGTTTCAAAACATTTTGTTATAGTTACTTTACAAAATTTATTTACCATTGAAGTTTTGTTTTTTCTTAATTAATTTGTCCAATGCGTCATCTAGAATAATTTGTTTATAAATATTATTACTAAAAAAATGCGAATAATACTTATAATATAATACATTTAAGCTTATTTATGTACAGAAGCTGTTTACTTTGGGAAAATCTAGTTTTACAGTCTTGAAATGACACAGCCACAAAAAAATTGACCGATGTGGTAGCTCGGGATACCGCCAGGGATGCCGGTTATCTCCCGCGCTTTTTGGATGCCGAAAATCTCAGAAATTATCTCTTAAAATCATGGGATTTTCATGATTAAAAATATTGTACTAAAAACTAAATATGTGTGATTTATTTATGAAAATGATCTTAGTAAATGTTGTGTTTACCAAAATGATCTATTTTAAAATTATAAAAACGCAAACGTCATTTCTGCTGTGCAGTTGTGAAAATTTAAGCTTTTTTTATTTGTGAAAAAATTATAAGTTTTAAAGTTTTTTATTCATACTCTGTGATAAAATTAAGTGCGAAAACCAAGTGATCTACTTTGAAGTTAAAATTTAATTGTTTCCTAGTGTTTTTCATATGATATGAATATAAGTTATTCAATTTAATTTGCTTTTATTTACATTTGCCGAGCCATCTTGCATATTGTTTTTGCTGCGGTTGATTGGCTTTTGTAATTTCTTGCTTTTGTTTTTGTTTTTTGTGCGCACTTTTTGTTTTCTAACCTAATTCTTTTATCGCAGCTGTTTGCGTTGTGTTTATTGAGTGTCACAATACAGTGTACCTCAAACTGCTCGCTACTATTGCCTTTCAGTGTTGTCTTCTCTTACTGATTTTCCCTTCAAATATTTATTTTTTATTATTTTCCTGATTTGATAATTTAATGATGTCTTGCATATATGAAAATTGTCAAATAAAAAGCGAGTCAGAATCCTATGTGTCGTGTTGGCTCTGTAATGGGCTTGCCCATATCAAGTGAGCTGGGTTGACCGGGAGAGTCGTGGCCTGGTACATGATGGCAAGGGCCTACGTTGGTCTTGTGTAAAATGCAGTTCAACCGAAGGTTATCTATTTAAAATCTGTAGGGAAATCCGTAATGGGTTTTCCGTAATTGGCAAAGACCTGTCTTTACTAGTAGAAAAGTTTTTAAAACTTTTAAGTGTTTAGACGAAATCTCCCCTGATTAAAACACTGATATCCGTGAAAACAATCCTAGAAGTACTGATGATTCCTCATGTCCTGTAATCTTACACACAATTCCAATTCCTTATGCTATCGCACCTTTATCGTTAGAACTCTTCGATTTAGCCTCTCCAAATCCTTCAGCCCAGTCATCGGCTCCCAAGACAGCCTCGTCGAAGTCAACTTCGGTTCCGTTAGAAGAGCCTGATGACAATTTAGAGTGATCGAGCCCATTGGGCAGGGCGAAGCACTGTTAACAACAACAAGTCAACTTCGGGAAAAAAACCCGAGCCCCAACCTATTAGGTTGGTTCCACGAAATAAATCTATTTTTGTGTCTCGTTTCGAAACTGACACTACGGTAGAGGGCTTACAGAAATATAGTGCACCACCAGACGTTGTTCTGCAAAAAAATTTGTTTGTGCAGTTAGAAAATGGTAAGCCCTCCCCTCCGTATCTTCTTGTCTCACAGCCTCAGCATCTTTTCTATCCATTTGTTCGCCTCAACACTCTTTATATCCCATCTAATCAAATTCGCTTGTCCATATTTAAAAAAAATTTGTTGTGAAAGCCACATATATTGATATCATTTTGTTGGTACTTACTTTTTTAATACAAAATGGATACAGTGAACCAGACCAGTTAAATTTGTTTAGTAATTAGTAATCAATTAACTAGATGGCTTTTTTATTTGGTAATAATTATTTTAATCGATACTTTTTGTTTTGTTGATTTTCCGACAGGGTGGAAAGCTGATGTGTATTGGAACGATTTTCCGTCATCCCTTGTCAAATTTGGTTTGGAGACAAAAAGTGGCATTGAAATGGCATATCGCCGAAACCGGTTTGTCTCCAAACCAAATTTGACAAGGGATGACGGAAAATCATTCCAATATACAATTATTTTAATTGTTTTTCAAGGAAAGGCAATTATTAAATGATTACTACAAGAAAAAAAGAAAAATAAAAAATTTAAAAATAAAAAAGAGTTAAGTAAGTTAGGTTATCGTGATATTCGGCATACCTTTTTCGGTTGCTACTCAACATTTTATGAAGTAGACAGGTAGAAAGTCATACAATTCGATAGATTCCAGTACTGCGAGACACATTCCAAGACGTGATCGATTTATCTTAAGTATTCTGGAAGATATTTATTCAAACCCATAAAAAGTCAAAAAAGCGGTTTTGTCAAAATAGGTGGGTAATGTACATACTTGGCTCTCCTATAAAAGATGTGTAAACCGCATGAAATAATCCAGCCACATTGTAGATATGGTAATTTGCATCCATTCAGATATGCGACAATCTGATTCGGAACCAGGAAGAGCATGTTCCATCAAAAGTGGAGAAGTTTTTGCCTTTTCTGCTGATCTTATGCACTCAATTTGCTTTTCTGTTGTAGCTAACATTTCCGGATGCTTACTTGGCGCGATAGACGGGGTGTCATCAACGTTCCAAATCCTAGTTGGCGGAAATGTATAGTTTTCATACTGCTGCTCCACATTGAACTACTTCTACCATATCGCATTACCCAAACTAGAGCTTTAAAGGAACGAACAATTTTTTCACCAAAATTTATTTAAAACAAGTAAGGTAAGGGCTGTCTTCGACTGTGCCGAAGACTTTATACCTTTCATGAATACGCATCACGGCTTTAAGTGTCCTATCCTTACTCCCAATTTGTTAAAACTCTGCAAAACTGATAATTTAAAGATACATAGCCCAAACCCTATTTATCGGAACTATCGATTGTATGGGAGCTATGCGTTGTATTGCTCTGAGCTTGCTGATTCCGCCAAATGATTAATCTCATGCAAAATGGCTGCTCCATACCAAAATTTCATGAAGATATCTCAAAAACTGAGGGACTAGTTTGCGTACAAACAGACAGACGGGCATGGCTAAATCGACTCAGCTTATCGCCCTGATCATTTCGGTATACTTATTTGTGGGTCTATATCTTCTTCTTCTCGTACTTACAAACATCGGACCAAAATTATAATACCATTTCATGTTCGTGAAAGGTATAAATATTAAGGAATCACTTGAAATATTGGTGCCTATAGTTACCAAAGACGAAAATAAAATATGAGAAGTTGACAACCTAAGAACATTTTGGCATTATCCTTGTTTAAAGAGTGCTCTATATTATTGACGACCGACGATGGAAAATGTTTTTTCACACTGATAGCAACCTAGTTGACCAATACCAGCCGTTGCTTAACAGTAGCGGTTTTTGGCCATAACCATTATAGTAAAAATATATTCTTGCTCAGACATAAATAATTTGGGAAATGCGCAGGTATATCACTTTACCAACCTATATCACAATACCCTAATTTACTCTAATCAATTAATTAGACGGCTGTTTTATTTGGTACTAATTTTTTTATTATTTTTCAAGGAAAGGCAATTATTAATTGATTACGATAAGAAAAAATCTAAAAAAAATCAAAAATAATCAAAACAGCTTTTCAAAAGAATCAAAAATAATAAAAACATATTTTTTCCATTATTTTTGAATTTTTTCAATATTGCTGATGTGTATGTCAGTGTGCTCCTACAACAATACTGAGAAAAAATCAGAAAAAATAAAAAAAAATCTAAAATAATCAAAAGTAACCAAAACCACAATTTTTGATTTTTTTTTGATTATTGTTTAATTAATTGAATAAAACGATAATTAAAAATGTAAAGTAATGGTAATAAATCATTAAATGGATTCTCAAGAAAATAATTAATCAAACCGGTAATCTTTACGATTAGTAACGATTTTTTAACAGGTCGGCAATAAACAAATCCAAGAATGGGAATGATAATGTCAATAAATAGACTATATTTATGAAACTGTGTGTTAAAAATGAATAGAAATAGGAGTTTAGCTGAAAAACAAGCCATTGTTCTGGTATCCTAAGTGCTAACAAAACATGCCAAAATTTCTCTTTTGAAGAAAACTAGCAACTTCCTAAATGAATCTATGGAAAAGCGTTTGTCTCTGAATTTCCTTTTCTATTCAAATAAAAAACGTGTCAGTGAATATTTTGCAGAATGGGGAAAAAAATAAATTGAAAGTTTCAGACCTTAATATTGGCCATGTTTTCGCCACTTCGATACTAGATTAAAAAAAATTTTTAAATTAAAAGCAACAAAAACATATGCCAGTAGACCCAAATACAAGCACTTACAAGTTTGGTTGCTATCTCACAAACGACCTGTTCATATTTGATTTTGTAAGGAAATTTAAAATTTCCAAAAAAAAAAATTGTATTTGGTATTTTATTCATAACTAGCTAATTGATCGCTAACAAGAAACGATCTCAATTTTTAAAGGCCTACACATGCTAGTATAAAATTGCAGAAGAATTCAAATTTGAAAAATAATTCAAACCAATTCTTTCTTATTAAGCACTTAGCGACTTACAAATAAAATAGAAAATCAATTTTCTCTTTTTTTTTCCAAATATGAAATTTTGTGTTTGAACAAATGTGAACTTGTCAACCAAAATTGTGAGCGCTTATAATTTTTTTGCTTTCTTATTAGTTTTTTGCTTTCAATTTAAAATTTTTTGTGGGAAAGCAGAAAAAATCTTTTCCAGTATCAAAGTGAGGAAAAAGCGGAAAATCATAGCATTTTTATCACTTCAACTTCACTGGCTTATTTAAGCGTACAGAAATCTGTTAACTTGTGATAACCGTACAAAAAATTATTATATTACAAGCAGAACTGTTAAATAATGATTACTAATCATAATGATTACAGTTTTTTTATTAATTATTTTCTTGAGATTCCATTTAATAATTGATGACCAATTGCTTTAAATTTTTAATGATTATTTTCCAATTAATTAAAAATATAATCATAATTTTTACGATTATTAAAAAAAAATCTAATTAAATCAAAAATAGTGGTTTTGATTACTATTGACAATTTTTTTAATGATTTTTTTAAAGGTTTTTTGTTACTTTTAATTTTCTCAGTATTGTTGTAGAAGCACAAAGACATTCCTATCAACTATACTGGAAAAAATAGAAAATAATCAAAAAAAAAAAATATCAAAAAATTGAAAAATTTTAAAAAATCAAAAGTAATCAAAACAACTTTTGTATGATTATTTTTGATTTTTCTGTTTTTTTGTTTTCTTTTGATGTTTTCTAATCGTGGTCAATTAATATTTGACTTTTCCTGAAAAACAATTAAAATAATCATTACCAATTAAAAAGCCGTCTAATAAATTGATTACTAATTACGAATCAAATTAAACCTGTCTTAGTACAAGGAAACTATTAAAAAAAGCAAATAAAATCAAAAATACTTGAAAAAATGGTTTTGATTACTTTTGATTATTTTTGATAACTTTTTTTTAATGATTTTTTTTTTAGAATTTTTGATTTTTTCAGTATTGTTGTAGTAGCACATTAATGTTCCCATGAACAATACTAAAAAAAAAAAAATTATTAAAAATAATCAATAGTAATCGAAACAATTTTTTTTGATTGTTTTTGATATTTTTGTTTTTTTTTTTACTTTTTTTTTGATTTTTTCTGATCATATACAATTAACAACTGCGTTTTCTTGAAAATCAATTAAAATAATCCTTACCAATTAAAAACACCGTCTAATCAATTATTTACTAATTACGAATCAAATTAAACCTGTCTTAGTACAAGGAAACTATTAAAAAAAGCAAATAAAATCAAAAATACTTAAAAAAATTGTTTTGATTACTTTTGATTATTTCTGATAACTTTTTTTTAATGATTTTTTTGAGAATTTTTAATTTTTTCAGTATTGTTGTAGTAGCACATTAATGTTCCCATGAACAATACTAAAAAAAAAAAAATTATTAAAAATAATCAAAAGTAATCGAAACAATTTTCTTTGATTGTGTTTGATATTTTTGTTTTTTTTTTTTTTACTTTTTTTTTGATTTTTTCTGATCATATACAATTAACAACTGCGTTTTCTTGAAAATCAATTAAAATAATCCTTACCAATTAAAAACGCCGTCTAATTAATTGATAACTAATTACTAATCAAATTTAACTGGTCTGATTACAAGAAAATCATTCAGAGTCCTATAATAATGTGTTCGCCTAGAAATTTCTTCCCGAGTTGAATTCATTACGCTGCCGTTGCCTCGCATTTTAAAATCGCCACTACTGTATGCACTTACTTACTTGTTCACATAAGAGTATATGTTTCCGAAGAAAGACCAAGGCAATCAAGCTTCATTTGTGTTTTTGTCTATGCCAAATACAAATCGAATTGTGGCAATACTACCACCAAAACCTGCAACAACCACAACTTTACCACAAACCATATATTCACTGCCAATCACTATTGCCTCTTCATCAATAACAACAATTATTTGTTTTGTTGTTGTAGCAGATTTATGTGCGTTGCCAACCGCATGTGTCATGTTTCATTGGGTTTTTTTTCGAGCTAAAAATTTTAATAGTTTTCCGCCTTCCTTTCGTTTCGAAAACCTGTGGTGTGTAGTGAGTCGACATATTCGTTGGTAGGGGCGGCGTGTTCTTAATAAACACTTTTTGTTCAACAAAAATAATAATAATAATAAATAGTTGCATGCCACATGCTTCAATCAAGTGGTGAATACATTTGAATATTCTGTTCATTGCTGCTAGTTGATTGTCTTTCTGTGTTGTTGTTGTTGGTACGACTGTCATTGCTTGTTGCCACAATTCGTTGCAATTCGAAATATATAGGTTGGGTATTTGTGGAGTTTGCATTTGCTTGCCGCAAAATGTGGCATGTACAATTAACACACACCACTTTTGTTAGTTGTTGTTTTGCTGTTCGATATTCATTGCTGTCATCAATGACGCCGCGACTATTTAATAGAGTTTCGCGTAATAACTGTAAATATTGCAATAAAAATGATGACAAAATAAAGTGAGAGTAGTAAAATCTGATTGCACAAAGCATTAAGTTGCAACAAATCTCATATTTGTTTTTAGTTTACAAATGGAACATTTTATGACATATCATAGATTTATTGGCGCTTAACCGCTTAGACGATTTGGGCCTCTACGTCCCAAAGCAGGACTGTCAAGCGACAACCTGCTGTGGTCCCATTCAGTAGAGGTTTGCCACTTGCTCTGCTCTCGCCATTAGGTGTCGATAGAAAAGCCTTCTGGGACGAGGCTGCTTTCTTAATTCGCATATCATAACCCAGCCACGGAAGCCTTTAGTCGGTAGAGCTAGGCTTACATGTGCTTAAAGATCTCCCTCAATTTTGCTTCAACACTTGTCGTTGGTATTGCGGTAATCTTCCGGAGAACTTTTCCCTCGCATACCTTGATATACAAAAGTAATCCTCCTATCAGAAAATGCTATAAATTTTGCGATTGACCCCTAAAGTCAGTTCTTTTTTGACATTTGTGTAGTAAACACATGCGAAATACACGTTAATAAACAATGTTACGCTACACTGCTCCAGAACGCGGAATATTGCTGACTATTTATTTTACCAATAATCGGTCGGGGCCAAACAGTTACTGTGAATGGTGAGCGCTACAGAGCAATGATCAACGAGTTCTTTTTGCCGCAGCTTGATGAATTGGGATTGGAAAACATGTGGTTCCAACAAGACGGTGCAACAGAACATCGGAAGCTTACTTTTGCGCCACCTTGTATAGCTTTACTTCTGCGTTAACCATCTCAGTCTAAACTATCACTTGTTGAAAAGAGCTACTTTCCTTTGACTTTATCGTCTGACATTATTTTCGCTGTTAACTTTGGTTCCTGAGTTGATGAAATCCTTCATATAACTCAGTTGTTTAGCTGTCAATAGTGACGAGACTGCCAAGTGCAAAAAATCTATAAATACCATCATCACACCCCAGCCGTTACTTGCTTTATATGTGTTTACAGCCAGCTCCTCTGTCGAATGCCTTTTTGAAGTCAAAGAACAGCTGTTGCGTATAGATTTTCTTACCATTGATTTTATCCAGGATCTGATCCCACTGGACTAACAAGTAATAATCCGTATTGATAAGGTCCAGTCATTTGACTAATTGACTTTGTGATTCAGCCTTTGCGCGATGTGCTTATTGGAACATTCTATGCGATGTAAAGGATCGTCATTCTGCGGTAATAAATGTGATCTGCGCGGTAGCCTTTTTTATGTGGATAAAACGCGTCTCTTTTTTTTCAAGCCAAGGTATTGCCAATCGCATATAATTATAACCTTGTGGTGGGAGGGAGCTTCCATCATCAAGGACTACGGTATCCAGCTTATCACTGCAACTGCTATTTGAGAAGTAGTACTTCCTTTATAACTTTTATAGCTCACGCTGGACTTCGATTATAAGCCAACATTCAAAAAAAGTGGGAATTGGTCTTGAATGCTTCATTTTAGGACGTTTTCTAGGGCTGATTTGCAAGCTTGTCACAATCACGCCACCGGCTTTCCATTTTCAGGGCGGGAAGGCATCCACTTTAACACCAGTTCATATTCCCGGGTGATGTGAGCCAAATGGTAGCCTCAGCAGCTGTATGGATTAAGTGAGAAATATGCTCCTAGAGCACAGTTACATCATTATCAAAAAGTGCTCCGCATCGATCGAAAGTGTTAACATTGAGGAAAGGCGACATATATCTTTGTAATTGCCATGACATAATCCCAAGTAAATAAATTGGAAATATGACACATACAAACTGATTTACATGGTTGAGAGCCATGAGATCATGACCGTTCGTTGAAGCGCAGCCAAACGAAAGAGGATTCTGTTCTGAGTATCGCGTTACTAAGTGTTAGTATGTCTTTTGGCTTGGGATTAAGTCTCAGCAAGAGTGCCATAATTCCAAAAAGAAACAGGAAATTAAAACCATTAATATATCAAAGATTCAGGGATTGTGGAGCAGGTAAAGGGGCTTGCCTGGCCTAAGGCACGACTTTTCCATTGTTTCAACATAACATGAGATCCGTGATTTCCTTATTGTGAAACCTAAGTCGCTTCTTAGATTCAATTCCTTTCTGACATAATGACTGACATCTATCGCGGCTGCGGGGACGGGAAGACGTTGTGAAATGATCAAGACATATATAAAATGTCTGGCCAAGTACTTCACGAATGTTTAGTAGAACTAGGATGTGCTGCAAAGAAGGACTTTTTGCGCTTAATTAATAAATAAATAACTGGCGCGATATATACCTCCGAGGAAACCAAGGCCCAGTTTCTCTACCAATTGTGGTGTGATTTCAAATTGGCGGGACGTACCGTGTTTTGCCGACTCCGAACGACATCTCTAAAGCAGATGAGTTTTTACTGAGAAACCTTCCATGGCAGAAATACACTCGGAGAGTTTGCCAAACCACTGCCGAGGGGCGACCCCGTTTTGAAAAAACTTTTTCAAACTACTTTTGATGTTACCTGTACCAGGGCTCGAACCATGGACCTACGGTGTGGTAGGCCGGCAACACTACCTTCACACCACGGCGGCCGTATTCTACCTTATATCAGTGGTATAATAATGAGTCAGTAACAAGATTCCACCAAAAATTTGCCTACCCAGCTTTGTCATCCCTTGTTAGGTACCTAGGTTGCACTCATTATTTTTAGGATGCAGATGTCAGGCAGAGATCTTACGCCTCTTGCACAAAACATAAATCACGTGGGCATATTTTAAGCCCCCGAACCAAAGCGAAATCTTTTTTCGGTCCCTGTAGTTGCGCGAGCTTTTACTTAAATGTTTATTTTTAGTAGTTTTTAATTTATTTGGGCCGTCAGTTGTCTAGTTTTAATCTGATTTATGCTAAAAGATTCCACCTCAGAATAACAGATACATTATCAAAGAGAAACTATCAAAGGTCTAAATACTCAAAGCATACAACTCCGCTTCCCCGTGGGAAACTGATGTAAGAAGCTAGCTAACTTGCAGACAGTTAAAAGAAACGTTTCGATTTATTTGAAGCACAAGTTCACTGCATGACGAAGAATTGAACTTTGCAACAAACATTTCAACTTCAATCAAAATTTACTAGCGCTCGCATTTTACAGAATCCATTACAATACTCATCAGCAATTACACCCTTATGCCATGGGCTGAAGCCACATATCCGCACCGACCCACCGAATTTTGACTTATTGCCGCTAATCAACTTAGATGGACCGAACATCCGTTCAATAACACTCGATAAATTTGTTCATCTCACAGACTATAACTATAAATAAAGTCATTTCAATTGTCCTGTATTTGTTGTTGTGTATCATCCATTTGTGCTCTATGCTCTTGTTGCTTCATCCACAGTCTTGTCATTGTCATAATGCAGAATTTATGTTTGCTCATATGTCATTTTCTATTGTACGATTGCCACTGGTAGTACTTAAATCGTATTGTAGTTGTTGTTGTAAGTCAAATGGCGCACCACTTGAAAATCAAATCAACCATTCAACTGTAAATCATCATAAATAATAATAAAAAAGAAAGAAGAAAAATAATATTTACCAACAACCATAATCATAATAGCAGTCAACAATGACACACCCGCACACACTGGACTCACTGAGATCTTTCCGAATTCTATCTCACTTATCGAAGTTTGCTTAGGTTATAAGTACAGTGGTGTGCGAGCGAATGGCAGTTGGTTCAAGTATTATTAGACATGTCGAGGTAGTTCAATGTGAATAAAATAAACTGTGTTTTTTTTACATTGAATTAGAAGAAGATGCTAAAACAATTTTAAAGACTGATTTTATATTAATGTAGGCAAAAAGGAGCATCAAATTTGTCAATAAACAAAGACGTGGTGTCGTGAATTTTGATGTTTATATCATTTCAATTTATGATTAATATAAAGGGAATATTTATTATTTTTTATCATATTTTTCATTTTCTCTTTGTTTAAATATCCCGACTGTGAATTAATTGATGAAATTTTGTCCCATGATATATCATAGTTATTCGTGTGTTAAATTTGTTCAAAGTTTACAGTATCCCGGTGAGCGGCAAGTTTTTTAAAAATCCTTTCCAAATTTCTTACCGTTTGTACGAGTTTTCGAAATATTTCTTTCCAGTTGCTACCTATCGGAATTATTGTAAATACATACTACATACAAAGGTATCAAGTAGTAGACAATATAAAAAGTTTCAGTTCTCAACCATGCTGGTAAGTTACTTAGAAATCGTAAGGAAGGTTCCAAACATCGCTCCGAATTTTCTAAATGCCCCGATTCCAGCTAGACCTACAACTTTCTTAGCTTCGGTTAAAAGCGCTCCACACTAGGTCGTGCTATTGCGAGATCTCTGAATTACAAGGAGTACACCCTAGCAGGGTTTATCGACATTGAAAGTGCCTTATATAGCTGCATGTATTGATTCTCTGCTTAGGGGTAGGATCGCCAACGCAACTTCGCGTCCGAGATCGGTAAGTAAAATGACTACCAAAAGCTGCCCTTCGAATGGCGTCCTGTTACTCCTTGCATGGATATTGATGGTTAACGAAATATTGAAAATCGATAAGTCTCTCCTCTGAAGCCAAATGTCTTGTCTGCCGCCGTAGTATTGCGGTAGTGTTGCTGGCCTACCTCAGCAAAGGTCCAAAGTCCATCGGTAACATCAAAAGTGGTTTGAAAAAGTTTTTTAAAATCGGGGTCGCCTCACAGCAGTGGTTTGGCAAACTCTCCGAGTGTATTTCTGCCATAGAAGGCCTCTCAGAAAAAATTATCTGCCTTGCAGATGCCGTTAATAATAATAATAATCCCCAACGCGCCAATTATTTATTTTATTTTTAATTCTAGACAACAAGCTAAATTAGAGAATGAATTTCGAAGAGAGTTAAAGAAGGTTCTGGAAACGTACTACACCTGCAAGAAAGCCTTCTTGAAGAACTTAGAACTATTACCGTAAATAAGCCACGGTATGTACAACACAGTTATCCGACCAATAATAAAATGTGGAGCTCTACTCAAGTGGAAGACGCTACATAAAAAGAGAAATCAAGTGAAATTTGGGAAAAGAACAGAGACCAGCGTGCCTAGATATATTAAGGGACTGACAGTGTCAAAACCGAAACTGACCATATAACTGAAGAGGGCTTAGTCAAGAAGCTACAATCTACACGGATGCCTCAAACATAAAAACGGAACGGTAGGTGAGCTATATTCAGAGAATCTAGATGATTTCAACATTTCTCTCTGATGTGTTTTCGGATATATACAATAGTTATGGAAGTGAAATAGGTGATGAGATAGCCAGTAAAGGCCCCGAAATGGAAGCAGACTACCCACTGCGACCATTGAGAAATCTGCTAAGGAGAATCGAGTTCAGCGTTCTTTTGAGAGAAAGAATTTACTATCTAATCAGGATGATTTCGAAGTGTCGAGGCCCATAAGAGGATGTTTATAGAGAAAAGGATCTAGCTTCCTTCTCAAACTAAATAAATCAGCTCCCTATGTAGAAGCTGTCAGTACGAGGAGGAGGAGAGATGAGAGTCCAGGGGATACAGATTTCTGGGAGCACGCTTTTTCGACAGTCTGGCAGATGTGAGGGAAGTCGATAAAACAGGTTGGACAAATGTTTTCCCACCCGGCACGCAATGAGAACTTTTACTAGGAATAAAAACACGAAAATTCTTCGATGCCAAATTCTTCCACCCGACTGTAGTCACGTTCAACGGTTGCACCCTACTGATGATTTTTATAGTTCGCTATTTTCTTGACAAATCGGTATGCTAGCCAATAGTAGAAGGAGGAAAGAAGCAAGCAAACAAACGAACAATAAGCAAAGGCATATTTCCGACGCGTAAATAATAAAATAAAAAATTTAGCAACAACAAAATAGAGTTAACAAACGAACTCAATGAAGCCATATCAAGATATCAAAGTCGTAGAGAGGTGAAGGCGTCCAAAGCAACAAAACGAAAAAAAATCACCCAGAAAAAAAAACGAGCTTGTAAGCTCTTGATATTCAAGCGCAGTGACCGTTATGTTTGCGGTACTACAAAATAATTTTTTTTTTCGAAATATTTCTATGCACAGCTTTATTACTCAGTTGCCAGTTGTGGACGCTTATTTTTTATGCCGTTATGCACATTTTTTTGACGCACTTACCAGACACAGACACACATACAGCGCCACACCCGAAGCGTTGCCTCACACGCACTCTACCATTGTATTGTTAAAACAGTTAAGGGTCCTTGTAAGGGTGACATAGGTTGCACTGGCGCCAGCATCAATCCATTGTTGGCGAAGTGGACCACGGTCATATGAAATTGTGAGTGAATACTCGAAAAGTGGTGGCATTTCACTTCACTTGTTTTTTTTTGCTCGGCATTTATGAACTCATATTTTGCGTAATCTTTCTATTTTCATACTTTTGCTGTTTGCTTTTTCTCCCTTCTCCATGTGTCCCAATTTCATTGCTCTCGCTTCGATGCCTTTCGCAAAAAATGACTTTATATACATCGTGCCATCAGTCAACCGGGTCGTGCAATTGTTGGTGAGTTAGTCAGTCAGTGAAGCGCATTGTTTTGGAAATGCTTTGCGTTTTTGATGTGACGTGCGCCAATTTGCCAAACTGACCAGAAGAATTAGTTTACTATTTTGAGGTTTTATTTACTTAGATTTTTTATTGTGATTTTTATTAGTTTTTATTGTTGTTGTTGTTGATTACAGCTATCATTTTCGGTTGAACTCCAGTGTAATATGGTGGAAGCAATTTTGTTGCACTTGAAATCCGATTAATACAGTTAGGTATTTGTGCTTTAGGTGGGGTGGTTCTGTGAAAAATGGATAAAAGTTTATTTAGCCCCATTACGAATTTCATGTGAACAAAGCATTTCCAAGATTTACAAAGCAAAATAAAAACAAAGTGTAAAAAATTGTGGGGTCTATCAGCTATTCCGGCGGAGCTGCCAGTGGGGAATAATTGTAATAGAGTTTTGTGATGTCTTTCGACTTCATCAAAATTCAGTGCCAAATTCCAATTAAATCGATTGATTTCTCTCATTATCTATCATAGATCCCTGTTATTTTTTTCGTTTAAAAAGTTTTGGCTATTTCGTCCACATGAAATTCATGATAGGGCACATTACTTTTTTGTTTCTTTCTTGGTTGGAAAACATCGCCAATATTCTTCTTATTAGTCAACCAGGCCCAAGATTACCGAAGGTTTTGGGTATAATAATGGTATGACCTTTCATAAGAAAGAGACATCGACGGCTGAGTGGAAGATTTCTAAATGAGAGTTTGGAAACACCGCACCTAAACTTTTTTTAAAGAAAATCTGTATATGTTTGTTGCTTTCAATTTTTCCTCTAATCAAAAATAATAATACTTAACTAAGAATTATTATCAACTGGTCTTGAGCTCGTTATACTTACAAAAATATGTAAAATGAACAGACCGTAAACCAACAACAAAAAGAAAATCTTTTCTAAGAATTTGTCTGAAAAACACTCGCTCTCGGTATTACGTTACCTTCTCCCTAACCTAAAAATTTATTGAATTTATGGTGGAGGTAGGGTATTTAAAAAAAAAAAAAATAAAAATTCTGAGGTAGGGCGTTTTTCAAAAATATTCTATTATATGGCAGCTTCTAGAAGCTTGGTAAGACCTTCAGATAAAATATATACAATTGATTGATGGAACCAATTATGCGAACCCCGAATTACATCTGGGAAGACAGTTTTTGCTAAGAAGCTTTTCCATGACACAAATACATTCGGACTCTAGGCGGGTTGGTATAGCCCATAGTAAGCTAAGCCTGTCATACCCGAAGGTTGAAGGGGTGTAGCAAATCGTTCCTGTTAAAGTCGGTCTAGCACCGAAGGGTACCGAATTTATTTCGGCAAAAGACTGTCCAGGACTGTAACCAGGCGCCTTCTGTATGGTTGGCAAGCACACTACAACTATACATTGGCGAACGCCAGATTCTGCTTCATATTCAAAATTTTTGTTATTTTAATCTTAACTCAAATCTCAGCTCTCTCTCTTTCTCTCTCTGTAATTAATGAGATAATGGGAACGCAACTATTCCGACGCCGACACCTACAAAGTAATAAGGTTTGGCTTACAGATTTGGATGTAGGCAATTGGGAGCGAAGGGCTTTGCATTTCAGACTTTTGTCGGTGTGACAGACTTTTATCGAATAACACTCAACTACTTTGGGGTAGTTCCTTAGGACTTCGGGGTATGGTTAGCAACAATCTGCTAGAGTGTCATGCGAACTACTTGGTTTGACCCCGTTGATGTTCCTGAAGTTCAAAATTTGTTCTAACCCTAAGGTAAAAGCAGATGAGTGATAGTGAAAGGTAAGTGGTTTCATATCCACAGCTCTACCACCGAACTAATCGTTTCTACACTTTACGGCGTGTTCTTCAATTCTGATAAACATTAGCAGAACTTCAAAGTGCATAGGAATTTGAAGTGGTTAGATGGATACTTCGAAATGAGGAACTTTTCTAAAAGAGTCGTGTTTAAGAACAACTTCTTGGGATCCAAAAAAAGAGTATTTTCCAAAAAAAAAACCACATCTAAACCAAAGCCAACAGTAGAACGATTTCCTTTTTCAATTTTAACATCCCATGTTAAGCAGATATTAAATTAAATAAAATTTAGTTTTGGAATTTTACGCAAAAAAAATTAGCCAGTCAAAAAAAATGTGGACACTCACAATTTTGCTTGCTATCTCGCAAGCGAAAAGTTCGCATTTGATTTACAAAGCAAATCTTAAATTATTTTTAAAATTGAAATTTGTTATTTTATTCATAATAATAATAATAATAATAATTCCCAAACCGATTACCCACCATATCCCGCCCGACCGGCGCGAGGGGCGCCTTCGCATAACGCGCGGATTACTCGTTCGTGCCGAGTCGTTGAAAGGCTTTGGTTTGTTAATCGTCGAGATCTAAAACTGCTCAGCTACAGAGAAAACCTCATCAGCTAAGTAAAGTAGATATAAGATAGATTATACATTAAGAAATAACTAGTTAACAGAATAAAATTATTGTTAGAAGTTAATATAGAAGTCAAAGAATGAGAAACAATTAGTAGCTATGTATTTAGGACAGAAAGGATTGATTTTTTTATGCTGAAAAGCGAGTCTGAAATATCAAATCTAGCAGAAAGAGAGTTATAATCTTGACACAAACAGCGAAAAGGCTCATTTAACTGAAAATTGGTGCGGCACTATTTTAAGACTGAAGGTTTAAAATGCCTTGAAGGACGAGACGGTACATTGAAGTTCACTTCACTTAGAAGAAATGGGTTGGATAGTGAACCCTTTAGCAATTTAATCATAAAAACAATTCCAAGAACTATTATTAGTCTAACTAGCTATTTGTCTAAGAGAAAAATCGCTTTTACTAAAAAGAGGAAAATCAAAAACAAAGCTAGCAGAAAAAGTTATAAGAAATTACAAATTTTCCAAAAAATTTTGAGAATGATTTTTATTCATACTTTGCTAGCTGCTTGCAAATAAAAAAGGAAAAATTTTTTGGCTAGTACAAATATTCTACTATCCGTTGCCAACTCGCCAACGGTCCATCTCACCCTTCCAGTCACGTACACATTTGTTATACTAAACACGGCTGAAAAGGCAAATTCGTAGAAAAATTAGAAAACCCAAAAGTGCCCAATACGTGTGGAAGTGTGAAAATTTCAAGAATTGACTTGTGCATGCCACATCAAAGTGAGTTGAGGTAAATTTTTTTGGGAACCTTGGAAGAGCACTGCTTAAACATTGATTTGCATAAATTTTTCTGAATGAAGCATGTGAGTGGGGGGAGCAGTGTTTACATATGAGTACCATGCAGAAAGGATTAATTTAAACTAAAAGTATGTTTGTTTCTGAGAAGAGCGCATATATATGGAAAACATAACCTAGCACTAAATCATGTTATTTTAAAACTGGAGCCGGACTATTTCGTTTGGAGGCAGTACCAGTTTTTAGTGAATTAATTGAGGTTACTCACGAAAGAAACATTTAAATGCAATAATTTCAGGTTTTCTCTTAGACTTATTTATTTTTCTCACTAAATAACTGTCACGATTGATTAATTCGAAGCTGGCTCAAGTCGAGATTTTTATTTTTTTTTCTTCTTCCCACTTATTTTTCTTCGAAATATACCAATATCTGTCAAATATAGTTTTTTATTAGTCTTTTCAATACTGTAAAAATATTTTTTTGCTTGCCTAGAAAATTTTTTTAATTTAAAGCAACAATGATATAAGTAAACCGAAAAAATCCCACAATTTTGTCCGCTAGCCCGCAAACGCAAAGTTCACATTTGATTTTCAAATGAAATTTCAAATTTTTAAATAAAAAAATCTTTTTATTATTTTATTCGTAAGTCGTTTAGTGCTTACTGTTATTGAAAGAGGTATACATTTTTTCGTTTTCCCAGGGTAATTTTCAAAAGATTAAGAATCATAAATTAATAGCTTCTTAAATAGAAAGTAATTATTATAAGAACGTTTTAGTTGCTTGAGCGTTTTGATTTGATTACTTTTTATTTCATCCCCTCGCGCTGCTGCTATAAGTATACCTACCACTGCCCCTCTATACATCCTTTTTGCACTAGTTCGCAAGTACTCATGATGCTGCAGTGCGAAGCTTTTGTTTTTTTTTTTTCATTTGGGTATTTATAAGTACTTTTATTGAAGCTTATAAAGACATCAAATGGTAAAGGGTCAGTAAG
Source organism: Merzomyia westermanni (assembly GCA_949987695.1). Classification (NCBI taxonomy): domain Eukaryota; kingdom Metazoa; phylum Arthropoda; class Insecta; order Diptera; family Tephritidae; genus Merzomyia; species Merzomyia westermanni. The sequence continues at coordinate 33,967,490 of OX465290.1, forward strand.
CACTTGCGCAAACTCGAACTAGATTAGCCGAAATTAATGTAAATATCTATTTGTTCTAATTAAACGAGGGTTCGTTTGTAAGTTTTATGAATTGGGGCTATTAATGTTGCTGCGAAATACTTAAACTTATATACTAAAAGCCTGAAACAGACATGGCAGGCATTAAAATTAACGGAATTAACGGTAACCCTTAAAGTTCAAAGCAAAATCGTAGAAAAATGTGAAAAAAAAATTCCAGTATAATAATTGTACAAATTAATACAAGCAATCGAATTGTTCCTTTTTGCCATTTAAATGATCGCAAGGCCAAGAATAATAATTTTTCGAAGAAAATTATAATTGTTTTCATTTTTAATAATTCAACAATTTTTATTTATTACAAAAGGTTTTTATAAAGGCACATTTAGAAACAAATGCCAAAGCCTCGTTTATAGATCTATTTCGGAAGCTACCAGACTTCTTCAGCAGAGAAATTTCTGCACGCTCTGTTAACTATTAGGCTTTCAGAACGATGGTTTTTTTTTCAACTAAACTTCTATTTCAATTCATATTCAGCACGCATAGTAAAAAACTATTATTCTCGATCTTGAGCTAATTTATAGTCATGAATATGTGAATTTCAAACTTCACAAGTCCGATTAATCGGTTCACAGTACTGTTAAATTCCCATTAGAATTAGGTTTGATTAGAAGTCTAAGTTCGGGTAGAACCGATTAAATACCTAGTAGTGATCTATTATGACTTACCAAATTACGCAAGTCTATTTTATTACTTTCAAGTTCGTATCATACAGCCAGCTAAAAACCCTTTTGTTATGAGTTCTGAGTGGTAAATTAATTTATTTGTACAGGGTGGCTGATGAATTTTGCTACATTCAGAAACTCAAATAATTTTTTTTTTCAGTGTATGGAATTCATTTTTCTTTTATTCATGTTAAAGCTCATTAAATTTTATTAAATATAGTTTAATTAGTTTTAAAAATAATGGAATTTAAATGCCCCCCCTGCTCGTCGATGCATGTGCGGCATCTTACCAAAAAGTTGTTCATTACTGCTTGGAGAGTTGAGACAGGAATAGCCGCAATTGTTTCTCGAATGGATTGACTTAGTTCATTCAAATTTGTTGGTTTTGCTTTGAAGACTTCCTGTTTGCAATAACCCCACAAGAAAAAGTCAGGTGCAGTAAGGTCAGGCGACCTGGGTGGCCAACGGAATGTGGAGTTTCTGGATATCAGCTTATTGGGAAATTTTCGTTGCAATTCTGTCATAACAGGTTGGGCTATATGAGGAGCTGCACCATCTTGCTGAAACCACACAGAGTTGAAAGAAATTCTGATTCGGCGTAATTCTGGATAGAAAAACTCTCTCAACATGCTCAAGTAACGGTCTGCAGTAACCGTAACGGTGTGAGCGTTTTCTTCGAAGAAGTAGGGCCCGACAATGCAGCGTGATGAAACTGCACACCACACTGTGACACGAAGTGGATGCAATTCCGTCTCATGGAGTATCTGTGGGTTGGAAGCACTCCATATTCGACAATTTTGTTTGTTTATGTTGCCGTTTAAATCGAAATGGGCCTCGTCAGACATGAAAAGACAGTTCAACATGTTTCCATCCTCTTCCACCATTTGAAGCATCTTCTGGCAAAATTCCAAGTGAATCGGCAAGTCTGCAGCATTCAGTTTGTTGGCCATTTGAATTTTATATGGGAATAAGTCCAAATCTTTGTGCATAATTGACTGTAATGACTGTCTGCTTACACCCATTTGAGCAGATAAGCTTCTTGTCGAAACACGTGGATTGTTTTGTATGGCAGCAGCTACAGCAGCGATTGTTTCCTCCGTTCGAACTGAAGGGTTTCGATGGTAAGGTCTTCTGTTGACTGTCCCATGCTCGGCAAAATTGTTTACAAGTCTTATTATGGTCCATCTGCTCGGAGGATTGCCGCCAAACGTGCGCCTATACTCTCTTTGAACCGAAACTACGGACTCCAGTGCGTGATAGCGGCGAACAATCCAAATTCTTGTTTCAGTGTCCCAGTTATCCATTTTTGTTAAAGGTAAAAGTCAATCTGCAAAATAAAAAAAAATTTACCAGATTCATTAAATAGAAAAAAAGTTATTTAATTTTTTTTTGGTAGCGGCTTTCATTAGCCACCCTGTATATAAATAGGTTCCCTACCAACCGCTGCTTACCACATTTTTTCAGAATTCCAATACATGCATATGTTTGAAAAATTTGTGTTCAAATAGACAGACGGACGGAGAGCTAAATCGATTAAGCTCATCGTCCTAATCATTTCAGTATACTTTTTGATGGGCGTATCTCTGCTTCTTCTCATACTTACAAATATTTCATGTTCCTAAAAAGGTATAAAAATCAAAAAATATATATAACTTCCCTATTGCAGTGGGATATTAAAAACTTGCCCGGATATTTTGCTTGTGTTGTATCCGATTTGCCTAACTTTTGGCAGGAGTTTATTACACTTTACAAACAAATTTTTCACAGCTATGTTAAAAAACTGGGCGTGGCCGTTGACCGATTTCGCCTGTTTTTACAACAAACATGTCTCTTTATATATACAACATTTTCGCAAATATCGTCCGATAAATCAATTTTTGCGCTGAGTTATAGCATAAAAAGTTTTGTGAAATAATCCACTATAAAAGGGACGGAGCCAATCACATTTTCGAAATTTTATATTTATCAACTTTCTTCATTCACGTACAGTTCGAAGTTGAAATAGAAATGATGTAAAGCTATTTTACGCAAAGTTATTGCCTATTAAATATATCTATGATTCTTTTCAAAATCTTTCCTATAAAAGTGGGGGTGGACCTTAACCGATGTCGCCCCTTTTTTTCTAGAACATTTCTTGTACTAATATAAATATGTGTGCTGAATTTCGGTTCGATATCTTGCACGGTTTTTGATTTCTGATTAATAATATTTCTAAATTTGACTTAATCAAAAGTGGGCGGTGCCACTAAGATTTGAAAAAATTTCTTGAAAAATTTGTTTTCTGCCTTAACATTAATGTATACACCAAATTTTGTCTTTATAAGTGTATTATGTACTGAGTAATCACTTTTTTTGTATTTTCGAAAATATTCTGTACATAAAAAGTGGGCGTGGCTATCATCCGATTTCGCCCATTTTAAATTCAGCTCGGAGATGAGTGCCAAGGAACATGGTTACTAAATTTCATTAAAATATCTCAAAATTTATTCAATTTATCGTTTTAAAAGACGGACGGACGGACATGGCTTAATTAATTTCTCTTTTCCTCCTGCACATTTTGATATACATAAGTCAATATCTATCTCGATCCGTTTATGCCATTACATACTACCGTTAGGCGAATGAAGTTAATATACCTTGTGTGTGTACACTACTAGGTATAACAAGTTATAAGAACTGATCATACTTGTAGATTTTACTCAGATAGATGTACTTCAGGCTCAGAGAGCAGCACGTTAGGTAACGTGCCTCCAAGTTATCTTAGCTGCTCAAGCTCATGAGCAGAATGCTTTTCACGTTTTTGACCCGTAGTCCTACATGGCACAGTAAGGTTCTATATGAACAAATATCGAAAAAGAGCATTGAACATTAAGATTGTACAAATAATCTCAAAAATTAATCCATCAAAATGATTATTCATATGAGCTGTTTAATTCCGGATACCTCAAATTGGTTTTGTTCAGTTTCTTTGCGTTGCCTGAAACTTTTGAATAGCCCTTGTATGTACTATATATGTAGGTAAGTACATATGTAACATATCGAACACACTAAGGCACATAATTTGGGTCTCTATCCCATGCATGTGTGCTCCTCTAAAAATATTCCAACTCACGTACAATAAATTTGAATTATTTCAGTAGCTTCTTGTAGCCTTTTTCGCATTTGAATTTGACGCTTTGCCCCCCCACCTCCAATGTAGCAACTATGACTGAGGGTGGGTGCAACAGCTTATCGTTATACAGCTGCTCGTTTAGTTTTTGGACGCTTTTGTGTGAGGGCTCTCCGTATGTATGATTAGGAAAAACTATAAGTAAAATGGATAAACACTTAATTTATCAAAATTCAGTATTCAATGTTAGTGTAATGAGTCCTTTCACTGCAACCTCCACCTCCCACTGCTACTCCTTAACACTATCTGCCTCCTTAAATCATTTTGAATTAGTCTCCAAATGTTGTACGAAAGGCTAGAGGCGCTATAAGGGAGCCACATAAGTCTTCATTTTTAGCTACTCGCATACACACACACACACGCTTCCTGGACTCCGTTATCCTTTCTCTGCCAACGCTGCTAAATTTGCTATGTAAACCAGTCGCCGTTGCCCATAATTTTGCTTATCAACATTAGCAGCTCATATGAGTTTATTACGAGCATTTGCAGTGGTGCTAGTATCCCTTTTCCGGGCATCTAGCACATCCACCCTCCCCACGCGCTCTTTAAACTTAATTTACACACATAAAATTTAGATACATGAAAATTCATATTTCTTGTACTTGTTTATTATACAAAATATTTTATGTCCTACGGATGCCACACCCGGTCACCAGCCAGCTAGCGAGTCATCGCAGGCGCAATCAGCACACCATTTAGGTCCATCGTTGGAAGCATGCTGTGATTCAGTGCTTAGCATAAACTTCCATACAAACTCGCATACATATATAATTATCATTTGATATATGCATTTGTATTTTGTATTTATATTTGTATGCATTTATGCATATTTGCTCTTGGGAGACGTTCACGGTAGTCTGTAGCCCGTTTTATGAGCGTCGAACTTTTCTTGTGTCCTCGCTTCGAGCTATAGACGATTTTACAGTTACAGTTGGCAGTTTGGTTTTTAGCTGTTATCAAGGGAAAATTATCAGCTGCTTTACATCTAAATGTATACAAATTTTATTCATACGAAAGTTTGTCTCTTTGTATGTACGCTAAGGACCACGTATGCCATATGAAGTTATAAAATTTAAGAAATAAGCTAAGATAAGGTTGCTTACAAAAATCTGAGACAATATTTATCTATATTACGTGAAAATTAAAGAAAAGATGGCGTTTTTAAGATGTCTTACTAAGCACATTAGGGTGACCTTTAAATGTAGGGAGACACGAGTGTTGCCAAACCTCAAAATCTAAGCCCATACTAATTTAACCGAATAAATCGCATATCAGTTGTGGTCCCAGTTGGATAAGGCTTTATACCTTTATTGAATACGAGTCATGAGTTTCACTGTCCGATCCTTATTTACTACTAGTAAACCCGGCCGTTTCGCTGTGTCTCAGAACTAATAATAGACTGAGTCCGACTCTTATCATTATATCCCATATCAGATAAGATATGGAACTTAATTACATCGCTTATTGCAGCACTCATTGTCACCTTTCGTTTGATACCCATATTATACTAACACATTTTGGGTTACCTAAATCCACATATCACTCGATATCCCCGAAACTGGTCCAACTATCGGTACAAATGATATCTTAAATTTTAAGTTGAACGTCTAGTAATGCAATAGTAAAAGCTCCATTCAATTCCATTCAGCAGTTTTTGAGTGATGCGCGACCAAACATACAGACATACTGTCGAAAATTCTAAAAACTGTTGACTCGGCTTCCTATTGGCTTAATAATGGTCCCTTATATCGATTATTTTTTTAATATCTGCAATGTACAGGCATCGACCTTTTACAATTTGAGTATATGTAGAGATATCATTTTCAAAATAGTAACGGATTTGCCAAAAAATAAATACATTGGGATAAAGTCGTAGAGCCAAGGTGGTAACCCTACCTAGAAATATATTTCATGGAATAGGACATGCCCATACTGGCATATCTCACTTCAATACAAAAAAAAAAGTGGCTACCCCATTCAACCTTGGTGTTGAAATTTGTAGAATAATAAAAAATTTCATCGAAATCGGCTAAGCCCTTCCGAGATAGTGCGGATATACAGATTTAAAAGAATAGCTCGCTTAAAGTTATCCCCAACCTCGCTTATCAGTTTGATTTTGTTGCTTCCGGCAAACGATTAATATATTATAAAATGGCTGCCGTATACCAAATTTCAGACAGATATCTCTAAAACTGAGGAACTAGTTTGTGTGAATCGGAGATAAGAACGGACAAAAGGACATGGCTGAAGCGCTCTATCCCGTCGAAGCAATACAACATTGTTTATATGAGATAAAACTGATTACACGGATAAAGACTCCGTGTATAAGGACTTCTAAACGGCTCATGTTCATTTGAAGTACTAGGTTAAAGCATAAAAATATCTACCAAGTTTCATAGCTGTCTGCCGATTAAAAAATGCCAATCCAAATTGCTCACAAAGTGACTGACGCTAGACATAGCTCCAGAGTCCTTCATGTGTGTATATTGCAAAGCCCCCGCATTGGCTCAGACCACCACCTTGTGAGATACGTTTACTCGTTTTGCAAAGCAAAGACATTCACAAGTGATCACAAGAAAATTTTCGTGTGCAAAAGCTGATTAAACCTAAAGCTGTGCTCTCTGAGAGCCGAATCCTGTGGAGCACAACTGATAAGAGTGTCTACACAATAATATAAGTTCCGCTTTCTCTGGCCTGAATAGAGAGGCTGAGTAGGCACCAGAGAAGACAGTGCCCGCCCCCACCTTTCGAGAGATAACACAGCTGTTGATCTATAAGTCTGTCACACTTCTCCTGATGAATGGCTCATTGGAATAATTTACGTTGTCCGAAGAAGACACGATGACCCTTGGAGTATTCGAAAGAAAAATTCTCCTCAAAATTTATTTCCTTTTTTCTTGTCTCATGTGTAGCAGGTACTTACGATCTGCAACATGAACGTAGCCAGGGTTTTTTCGGAAAGGGTTTTTAAACTTTTTTTTCTAATTTTATTTGGCACAAAAACCCGCGTGCAGCATTGTACACGCGATAAATATTAGCTCTTGCTTTTTAGGGATCATTTCGGGATTGTTTTCGAAACTTTTCGGGACCCATGCAAGATTATTTGAGAATTGTTTGTGGGACTTTTTAGGACCGTTCCGTGATTGTTTTCGTGAAAACTTTTTGTGAGATCATTGCAGAACCTTTTCGGAACCATCCCGTAATAGTCCCGTGATAACGAAATAGCCCCGAAAAAATTACGTAAACAACCAAGAAATTATCCCGAAAAAGCCACCAAATGATTTCGAAAATATTACGAGAGCTATCCGAGAACGTGCCGAAAACAGTACTGAAATGACAACGAAAAACCCCCCAAAACTATACCAAAATGATCATGTAATGATACCGAAAAAGACCCGATATGATCCCAAAGAAGTCCCGACAGCAATTTCGAAATTATCCTGAAAAAGTGGACCGAAACATGGACCCGAAAAAGTCACGAAGACAATCCCGAAATGATGCCAACAGAGAAGTTATAACTCTTTAAAATCTTTAAATAGTTAGATCTAAAAAAACAGTTTTCCAAGAAGTGCTCCTGAGTAGCTCAGCTGAAAGAACCCCTGTTCAGAAATTCATAGCTCTAGAGCAGTTTTGCAAGTCCTACTGTTCTAGGAATGCCGCTAAATGGGATTAAAATGCGCTGTTACTATAGCAACAATATTGGCACACTCCGACTAATACATCTCCAAGAACTCAGCCTTCCTTGGTCGATATACGAGCTATATTTTCTCTACCACGGTTATGGCGAACCTTTGGTTTAGTGTGGAAAGTCATAGGCCAATACCGCCATCGGCAAATAAATGGCTACTCTTTTAACAATTTCCTTACACTTCACTTTATATTTAATTCTGTTCGGCGCCCACACTCGCCCACACTCGCTCAACTCATTTTACTCGTAATCTAAAAATTATGTGGCACAAAAGCAATTTATTTCTAAATTGATTCGATTAAAATGCAATTGACGCAAGTAAAATGGCAACAAATTTCACTTACAAACAAACACCTCCGCCTAAGCCACCTACACACTTAACCCCATTGCACCCAACACGGCCATAAAGTAACTCCCTACATAACAAATCTTTTCAAAACAAGTGATTTAACACAAGAAGGCAACACACATACAAACACATATCAGGGCATTACGGCTGAAGTACTAAGTACAAACGGATATGTAGTCGAATTATTTTAATACACGGAGCGCCAAAGAAACCAACCCAAACCCAAGCCCAAATGATTACATCATCAACATTATTGCCGCCCTGCTGCGAAACGGAAACAAACATTTGCTCAATATAAATTTTATCTGAACCACGAGCAAATCACATTGTCACAAATCTAATCGATTCGGAAAAATTCAGAAAAAAGCAGTTACAATGAATCCTATCAAATGGTATCGAATGTCTTAAAATGTTGAACGGCTCACTCAGCTCGTATGTCGATTATACCCTTGGGTAAAATTTATTTGCTGTCATTGGTGTTGTAAGCAGCGACAGTTAAAGGATTTACAAGGCGAGAGAGTGAACGCTGCGCGTATAATTGAAGTGTGGGTAGAGTGCTGGGATGGCGGTGGTAGGGTGAGGGATGTGATGAATGAAAATAAGAAACTTCAATTATGTTGCGGTACATTTAAGATGCTTTATTAGTTTGAGTTGGAAGCAGCACTTTATGGGAGTTAGACGTAGTGCAGGTGGCTACGAGCCTAGGGAAGAAATTATTCAAATAAGTAAGCAAAGATAAAATTATTTTGGAACCTTCTCTACTTTCCCTGCAAGGTCATGTTATGGAAAAGAAACGATACCTAGGATCATTGTAAAACTGATTTTGGGACTTCCACTTTAAAAGAGGTCGAAAGTGTAGTTAGAATTTGTAAATTATTTTGGTGAATACGCAATTTAAGGAATGAATAAAAACTCGAGAACAAGCTTTCTTGATGGATTTTTCCGTAAAACCAGAGTTTCGGTTTTGAATATTTCATACTTGTGAGCGGTAGAATTAGTTTCGCTGCTCCTAAAAATTGAGAAACGATACACAAACATTCTACTCAGTAGAACCAGGGATCAATCCCGGAGTACACCCGTGCGAGTATGGGATTACTCCACATACTTCTGTGTATTACCATTTAATTTTGTACACTCCCTTTTAGTAGAATCCTTCTATGGAAGCAAATGAAGGAATGGAAGCAATGGAATAGAACTCATACAGAAATACCCATTTGTAGACATTTTTTTTCTTTTGTTGGCAGGGAAATTCGGCTTACTCAAAACGGTATTAGCTAGGAGTAGAAGTTGAAGAGATCTCTACTTTCGCATCAAAAATATATAGAAGGGAGTAATATTTTATAAATAACTTGAGGAGGTCTCCCCTATTGCTCCAAGATTAGTAATATCGGAACACAGAGTGTAGAAATCTCTGTTATTGATCCGAAAGGATGGTAAAGGGAGTACTCTCGTATTCATCGATTGGGGATATCTCTTCTTTTCCTCCACAAAGAGTAGCATAAGAGCAGAAAACGAAAAAATTATCATCTATTGTTCCAAAAGGATCTCAAAGAGAGTACTCTCTTATTCCTCTCGTGGGGAGATCTCGCTTCATGTGCTATATACAAATGAAAAATATTAAAATTTTTATATTTGAAATTTAATTTGTTTAAGAATATCTTTACAGACTGAAAACTGAAAACAAAAAATTTAAATGTTACAAAAACTCAAATATCTTTTTATACATTTTTTTGTTTACAATTTTTCAAGAAATGTTATCTTTGGTTGTTCTAGAACTTTTTTCGATTTATTTACCGTGATTCACGTATTATATCTTCGTAAACTGGGATTGCAGCACTTTCGGCAGGTTTGATAAGCTACTTTAACTCATGGCAGATCTCAAGTAGGATTTCATTTACGTAAATTGGTTCAATGATCTTTCACACAAAGCAACCGAAACAGGATGGTTATTAATATCTATTTTCAAAACTGTCGTTGCTATCTTGTAAGCTTCTTGCCCCACTGATAAAATATATAACAAAAGTTGGTTGGACGAAAATCTGATATCCTCTTCGGATTTCGTTGAACACATCTCTGTTATGTAAGTCATCTAGATAAATCTTGGTAAGTTCCTGCTATTTTGAGAATCTCAACTGTGTAAAAATCTTTAGATAATTGTATTTTTTTTTAAGTTACAAAAGAAACCAAAACGTTCATAAAACTTCTTTAAATTTTGCATTGAAAGTTCAGAGATCGTCGCTATTCTTCATACCTCTGAAAGTAAAAACAGCAGTAGGAGTTACTTAAGTTATTAAGAACAAACTGGTATTCACACAGGAGTCCAAAAGAGAATAGTCCACATGAATGAACAAGCATTTTTCGTTCGCTAATCATTCTCTGAATTTGCCAAGAGTACACTTAGCAGTAAGGAATCATCTAAATTTTCAAACTAAGGCACTGTAGGCAATAGACTCACACGTGGTGCTTCTTCCTTCGATCACTCTTAGCTATTTGCCCATTTTTGGATTGTTTCCAGCGAGCCTACATAAGTAGAAGTCGAGCTTTGCACCGCTTTGTTGTCGTTCCACTGAACAGTACTGAGTATGCGGAGCGCATTCATCAGAGTAATCAAAGATGAAAGAGATATACTTACATCCAATATTGGTTGGCACAAATGTTGCTCCTCTCCTAAATCTGATGTTTTGATATTTGACGGTTTTCAAGATACTATGTTGACTGAACTCAAAACAAACCAGTTAAGTTTGATTAGAAATTAGTAATTAAATAAATATACTCGTACGCCTTTTTTAATTAGTAATGATTATTTAAAATTTTTTTCAAGAAAAGGAAATTATTAATTGATTACGATTAGAAAAAGTCTAAAAAAAAAATCTAAAAAAAATTAAAATTATCAAAAAAAATCAAAATAAGTGGTTTTGATTACTTTCGATTATTTATCATGATCAAAATAAGTTGTTTTGATTACTGTCGACTATTTATCATGATCAAAATAAGTTGTTTTGATTACTTCTGATTATCAAATAAAATTAAAAAAAGTTGTTTCGATTACTTTTGATTATTTTTGATGCTGAAAAATAATCAAAAGTAATCGAAACAACTTTTTTTTATATTTTTTTTTTAATAATCGTACAGAATTATGATTTTTTTTGATTATTTTTTTAATTAATTGGAAAGTAATCATTAAAAATTGAAATTAATAGTAATCAATCATTAAATAGATTTTTAAAAAAAGTAATTAATCAAACCGGTAATCATTACGATTATTAATAATTATTTATTGATTCAAAGTAAACCATATCAAATTCATATCAAAATATTCTAAGCCACTAGCCGCCTAGGTATTGGAGGCACTCGCACTTCGCCATAGCAAGGCTGTGGAATGCATTTTTTATCTTCAGAGAGTGAAGTATCTCCCTCACTATTTAGGTGTGAAGAGAAACGTCATAACTCAACGTATTTTAAATCTTCCTTCATCACCCGCTTTTACTATTGGCATTTAGACATTTAGCTACCATCTTAAGATCCCGGCCATTCAGTCTGAAAGTTCGTTTGGTTCCAACCACATATTGGAAAGTCGTAGAATGCGCGTTTAGATTACAATGGAGTTGTATCGAACACGTCGTAATCAAATTCGCTAAGCTTGTTTTTGTCCAGAAAGCAGCAAGGTAGGTTAGTTAATTGCAAGGTGAAATTTATCAAAGGAAAGGAATTTGAGCGCCAGCTTTTAGATTGAAAGGTAATAGCTTAATTATATACATAAAGATATATCGATAGATCGATTTATTTCTCAGAGTTCTGAAAGCTTCAGCTCTGATAATAAAAACTATAAAAGTCAAAACCAAATTTAGCTCCGCAAAACGCAGGTCGAGTCGTCCATTTAAAACTCAAAACAGGTATTCCAGCGATTTTTTAAATGTTTGTAAGCAAATCGGGCGCGATGTTTAGGGCAGCAGTCTTACTAATTAAACGCCACTTCATTTCAGTCACCATTTAAGACTTGTATCTACACAAACACATCCACACACCCACACAAATAAACAGTAATTTGCTTGGTAAGCTCCTTGAAGTATGCTTACATTTTCTTTTAAGTGCAACATAACTGTTTTTTCTTCTTAATTTTTTTTACTTTGATGCTAACAACTTGCTACTTAGCTGTCTACATACTTGTAGGTTTAACGGTGCTTGCTACTTATTAAACTTTTTTCACAGTTTTTGCTTATTTTTAATTAAGCGCACGGAAAAGTTCCAAGACGTTTCTCCTTCACAAACAGAGTCAGATTGGAGGTTTGGCTATTTCTAGCTACACAGAATTCGTTTCCGGTGTACAGTTTTGTCCGCTCTTTTTTTTTGTGTATGATTTTTGAACTTTTGGATTCTGCCATTTTAAAATATAAAGTGAACAAGTTTCGGGCCTCACCAACGTGTTAAACAGCGTGTAAGCAAGTGGCGCCAAATTAACATTGTAAGTAATTAACATCCTTTTTACTAGCTAATGAACTCACCAGATTCAGGTGAGTGTAGTTGGTAAATACGAGTACTTTTGCAAGTACAACAACAACAACAACAAAAACAGTACTTGTAAAAGGTCAGTCAAACACACATACTGACAGCGGCATTCCGCTAGTTAAACCCTATTGGTTGAAGTTAAGTTAACAAATTGACAAAAATAAACACAAGCAAATAGCCGAATAATAAGGCGGAACTGCGAACTCAAAGTAAAGAGACCATTCTTAGTAAAGTCAACCATTCTAATTCTTTTTGTTTGCGGATTTAAGGGTGCATTACGGCTATATGCGATTAGGAGAGCTACAGTACTAGCTCCTTCTAGTACTAGCTCGACTGCTGCGAAAACGTTTTGTTTGTCAAATAGAAACTCATATGTTCAGGCAACTTCGGGTTACCCGTTATACCTGAAGACTACAGAAGAACTTACTAGTTTTCAGAAATTTCTTTATGATGCTTCCAGTGTTAAAATAATTTTGGATATTTTGAAAAAAAAAAAATTGCAATTTGCGCATGAACTCCTTTCGGGTTTTCCTGATATCGAAACAAGTCAAGATTCTGATGAATTACTTTTTAGCATAAGAGAAAAAAATATATGTGCCCCATTATCTTCAAAGAAAATTCGTATTTCGGCAACACGCGTTAGGAACACCACTGGCGAATAATTTCTGACACCTAAAGCGAAATGGTATCGTGGACATTCTTGAACGAGTATTTTCATTGATCTGGAATATATACCTTTGATATTTATCACACTAATACTATACTGTATTGCAGTTTTACTAGAACGAAAGTTGTCTGGATGTTGTTCGAGGTATTGCAGACATTGAAGGATGATGGGAAGAAAAGACCAAGCACATATCTCCTTTTCAAATGCCCTAATTTGTAATTCAATTCAATTTTGCTGACGAGTGACGAAAATATAACAAATAAATATTTATTCATTATTCAAGAAAATATTAGTAATGACTGAAATAATATTGGTTGTAAAAAAAATTAGAAAAACGAATAAAATTTCGATTATTATTCAATAATTTAAAAACAGAGATATAACTTGTATAAGCAGACCTGTTAAATAATGATTACCGGTTTGATTAATCATTTTCTTGAGAATCCATTTAATGATTGATTACCATTACTTCCAATTTTTAATTACTATTTTCCAATTAAATAAAAAAATAATCAAAAAACTCATGATTTTTACGATTGTTAAAAAAATCAAAAATAATCTAAAAAGCTTGTTTTAATATATTTTGATTTTTTTTGATTAAATATACACATCAACAGTATTGAAGAAATTCAAACATAATCAATAAAAATGAAAAGTAATCAAATCAAATTTTTTTGATTATTTTTGATTTTTTCTTATCGTAATCAATTAATAATAGCCTTTTCTTGAAAAACGATTAAAATAATCATTACCAACTAAAAAAGTCGCGTAATTAATTGATTAATAATTAGTAATAAAATTTAACAAGTCTGATTATAAGAAATATTCATAAAAATCTCAAAATAATTTTTTCATTTTAATAGATATTTTTTTGAGTCTTGAAAAATTATTACTTTGCAATAGAAAACATAAAAATTGTTTATAATAATTATTAAAAGACTTTTAAAATTTTGAAAGTGAAATAATAACTGTCCGAATTTTTTTTTTAAAGTCTGCAAGACTTTCACGCCCATATTCATAATAAATAAAATTGATTTATAAAGGTTTTTAAAATGACATTTCCATACAAATACACGTATTTAATTATAAAAGCTTTATAAAGGCTTTTTTTATAAATATTAGGGTTATTCTGTAATTTATATTATAAAAGTCTCACAGCAATAATTATTTGTAAAACATGCATATATTTTAAGTTTTCAAAATATTTTATGTGAGACGGAATTCGGAAAAGCTTTTTATATAATTAGCATTTCAATGATGTGCTTTAATAAAACTGATTACACCGCGTTACACACATTCTGTCCTGTAAACCAAATATACTTTTTCGGAAAGGGGAGAAAAAAAAGACAATTGTCAAAGTATACGTCTCCTAGTAGCGCAACTATCAGCTGATCGGAACAAACACACAAACGGCAGAGAGTGTGTTGTATCAAACAATAAATTAAACGAATTTAAATGATGCAATATTGATTGTTCAATTCAATGTTTCATCTGTCACACCAGTTGTAAGTGTTATAAAGATCATAAACAGTTTAGTGCCATAAAGTTACTATTGATAAACTACAAATATATGGAGTAGGATGGGTCGAAAAACAATTTTTTTTCCGAACGGTTTAGTAGTTTAAAAATTTGGAGTCCCTTCAAGTTATGCCGAAAAAAGTAAAAAAAAATTTTTTTTAAAAAAAAAAAATTCAGGAAAATCTGAGAATTGATAAAAATAAATTTTTTTAAAAATTTGAAGTGATACAGACATCTTCACGAGCTTGCCTGCAAAAATTCAGCTCGATTGGATCACGGAAAAAGGGTTAAAAATCGATCCAAAGTCTTTCACACAGGCGTACAGACGGACACTACGAGCTTTATACTTTATACATAAAAAAAAAAAAAAAATTCTGACGTGTACATAAAAATCGCCGATACACGTGTATTTTTATTTTTTCTCCCCTTTCCGAAAAAGTATATTCGGTTCATATGGCAAAACTAAAGCTCGTTTTTGTAACGCAGTGTTATATAATATTGTTTAACAGGTAATTTCTCCTTATAAAGGACTTTTATTGGGCATATCAAGGGGCGAGAGAGGAAACAAATCAAATCAAATGACCGATATTTGTGAATACTGCGAATGGCCCGTCAGTGCACCAGTCAAAGGATGGCACAGCCGTATTTCTCAGGGTGTCTTATACGCATACCATAAAAAGACATTCCGTGGCTGTCCTGAGTGCGGTTCTCTGGCAGGCCTGCAACTTCTTCTAATATATATTTGCTAGGATCGGCAACTATATTAGCTCAGGGCCGGCTGGCCGATTGCTTTGTATGTTGTTAGTAAAGTTTTTTTATCTTTTCTCAGATACGAATAGACTAATAACTAAGGCGAACCGGGACAATGTACTATTTTAAGCTTCAACTTAATTGGACTTTATTGACAATGTGATTTTAAAAACGATTGAATAACTTGACAAAAAAAAAATTAAAACAATTTTTTTCAAAGACTTAGGAAAAAAAAAATTTATTTTCCATAGTTCCACGAAAGACTTCTATTTTAAAAGTCTCAAAAAAAACGTCTTTGAAAACTCAAAAAATTAAAAATTGCGCTTAATTATTATTATACAATTTTTAAAGTAAAATATCAAAATAATAATAACGGATGACTCAAAAAAATATTTCTCAGCTATAATTATTACGAAAACTTTTTTTATATTTGTTGAAATTTCTATGATTTTTATGAAGCTCAAATTACAAATAATTATTATCTTGAAAAAAAAAGGTATCTCTATATCCCGCAAAATTATACCCATATGTGCATTTAGTGACATTGTTTATATCTGAAGATTTTTTGGAGCATTTAACTCAAGTTTTACAGGCATAGTTCAGGCGCATTGCCGAGTTTTGGTTTTAATGGTTTCGGAAGCATTTGGACATTACGGGACAATTTCGAGTAAATTTCTGCATTCTTCTTTGAACTGGGGGCGTTTCGCGTTTTCTTTTAACTGAATAGTTTTTCCGTAAAATTGCTTATTTGGGATCGTTTTATACGTGAACGTACTCACGTCATAGTCAAAAAATTTTGTTCGATACATGGCATAGTGAAACAGATAATAGCACGGCGGCCATATTAGAAATTGCTTCTCTAAAACGTCAGAACAGCAAAGCACATATTAAAATGTAAACAAACCGATTACAAGCAAGTTTAAAATGAAAAATATATAATCAGCAGTTGAGATGATATTACCTATATAGATAGCAAAATTACTTTCGAAAAGAAATTAAAATAATATTTTTATGTAACCAGAAACCCAGGCCAGCTGCACAGTGCCGCGGGCTCCCAGGTGTTTCAGGTGGTGCAACTATAAAGTGGTCCTCTAATTAGGAAACAATCTTGGCTCCTTCTGTATTGGAAGAAGTTTTTTATGTATGGAAATTGAACAGTATAGGCGATATAGGCACACATCCTCTCAGAAAGTCAAATAGTTTCTTCGGGATAAGAGATCGTATTCGGTTATGCTCTGGCCAACGTAGGCCAAGATGTTTCTCTCTTTTCCGGTAGATAGCATCGCACTCGAAAATAATGGTCTCAGAGATATCATACGCCATGCGACATAGCCAACAGAGGCTACCATGTTTTTAGGCAGGCACGCTACTTTCTGGTGGAAAATAAGAGTCTTCAGTCCCTTTTGAGTTACCAACCTCATTTTCTTCCTCTACTTTCCCTTCATGTGCTGTTTCAGGAGCGGCAATTAATCTACTTGATGCTTTCTCTTCGCAGGGTCTTTTCAAAACGACGCTAAACCTATAGCTTAGCATAAAGCCAGCCTCCGTATCCCGTTGTATGGGTCTTCGTTTATATCTAAGTTTAGACGAAGACTCGTATCCTCAACCCTGCTATTGATAATCCGCCACATCTACATGCTCAGACCCTCAACAACTCAGATTATCGACAACTCATAAGATATTCTCTTGTGTGGCCGTTCACTTTTCTTGTGCACAACATTGTGCCAACCCAACCGCTCAGGCTCGGTACCACACTAGGGTTCCTGAATCCAAGTTGGGTCCTTCTGTCTAAGGAAGTCTGCGGGATGCTTCTCCGGTTTTTTTTATAATGCTCTTCGCACATCTATAGAGTGGTTTTATAGAGCCTCATCGTGTCATCTCTACCCCTGAGAATAGGTAAGAGGGTGCGTTCGCTATCTTTTTGACTTGGGCATCGTGTCATGTGTAATCTGACCTACGCATTCCAGCAGGTGCAGATGTTTCCTCGGTGTACCGTTATTGAGTCGGTAGTTACCGCTCTTCCGCCCGCAGGTGGATGCGGTCGTTGCCTTCGTAGGTGCAATGGACCAATCCTGCTTCTAAAGCTGTTGCAGATTAATTAAAAAACGCACGCCTTGTCGTAGTCATCTCTGCGCCGTTCTCTGTCGTCCCGCCGTGTATAGCATGTATTAGTCCGAGTATCTATCATCACAGCTTTCACCGTTTGCGTGACTTGCCAGTGTTTGACGACGGTACGTCCTCGACATACTTTACATGCTATTCGAAGAGCGTGGCTTCTTTTTCTAAGTAGCAATTAAGGAGTTAAGTCGTCTCTCGAGGAACGAAAATAACACTCTATAAGTCATCGCACCCGTCCTGCTATATGGTGCAGAAGCGTGGACACTAACAACATCATTAAGGCGGCTCTGGGGGTATGCGAGTGAAAGGTTCTTAGAAAGATTTGTGGACCTCTTGGCAACGGTGAGTACAAGATTGAAGATTTAAAGATTAGCTGTATGAGTTTTACGCAAAACGCCGACATATGTAGTTCAGCGAATTAAAACCTAGCGACTTCGCTTGCTAGATCACGTTGTGCGAATGAACGAAGATGTTCCGGCCAAGAAGGTATTCTTACTCGGCGGTGGAAGCAGAGGGTCCAATTGGTGCCAGTTGGCGCAACCAAGAAACGATTAGCGAGCTATGTTGGACGTTCAAAATCGCCCAGGCGGTTCGGTGACCACTTAAAGAAGAAGGAGAAGAGAAAGTGAAGGGTTCGACAAAACAAAAACTGAAATAATAGCCATCAAAATTAAAATTTTCATTTTTTACTTTCTAAAACATTTCAGTAGAACAAACAAAACTTTAATTAATATTGTTAACATTTTATCAACGATTACGATACGATTATGAACGTATATCGCGATACCAATAATGGCCTTATACGATCAGTGGCGGAAACATTTTTGATACGATTGCCGATTCGATCACGGAATACACAATTCGGCCCCTGTTCTCGGGATCATCAAACAGAGTCAATAATTTTAATCACTATTAATTTGATATAAAGAGTAGAACCTTTTAGGCTCTCACCCCTCCTTCCTTTAATGAGGCGGAAGGTTGAAAGTTAGAGGTGAGAGGCATCATATCCGTAGATCAACCATCGAGTTGCACGTCATTACGTTTGTGGCTTTAGATCGACTCTTACGACCGTCATGTCTTACCGCGGGTATATTCTTAGCCCCTAACGTGCTGGTACCTAAGTGAAAATGTTTACCGTTGCATATTTGATATGGCTGGGAAGTTTGCTTATTTCAAATGCATTTTCGAAGTAGTTCGATCCGTGACCAACTAACGTAATTATCGCGATCAAATGTTGCATTATCCCCGGGTTCTGAACTAAGAATGCAGTTTCACATCTATAGCTGTCAGGGAGTTGCGCGAAAACCGACAGCGAGACTCCCGTCGTTTTCAATAATTTTTAGTAACCTTTAATGTTTTCAAATTTAAGCTCAAATTTTTTGTCTTGTATGGATGCACCATTTAGGTATTTTTCATGTTAAAACAAAAATCTAATTTTATACCATCCAGCTATAAAAAAGTTGCTTTTTGTTACCAGGAAAAATCGATCAAATATTTACTATATCAGCAATCAAAAATAGTCTCGTTATTTTTGAACTTTTACCCAATTCGCGGTAATTACAGTAATTAAAGTCAGCCACAGAAAACAAATGAGGAAGTCGTCGTGTAGCTCACATGCGAGTATGGCTGTCCATATGTGCTCCAAGTAGGAATTCCGTACGTGTTTTAATGTGTTTGAAGCACATGTTTTGCACCAGTGGCGTCTTTTATTAGAGGAGAATGAGGCGGTCGGCTTAGCGCAACAAACCTTAAGCGGAAACAAAGGAAATGTGCAGCTATAGAGTTTTCAAGCAATCAGTGAACTGGGCTTTGGTACAAATTAAACATTTAGGTGATAACATAAAAGTTTTTTTTTTTTAATAAACTTCGATTGTTATTTTTAAACAAAATTAAAAATGTTTTTTTTTTTCGGCATAGAAACAAATTTTTTTTTTATTTGGAACATCTTTCTTAGTATGGTTTTTCTGGTACGTACACCTGGCTGTCAAGAAGCAATTAATTCTAATTTGTCACTTGAGGTTTTAAAAAATCGACTCACAACACCCCATTAAAGACAACCCTGCTATGTACATACTTTTCTCTATATATTTACATTTATGTACATTGTACAAGCAAAAATTAACACTAAATAATTGGCCGTTGCTATTGCGACGTTTCAAAAAAACAAAAGCAATTTTGGTTGCAGTCTAGATTGGGTACTGCTTGATTGGGGAGTTTGAGTACGTAAATTGCATTGACGTCAAAAATTTCTTGTTTAATCAATTCATCAATTTATGCTATTTTTGACATATCAAGGCAATTAAATCGTTTTCAGATGTACTCAAATAGGTATGTAATAGAATATGAGAGCACTCAAACCTAGACAGAGTTGCATTTAAGCTCGAAAAACTCCAAAGGAATGACTGGCGATGTTGAGCCGCAGTCCGAACGAATTTAGGCATTGTTTCGCTACCGTAGATTCTGCCGCGTAGACGAAAATATTACCATCACCTCACAACAGCAGCCAGGGAACAATGAAGATAGTGAGGTTCTTCGGGTTACGGTGCAACAAAAAAAGACAAAGTGGGTCTGTCGGCAAACAATTAAATTTCCACAGTTTCTTGGGATGTACGAGGTGTCACTCACATCGATTGCTGTCTAAAGGGTTAAATGATCACTGACTATATTAGTTCAGAGTTTGGAAGAATTCGATTTTGATTTGAAGCAGAAACGACGGCGGCCGCCGTGGTGTGAAGGTAGTGTTGCCGGCCTACCACACCGAAGGTCCATGGTTCGAGCCCTGGTACAGGTAACATCAAAACTGATTTGAAAAAAGTT
The DNA here is from genome assembly GCA_949987695.1 of Merzomyia westermanni. Taxonomy (NCBI): domain Eukaryota; kingdom Metazoa; phylum Arthropoda; class Insecta; order Diptera; family Tephritidae; genus Merzomyia; species Merzomyia westermanni. The sequence goes on from OX465290.1 coordinate 33,987,815, forward strand.
TTTCAAAACGGGGTCGCCCCTCGGCAGTGGTTTGGCAAACTCTCCGAGTGTATTTCTGCCATGACAGGCTTCTCAGCAAAAATTCGTCTCCTTTGTAGATGCCGTTCGGAGTCGGCAAAAAACTGTAGGTCCCACCAATTTGTAGGGAAAATTCAAATCGGCACACCACAAATTGGAAGAGAAGCTTGGCGCAAAAATCTCTTAGGAGGTTTATGATGATATACCTGTTGTATATCGCGCCATAGAGAGAGAGAGAAACGACTGAATCGAGCTAGGAAAATATTATCTTCCAGCATGATAATACATGACCGTATACGTGTGTGTTGATCGCTTCTGGTTACTGTCTGCATCCAAAGAAGAAATGGTTGGGCGGTAAGATATTCTGTTATTTGGAAGGTAGACAAAAATCGGGAAAACGCGGGACATACCAGATGCGGGACCGGAATTGGGAATGGTGCGGTTGAGTCTGGATAAGTAAGAGCTTAACCTATTAGAGTATCAAGATCAAAGTCGTACTAGTATGAGTATAGTCTCCTTCGGGAGGACGCTCTCCTCTTTAGCTATTTCAGGTGGTTGGATGTATATAACGGGGTACATAGGCCGAGATTTGAGGGAAGTATCTACCGAATCGGCGTGGAGGTCACTTCTACCCCGCCTGTGGTTCCCCAGAGCAAGCGCCCGGTTAATTAGATGACATCCTTACGAAGATGCTTTTTTATCCAACTAGTGACTAGGTTTATGGCAGGTAACTAGAAACTGTCTGCTTCACAGTTCCGTGTGCTCTCTAACATTGAGCATTTTAGTATTTTAATGGAGGTGAGGCTCAAATGAGATAAGAATACATTCCGTAGCAGTTCTGATTCCGGTGTTGGGGCAGACTTGTAACTTCACCTTGTTGGCGTCAGAAAGGTTGGGCGATCATATAGGCGCATCGTGACTTAAGGATCTTGTTGCGGTGCTCTGTACCTTTTTGGAGGGACTCTTGGCCGCAGACATGATAGTACAGTCGTCAGCTTAGGATACTAAAGAAACCCCCTCAGGTGGAGTGGAGAGCCTTGATATATAGAAATCAAACTTCTTCGATACACTCGGCTGGTATCACAAGAAATACCCCTAAGTTTTTGAGATAGCATTTCTCTCGAACAATCCGAGAGCCGGCGACACCAAACATGATTTCGAGCCATACGTCTGGACAGTATGATGAGACACGTCTAGAATATGTTTAAACAAGGTATGTGCTTAACTTTTTACTCTTGAAAAAATAGATAAAAATATTGATATTAATATTATTCTTATCGCAATATAATTTTGAATAATTGCTTACACAAAAGTTTTTGTAAACATTTACTACAACAAATAACCATTGACACTTTACAAAAACAAAAGAAAAAACAAATTTTTGCATGACAAATGGAAGTATTAGCCACATACGCATCAATCAAATATCCCTAGCTCTGACAATTAGCACGCGACCACAACCAACCCAACTCAATCCTTCCAGGGGTATTCAATTACAACAACAAACCATAAACAAGCAATTTGATAAAGAAAAAATATTGCTTGTCATTTGTCAAGCAGTAACACAAACAACTAAATATTCATGAGTACAACTGCCCAGCTCACAGCTCACGTGTTCATAGCCTCAACTATGAGTATTTGCTCGTGTGTGAGGCTGTGTGTGTGCGCCCTTGACCGTACTATAGCAATTGAGAAACGATTTAAAATCAATCAAATATCGTTGTTGAACAACAAGGGTATTCACTCACACCAAACTCTCTCCTCCTTGTGTGCGAAAGATCACACGCCCTCTATCTATCTAAATATTACTCAATAACCCTTCTGTCAATTGGCTGACCAACAAACAATTTGCCAAAGGATGTTTTGTGTTCAAAGTGCATTGCTGACTGCTGAGCTAACAAACAACAGTCATTAATAATTCCTGGCATGTTGTCGTAGTGCGCATCTCTATTACCTACGAGTGGTATGAATCCTCACATCATCACTGTGACATCGAATCCCATGCTAGGTTCTTTGGCTTGTGAAGTCAGTGCCTTGCTCGTTCATATTGAACCGCAAACGGAATATTCACTTGGCGTGTTTTTGCGGTTTAACGCTTCCAAAAGCTTCTACATACATATTTGTTATTTTTTGCTTTTGATAGTCATCCTCTTCTTTGGAAATATTCTTTCGTTGGGGTAGCTGATATGGTAAATACGTGGACAGCAGCAAGCCAATAGAAGTCTGTCCTTCTCCGCAACTTATTTTGGCTCAATTACTTATCGATGTGTGGTCGAACATGACTTTTGACTTTTTGACATATTACAAATATTTGCTCTTCTATCTAATGGCTAACGGGAAGAGGTTATGGTCAACGATTGTGGGTGGTTCAAAAATGCAGCATTTTAGTAGGCAAATACAGTTTTGTAAAATATTTGATTTGTGAATATTCGCGTTGCTGGTATGGTTCAACTACCTCAACGAGTCACAGTTATGACGTTTTTAGCCTTATAGTCGGCACTCTTACTCTTTGGTATTTTGCTAATCTTGGTAGGAATGTTTTTTGAAGAGTAGATTCTACATTTATTCTCTGTCCATGGCTAAGCCAACGCGATCAAAGTTGTCTAGTTTCGCTCAGAGTCTGATCAGTAGTGACACCTTTCACCGTGTAATACTAATCTCCTGCCTTTTCTACACTTTGGGTGGCACTCTTAAACTCCAAACATCTAAATAATTGGGGAAGAGATAAGTTGTGTGAGACCAATTTAGTAGCTTAGCAATGACCAAAATGAGCCGAGCACACCCTATGTTATTGTAGCAGGTAGTTCCATGTAGTTGTTTCTTTAACAGAGTCCTTGACAAACATATTCGCCTTTAACTGGCTCAACCTACAGCAATGACTCTAGTGTTATCCGAAGGGGTGATGTTTTCAACTTAAAGCCAGACCTGTTAAATAATGATTATTAATCCTAGTGATTACCGGTTTGATTAATTATTTTCTTGAGAATCCATTTAATGATTGATTACCAACTAGTTTAAATTTTTAGTGATTATTTTCCAATTAATTTAAAAAATTCTCAAAAAGATCATGAGCTTTTACGATTATTAAAAAAATTTAAAATAATCAAAAGAAGTGGTTTTGATTACTTTTGACGCTTTTTGTTTAAGTTGTTTCGATGATTTTTAATTTTTTTGCAGTGTTGTTGGAGAAACACATAAATATACAAACCAACACTATCGAAAAAAATCAGAAATAATCAAAAAAAAAAATCAAAAATTATTAAAAGTAATCAAACCCACTTTTTTTGATTACTTTTGATTTTTTAAATTTTTCCTAATCGTAATCAATTAATAATTGCCTTTTCTCGGAAAACAATGAAAATAATTATTACCATTTAAATGGCTGTCTAATTAATCGATTACTAATTACTAATCAAATTCAATAGGTTTGCTTAAAACTCAGTATCTTGTGAGACCAAAAATAATCGAATAAGAGGAGGAGCCAACGTTAAATATCGCAGGTAAGCAATTCGCAGGAAAGAAATTCCTGTCTTTAGAAAAGGTCGGTATAGTGTAGTCTACTACCTGCAGATTTCTGGGTATGGTCTCCGGGATGTTTTGCGTGCCCGAATCTGGTACCGCTCCAGCGCTGAATAGCGTTCTGTCGGACTGCACTTCAGATTGCTGGAGTTTTCCGTTGAGCATAACCTGCAAAGCTTTTGTAGGCGTTGATTATGCTGCCTACCTCTGTGCTTTGTGCGATCGTCTGAAACCACACTGCAATATCATAGAAAAGTATGGATCGTACTACCGCGGTATACAGCTAGTACATTACGCGATGGCTCATCTTTAACCCCCGGCTGCTTTGGATGTATGGAGGATGCCTTCCTGGATCTGTCCTCAACTTGCTTATTCTAGTTGAGTTTACTATCCATAACGACGCCGAGATTAGTGACCTGTGGAGAAAGTTTGAGCCCCACTCCATTTAGTTCGCCTAGGGTTTGAAAATGCTTACCCGTCGCCGTTAGAGCTTGCCTATGCTTGACTTAGCAGCCAGTATTTTCAGAGGTATTTTGTAACTGTTAGGTTCCACAATAGGGGGGTAGGACCCCTCCTTAAGAGGTGCCTCTAGATGCGTATCGCACTATAGAGACCTCTACCAGATTCGATTGAATAGTTCTCCTTGTCCGCAGCGGATACTACAGCCCGTGGACGTATTTTATTAAAGGCACCTTCTATATGGATAAAGATACCAAGAGTGAAGTACTTGAAGGCAAGTGCATTTTCTATCTTTTTGGGTATAGTATAAAGAGCCCTTTCCACAGAATTGCCTGTGAATTCGCTGCAAGTTTTTATAGAGAAACAACCTAAGGCTGACCTGACCTTTAGGTATAAAGACTATCTTTGCCTCGGTACCACATAGATTGTGACATAGCCTTAGACAAGTTTTTTAGATTTATTATCGGGCGCTGAAGATTTAAAGAGGTCGAAGTTTTTGATAGGATATTCAACCTTTTGAGAGTTTATTAGATGCCCCACAGAATAATAGTTCCTTTCGGGTTTGACGGCTACTTGTAGTTCCGTGGTACAGCCCCGAAAGTGCGTTCATCTGGTTTCTGAATGAAGCTCGGAGCAGTTGGACTTTTTGAGAGAACTTTACGTAAGCTATTGACCTCTTACTTTAATTATAATACCATGTCTACTAGTACAGCTGGTCACAAAAATTAAAAAAAATTGTGGCCACCCTATTTTTGTAATATTTTGAACTAATAAGATACATTTTTATTGAATTATCCTGTAGTATGCCTAGCGCTTGCCTTCCTTGTATCGGTATGAGCGTTCAATCAGCATCATTTGTCATCCCTGTCTTTGTCCTTTTTTGACATTCACACGCGCACTCACACATCCATATTTGAATATCAGCCGGAACAATCTGTACGCAAATTGATGGTCAGTCATCAATTAAATAAACATTTTTTTTCACGCAGCTGTGATAACCGAATGGACAACATATGCATAACGGAATTTTTTAAATATTCGATATGCTTTGAGGGGGAGTGGGTGTTGCTAAATAAGCGTGACGTCCATTTGTAAGCTCAATTAACTGGCGAACTGACACGTGGCAACGCAACTGAGTGGGCGTCAAGTTGTTGTTGTTAATATTTTGACACACCACACGCAGCACACACACTGGCAGCAAGTATTTATGTGAATGTGTTTGAATTTTGAAATTTTTACATTTTACATTTTACAAATGCGCTTTTAATTTGCACATAAAATTTGTGATTTATTACTTAATTTTCGGTGGTGAACAGTAAATGAGCAAAGGCAGCGGCGGTTCACAGAGTCACTTACCACTTAGCAGGGAGCGTAATAAAAATACATAAAATATGTGTGGGTGTGTGTAAAAATGTGTGTTTGAGGGTGCGAAACACCTCTTTTCCATTCCTGATTTATGCAACTTACGACCACCAGCCTCAAATGGGCGTCAATGGCTTTTCAATCTAGTGTGAGTATTTACGCTGGAACATCCCTGCAGGGAACTCTGTGACTACACCTTTTCCAAGTGTACTTCAAAAAGCATAAAGTGTTCTTCAGAAATCATAAAATGTATTTCAGAATAGTCAATTGTATTTCAGAACCCGTAAAATGTATTTAAGAATAGTCAGCTGTACTTCGGAAACTGTAAAATGTATATTGGAATAAACAATTGCACTTCACAAGCAGTAAAATAATTTTCAGAATAACTAATTATATTTCAGAAACTGTAAAATATACTTTAGAACCCGTAAATTGTACTTCAGAAGTTGTAAAATATATTTCAGAAACGATAAGTTCTGAACTACTATTGATTATTCTGAAGTACAATTTACGGTTTATGAAATACAATTATTTGTTTTGAAATTTATTTTACTGGTTTCTGAAGTCAAACTGACTATTCCGAAATACATTTTATAGTTTCCAAAGTAGAACTGTCTATTCTGAAATTTATTCTACGGTTTTTTGAAGTCAAATTGACTATTCGGAAATACATTTTATACTTTCCGAAATACAACTGACTATTCTGAAATTTATTTTACGGGTTTCTGAAGTCAAATTGACTATTCTTTTAAAAATGTTTAATTAGTTTAAAGCAGAAAACAGGAAATATAGTCTTATGTACCCTCAAATTGTAATATAATGAATACCATAATCTCGACAAACAAAAAGTTGCAACGGACCGCTGTCTATACATTGCAGATATTGCAGAGAAATTGATGCGATGGATCATTGCTGAGCGAAGAGAATTCAAAGCAACAGTTTTTAAAATTTTTGTCTGTCTGTCTGTATGTTTAAGCGCGCATCACTGAAAAACTGCTGAAGAAAATTTAATGAAACTTTCATCCTTGTATTACTAGACGTCTAACTTAAAATTTAAAATATTCCTTACTTTTATAGCTCCTCCATTTTCTAAGCTATCGACCAATATGTACACCAACATGATCTTAAAAGTGTTAGTACAATATAGGTAACAAACGAAATGTGCTAATGAGCGCTGCAATAAGCGCTGTGATTAGGTTCCATATCTGGTTTCGAAGATCTAATAATTAAAATGGGACTCTGTCTATTTAAGTTCTGACACGCAGCTAAGTGTCGCAGGATTTTCTGGCAAATTAATAAACTTTGAGTTTTAAAATTCGTGTTGAATTTTTAGAATTGTTTATTATTAGAGATTTTTCCTACAGGGGTATTTATAAGTATAAGTATATGCGTGAGTGAAAATGATATTTGCATGTTCTCAATGTATGTATTTATAACCCAACATACCAAAGATGTAAAGTTTCGAAGCAGAAACTGAAGTGGCCAAAGATAACTCGAAGTAGCTTTAAAACGCAGCATCTGAAAGCCATTATTAAACCAAATCTTGCAAGGAGCGCTCTGTTTGTTGACTGAAAAAGGGATTTTCATTAGAAAAAAAGTTTCCCCAGAATCTCATAAAGGACAAATTTTGAAATATTTCCTGTATATCATGTGAAATGCGATGTAAAAGAAACAATTGAAACTGGCTGATTTCAAATCAAGTACCACGTTTTAATATTTAAAGGTACAGCATGATACCTGGCTCTCCCTCGATCGAAAAACACTCAAGCATATCGAGGATTTTGCATTAGACGTATGGCATGCACCGAGGGAGCTTTAGTTATCCTCCATTTGTTTTTTCCATTCCAATCAAGTCTGCCCAATCAAGGCAGCTCTTTAATTTTGTTAAATTTCCTTCGACACCCAAAGCAGACTGAACCGGAAGGACCATACATTTTCCGGAAAACTTTTGTCTCGAATACTACCTAGCACCATAACATCATTTTGCGCGAACTTTTTTGCATAGTTTGTAGGCTTTTATTTACTTTCCGGACCAGTTCTTTTCCATTTTGAGACCGTTTATAAAGTAAAAATCTTAGGAACTGAAAAGCGAAATCTAAAAGTTTGGCAGAGCTGAAAATACCTCCAAACTACAAAGAAAGGAAATTTCAGTCAAGTCATGGGTAAATTAAAGAGGCCGCGTGGGTTATCCGAAGTTGAAGGCCTAGGGATGCTGTATTTTCCGACACTAGCACCTTCTGGTACTATCACGGGAAAAACTTGTTTGACCACAAAATATCCGGGTCTTGGTATTCAGTCGCCTTTTACGTCAGGCATACCTACCGCTCTAAGCCTTTAAGTGACTGTGGTTGTGCATATGTAAAAACACTGATCTCAAGCATAAAATACAAATTTCAGGAGGCACCTTTCTTATATCCTTTTTTCGAACGCAGTATCAGCATACGGATAGAGGTTAGGCGCAGATGATCCTACTGGTGCACCGTGCTGACTTCACTGGTTAGTTGGGCAGATATTTATGTGATAGAGAATGAATATACCACACAGCATTTGAGCATTAACTTGTAAAGCCGCAAAATGTGAACATATTTTTAGCATTTCAAATTTAGCAAGTTAGCAATGATTTCATAACTCTAGCCTTAACCAGCGCACTGTGGGCCAAGTAGCCTTCTTTCTGGTGAGAAGGGAACAGCAAACCGACGTTATTTAACACTTTGTAAGTAGTTTTTTGTGTAGCCTCAGAGGAACCGCATTCCGCTAGCAAGTGGGCCTAAAATTATCAGAGCTATGTTTAGAGTTCTGTGGAATTCTATATACACCAGTGATCTATCTGGTTGCTGCTATACAGCTCAGCTCAACACATTCTTCTACCCAATAAAACTGGCTCAAGAAGAAAACATCCTCAACTTGCAACCAAATCCCACACATCAAGTCAAACCTGGTTTTCGTGACTTTTGATATTTTTGAAAATCTCGTGCCCCATAGTACAAATCATAAGCCTTGACGCTTTGCTCTCCCAGCGCTCTACCCACTTTGCATGTAGTTTTCGAGCAATTGTTGTAATGTTTCATGCTGTGGTATGCACGATTTGGTTGCGCTCGCGCGATTATAAAAGCTTTTCGCAATATTCCGCTATAATTTATTTGCTCATACAACCATAGACATCTACAAAAACAAACACACATAGAAGCTAAAGTATTTCAACCGCGCATTTCAAAAATCAAGCCAACCACACCACGTTCGCTCTACAGAGATATTAGTGGCATCAAACGTGGCGTCATCTTCATCTTCATATTTCTTGTTTTATATTGCGCAGCTTTATACTCCAACAGCTATTGAACTTTAACAGCAACAGTTGCTAGTATTTATGCGTTTTACATTTATGATTCTCCCCCAACCCTACAACTGCCAGAGATCAACTCAGTGCTGAGTTTTCTATCTACCCCGACTGGCAGCCACCTCTTACTGTTTTTGGTTAAAAAATAGCGAAGGCGAACATATTTAAATGAAAATTTATGGTTGCATTATGAATTTTTATAAAGTATGATTCGCTGATGCTTCCACAGCCTATACATAATGATATCATAGAGGACAAAGAAAAGTTTCGTCTTTTATTTAATTTTTAATGGTATGAAAAGAAATGGAAGCCATTGAACAAAACCGAAATAAAATAAAAAATAAAGTTAAATAAAATTAAAAAACTAAAAAAAACAATCAAATCAAATAAAATCAAATAAAATAAAAAAAATAAAATGAAATGAAATAAAGTACAATAAAAGAAAATAAAATAAATTAAAAAAATACAGTAAAAAAAAACTTAATAAAAATAAAAAAAAATAATGGTATGAAAAGAAATGGAAGCCATTGAACAAAAACGAAATAAAATAAAAAATAAAGTTAAATAAAGTCAAAAAACTAAAAAAAAACAATCAAATAAAATAAAATCAAATAAAATAAAAAAAATAAAATGAAATAAAATAAAGTAAAATAAACTAAAATAAAATAAAATAAATTAAGAAAATACAATAAAAAAAAACTTAATAACAATAAAATAAAATAAAATAAAATAAAATAAAATAAAATAAAATAAAATAAAATAAAATGAAATAAAATAAAATAAAATAAAATGGAGGGTTAAAACTCCGCGACTAAGCGAACTTTTGTTAGTAACCCCGCGTGAGTGTTTACTTGCTTATTGCTTGTAAATCACTACGAACTCATACTCGCATTTGGAGCTGTAAGAAAAAATCATTCACTACTTAAATGCCATAAAGCGAAAAGCATCGAACCGTAGAAAATGAGGTAGGATTGCAGCTCTGATAAAGTATTTAAAAAAAATACCTCAAAGAAATTATGCTGATATTCAATTTGTCGGATGTTTAGAAGTCTAGACTGATTTGAACCAACTGCTGAACGACCGACCAAGCGAGGTACGAAAAAATTGGAAAGCAAGCTACTTGCTGCAAGATAAAGAGCCGACTGCCGCCCAGTAACCTCATTTAACGACATTCCTTAAAAATAAGAAGTTTCAACAGGACCGCACCACGGGGATAGTGCTGTTAGAACGGTGTAGGATAGGTTGAGGTGGTTGGTCTGCGAAGACGTCCACATTGTTAACAGAAGTATCTTAGTCCAGAGTAAGAAGCCCTATCAAGAACCAGGAACCACCTTAAAGAATGACTCTATGCTCTTGGCAATTGCTAAAAGCTTTAGGTGAACCAGACTTCTAATCGTTTACTCCTTGATGCATATATTACTGCCGATACCCAGTCTATAAGCTGGCGATTCCAAAAGGGAGTGTCCTATAAGTGCGACTATAATAAGCGAACCTGCAATGCTCCCTTTTTACCAATAAGGGCTCTTTTGTTGATCTGATCTGAAATGTTTTTCACATGATCTTAGATACTTTTGCAAACGCCGCGCTTGCTTCCGCGGTTATTTTTCTGGTCGGTCATTTGCAACCCTTTCCTGCTTCTTCTTTACCCAACACGTCAGACCTTGCATTTCCAGCTATGTGCATATTAGAGGGGACCAACTATATTTGTTAGCTTTGTTCCCCAATTAGCCACTGTTAGTTGTTGTGGTGTGCGAGATTATTGCCTTAATAGACGTCTGGCTTTCAATGGAGAGCCTCACGCGCCGATGGTCTAGGGAGGTTACAAGATTGGCTTTCGTGTATGTCACGCCTTTTCGTAAAACCTTATATTTCGATTTTTCATTCTTGTGTTGCACTGATCCAGGGTCCATCTCTTTTGTCACGAGGGGAGACGTCAAGATCTCGTGGGAACGTGGCACGGTGGATCTCTAGTGAAATGCTGTCGACGGGACGAATGCCTCGAGGACCGTTCGGTGGCCTTTTTGCAACTAATCTGTTAGTATAGGCCAAAACTGAGTCAGATGTTTTCGACCTTAAGCAAAGTTTATCAGCCAAAGCCCTACTTGGGTTGATTACATCGTTTCAGACAAGGATATTTTACTTAACTCATAGTGTACGAGCGAGGAAGTAAGAACCCGAATTGAGCATGACCCCAGTCGCGAGAAGCACTTTATTTATGAAGTACGAGTATGTCCAGCGATAAGCTTATCATATGGATTTGGCTCTCAACCATTTGAACAAACACTGACCATTTGAAATTAAAATTCAGAAGTCATAAAAATGTCCTCACCTACACAGAACAAAAAACTCTATATGATACTAAAAATCTAGAAGAACATTAAGAACAATTTAAGAGCTTATGCCCCCAACAAAGCAACCAAACCTGATGACAGTTGGTCGCGTGGCAACATTTCAACAATTACAGGGTGGCGAGAAAGTGCTTGGGATGAATGAGCCATGAACTATGCTCACATGCGCTCAAATTCACGCAAGCCACATACACACCCACCAACTAAAAATAGATAAGCCGGTCGTGCAGACGTGCGTACAGTTATGCCGGTCACGTCGCACATTAAAACTGACGCAGATGTCATCAGGGCTCTTCGTTGTCGTTGATGAGATTTCACTGCATGGCTTCACATACGGCCAAACTCATAGCCTACGAGATGGAGGCGCGTATTATCAACTTACGACGTAGAGCTGCAGTGGGGGGACGAGACTCGAGTTAGTAAATGTGAGTGACAGTAGGCGCTTAAGAGATTTTCACATCATTTTCAGCAATACAAAATTGGCAATGTCGAAGGGGAGTGAGTGCAAAGCAGTAAAATCTAAAAAAGAGAAATTAAGACAAAATTGACGAAAAGCGCAAAGAATCAGACGAGCAATGGAAAATTAAAATTAATGATTTGTCCGAAAAAATCAACGCATCAGTGGACTTGACAGCTGTCTGTAAGCGGTGGAGATGAAGTGTCATACATACCCAAAGTGACATGTTTTACACTGTTTAACAGGGTCTTAGATTTTACTGTCTGTTAGCGGAATGACTGCGACTCAAAGTAGAAGTGACAGACCCGCACAGAAGAGCTACGAAGATTTTTGTATTCTCATCTAGATTGTTTTTACTTTCACTGAATTCGAGGTTAATGTGCTGTTACTGTGACTTTCGGCTATAATTGATCTGATTTTCTTGTATTTCCTTGAGAAATTCGCAGCTGATATTGACAGCTACAGTTTTTTGCAGTTGTGGCAAGAATGAGGCCTTATACGATTGTGTCGACCTTCTTCCAGCATTTCCCACATTGGGTTCAACAACTGTCCGTAGCAAAACAGAAAACGGCAGCCCAGCTGTGAGTAACTGTTCTGGCGATGGGAATTTTTGGGAAAGGTGACAAATGAAACGAGTTCATACTGAAATAACTGTAACGACGAAGAACCGTTTTTTTTGGGAATGAGCCTTATACTATGTCTCCCATTGCTATAGCGGAAAATCTACTACTTTCTCTTCGAGTCATTCCGACAGGCGCCCGAATTTCAGCAGGTCTGGAACGTGATCAGTAAGATAGATTCAGAAGTGAGTCTATTGAAAAAACTCCATCAATCATCCCAGTTCGCTTGGATCCATCGCTGTTGAAATTAACGCTTTAGGAGATGGCTTAGATTAGATAAGGAGGTTTCTTCTTTGCATAACGGACCGGCTGGCATATTCTGTTACCATTCATTTCAGTTGGGGCTTCTCCTTCTTCAGATAGATATGCAGAAGCTTAAACTTTCCTACAAGCCATAGTCTGAATGTAAAAAAGAGAAATCCGTGAAGATGGCTTTGACATTATCCAATTTACGCTTCTCAAATATTCTTATGGATAATTTATTGTCGAGGGAATGGATGAAAGTTTGAGTCTCACGCCCATTGTCTGCCGATACGATGAATAGAGAGAAAGCAATTCATTTGGCATGATTCGCAACCCGAACCTTAATTAGAGACGGAATGTAGAGCAGAGGTCAAATTAGCATACTGCCACTGCTATAGAGCCTTTGAAAAGAGCTGGGGACTATGACCGTATATAATTCACAGTCATCCACCTCCCATGCGACTACCATTTGGAAATCTCCTAAGGCACACCGAGGAGCATACGTTTTAGACAACGAATTTACAATAGACTAATGAAGTTGATTGCGAAGTGTGAAGAGCCATATGACCATTTTTAGAGAGAAAAAAGGATTATCCTCCTTCAAAAACTAAACAAATCTGCAATGAGAGTACTTAAAGTTGTGATCAGAAGATATTATGTTGTCGCACAAATGCTTCGATTATGGCGTATACCACCAAGTTCGTTATACAGAAGCTGTCAGGGTGAGAAGGAAGAGGCGTCGATCCACAAATTTCTTTGTCGAAATCGAAGACTGCAGACAAGGCAACACCAACTTCTGGAAATAAGCTTCTTCGACAGTCTGGCCGAGTTGCGAAAAGTGTATCTTTCGCTCCTGCTTAAGTACATATGGGAAATCAAGTAGTTTAAAAAGGAGTATCTGAGAAATACCTGCTTGGGTGAATGTGCCCCCACCCTGCACGCAATGTGAGTAATGACAATGGAAATAATTGTTTTCGAGTAGAAGAGTGGGATGTCCGCCCTTATAACCTGATATAACCTAAGTGCGACAAAAAGGAAATGGAAAGTGGATTGCAAACATGCCATCGAAAAGGAAGAAATGAAGAGCAGTGGCAATTGAAAGAGAAAAAAAAAGAAATAGTAAAATTTTTCGGGCGGGACACTAAACTATTTTCTGCCAATTATTTGTAAAAAGTCAGAACCTCTCAATATATACGCAAAAACCACCGTGAACCTAAGAATGCTGCATGATTTGTCTAGCTACCAGGGACCGTAAATGTTAAGAATAAAAATTAAATTTTGAGTTTTAATTTTTTTTACGGATCGAAAAACTTAAAAATCCGTTGCGCCTTTTTGGCAAGTAATTAATCGTAAATATTGGTTGGTATAATTTCGTCAACATGTGTACTCAATAATTAAAAAAAAATTTATAGACAGATACATACGAGTATGTATATGTACATAGGTTGGCATGCAAAAAGGCTTTTTGAGTTTTTCGAATTGTGAAAAAAATTAAAATTTACAATTTAATTTTTATTCTTGAAGGATAAAATACAGCTGAAGGAATAAGTTTTATTTTCGAGCAAAAAAAAAAAAATTTAAAAAATTATGAATTTTTTTGATCCAAAAAAATAAAACTCAAAAAAGATCGATTAGATGTAATTTATATAGTTTTATTTTGTTTTGTTGTTTTTCCGACAGGGTGAATAATTGATGTATATTGGAACGATTTTTCGTCATCCCTTGTCAAATTTGGTTTTGAGACAAACCGGTTTCGACGTTGTGCCATCATCAGTGTCGATTTTCGTTCTGAACGACACTGATGATGGCACAACGCCGAAACCGGTTTATCTCAAAACCAAATTTGACAAGGGATGACGAAAAATCGTTCCAATATACATTAATTTAAATAGGTTTCGCTCAAATTTTCTCCAATCAATGCAGATTTCCGTTGAACATGACGAGACTTGCACGTTCATATACTTCAAACTGTCCTCCGATACTAGGAAGCCTTTGATTTTGTTCATTAAAAATATAAAAATAATCGTTAATGAGGGTTCCTGCTAACTACTACAACTCTACTTTCTAGATTTTGGTTGCACAGTGTTATCGGCATTTGTTCGTTTTTTGGTAGCAAAATTGTTGACGCTGAGTAAATTATGGTGGTGTGGGAGTGGCGTTGGCTTTAGCATCATTACTGATTCTTCACGCAAGTGCAATTGAGCCACTCAGCTCTAGCTGTCGTTGCGAAGGGAGAGGGATGTATTAGTCTTGCCTGTGTGCTTGTTTTTGTGCCACAAACAGTTGACAACGGAATTTCCTTTGGTAAGGAAGCGCACAAGGAAGCGCATAATCAGCATAATGACATGTGGCGCTTGTCAGCCAAGGGACGAGCTGTGCGTGTAACCACAACCTTTTAGTAGTTAAACTCCCACCACTGACTGCACAACTATTACATGCTACCTTGAGTAAGCAACATGTCCCAGCAAAAGACAGATAGAGTGTTACAGAGACACAAAAAATAAAAAACAAAAAACAGCTTGAGCTGCTTCCTGTCGTCATCGCCGGGCAAAGGCATCAAAGCGCAATAAGTGAAAATTCGAAAATTTCATATGCAGTCTGTGGCAAAAACAAAAATACAACAACAACCTTATCATTATTGTCAATACACCGTTACAACACAGAGTGGCTCACTCGAGTAGATTCTCTCACACGCTCACCACCATAGCAACATTTCACATGAGATTCCTTTCCATTGTTTCACTTTTTTCATTTTTGCAATTTTCAGCTTACACAAAACATATTTTTTGTCTTTGTGCCAACTGCTGTTGTCATATTCATTGTCGTTTTCGTCATCATCATCATCATCAGCATCAACTTGAAATCATCAACCAAATCAACATCGGCTTAAGCGTTAGCTACAACAACACAAACAAAAATATTCCAAAAAAAAAAATTGTCAAAACAATGTAACCATTTTATATGCAACAGCTGGAACTGGAACCGCATGCTGACTCTTTCTCAAAAAAAGACGATGGAAAAAACACACCTGACAATCGTTATGAAAATGACAACAAAATGTTGCATACCTTATGGCGTTTTTGTATTCATTCATATTCACGTGTGCAGCACAATGAAGGTATGGCAAGTGAATTTTAGTTGAGGTGTGTAGGAAATTTTTTTAGTGCTGTTGTTATTACAGAAATCAGGGTTTTAAAGCAAAGCAAGTGTTTTGCTGATTGTTTTATTCGGTAATCGTGGATAAACACGATAAATGCTATCAATCGTTACTGCATTTATCATAAATATACACAGTGTTTACAGAAACAAAATAAGTGATTATTCATGTTAAATTTCTTTTAGCTCATAAAAAATAATTTAAATAATAATAAAATTAAAAAAATATAAAAACAATTTTATGAAATGAAATAAATTAAAATAAAATTAAATTTAAAAAAAAAATAGAATAAAATAAAGTGAACGGAAATAAAAAATATTAAACAAAATAAAATACATAACATAGAATAAAAAAAATAAAATAAATAAAAAAAATTTTAAGCAAAAAAAATAGAATAAAATAAAACAAAATAAAATAAAATAAAATAAAATAAAATAAAATAAAATAAACCAAAATAAAATAAAATAAAATAAAATAAAATAAAATAAAAAAATAAAATGAAATAAATGAAGTAATAAGAAAATAAAAAAAAAAATTTAAATTATATAAAATAAAATAAAATGAAATAAATGAAATAATAATTCTTCTTCTTCTTTAAATGGTCATGTAACCGCCTGGGCGATTTTGACCGTCCAACATAGCTCGCCAGTCGTTTCTTCGTTGCGCTAACTGGCGCCAATTGGAAACACCGCGGGATCGCAAATCGGTCTCCACTTGGTCCTTCCATCGGAGTGGTGGTCTCCCTCTTCCTCTGCTTCCACCGGCGGGTGCCGATAAGAATACCTTCTGGTCTGGAGCATCTTCGCTCATTCGCACCACGCGGCCTAGCCAGCGAAGCCGCTGTGTTTTAATTCGCTGAACTATGTCGGCGTCTGCGTAAAGTTCATACAGCTCATCATTAAATCTTCTTCGGTACTCGCCGTCGCCAACGCGTAGAGGTCCACAAATCTTTCGAAGAACCTTTCTCTCGAATACTCCCAGAGCCGCCTCATCAGATGTTGCACCATATAGCAGGACAGGTGCGATGAGTGACTTGTAGAGTGTTATTTTCGTTCGTCGAGAGAGGACTTTACTTTTCAATTGCCTACTCAGTCCGAAGTAGCATTTGTTTGCAAGAGTGATTCTTCGTCGGATTTCTAGGCTAACATTATTGTTGGTGTTAATGCTGGTTCCCAGGTAAACGAAGTTCTTTACTATTTCGAAATTATTGCTGCCAACAGTGACTTGGTTGCCAAGGCGCGAATGCGCTGACTCTTTGCATGATTACAGAAGGTACTTCGTTTTGCCCTCGTTCACCACCAATCCCATTTTCTCCGCTTCTTTTTCTAATTTGGAGTAAGAAGAAGTTACGGCGCGGTTGTTAAGGCCAATGATGTCAATATCGTCAGCATATGCCAACAGTTGCACGCTTTTAAATAATAATAAAATTAAAAAAAATAATAAAATGTAATAATTTAAATTTAAACAAAATAAAATAAATAAAATAAAATAAAAGTAAACGAAATAAAATAAAATAAAATAAAATAAAATAAAATTAAATTAAAGAAAATAAAATAAAATAAAATAAAATAAAATAAGACAAAATAAAATAATATAAAACAAAATAGAATAAAATAAAATAAAAAAAAATAAAATAAATAAAAATAAAATAAAATAAAATAAAATAAAATAAAACAAAAGAAAATAAAATAAAATAAAATAAAAATTAAAAGAATAAATAAAATAATATAAAAAAATAAAATAAATAAAAAAAATATTTTAAGCAAATAAAATAGAATAAAACAAAATAAAATAAAACAAAATAAAACAAAATAAAGTAAAACAAAATAAAATAAAATAAAATAAAATAAAAAAAACAAGATAAAATAAAATAAAATCCATAACAAAAATAAAATAAAATAAAAAAATAAAATGAAATATATGACGTAACAAAAAAATAAAATAAAATAAAAAAATAAAATAAATAAAATAAAAATTAAAAGAATAAATAAAATAATATTAAACAAAATAAAATACATAACATAGAATAAATAAAAATAAAATAAATAAAAAAATATTTTAAGCAAATAAAATAGAATAAAACAAAATAAAATAAAACAAAATAAAACAAAATAAAGTAAAACCAAATAAAATAAAATAAAATAAAAAAACCAAGATAAAATAAAATAAAATAAAATCCATAACAAAAATAAAATAAAATAAAAAAATTAAAACATAAAATGAAATATATGACGTCATAAAAAAATAAAATATAAAAATAAAATAAAATGAAATAAAATTAAATAATAATAAACAAAAATTATATAAATGAAAATGTAATAAATTAAATAATAATAAAATAAAAAAAATTAATAAAATGTAATAATTTAAATAATAAACAAAATAAAATAAATAAAATAAAATAAAAGGAACTGAAATAAAATAAAATAAAATGAAATAAAATAAAATTAAAGAAATTAAAATAAAATTAAATAAAATAAAATAAAATAAAATACAATAAGACAAAATAAAATAATATAAAACAAATTAGAATAAAATACAAAAAAATAAAATAAAATAAAACAAAATAAAATAAAATAAAAGCAAATAAAATTAAACAAAATAAATCAAAATAAAATAAAATAAAATAAATTAAAATAAAATAATACAAAATAAAATAAAGTAAAATAAAATAAAATAAAATAAAATAAAATAAAAATTAAAAGAATAAATAAAATAATATAAAACAAAATAAAATACATAACATAGAATAAAAAAAATAAAATAAAAAAAAATGTCAAACAAATAAAATAAAATAAACTAAAGTAAACTAAAAAAAATAAAATGAGCTAACATAAATTAAAATAGAATAAAATAAAATAAAATAAAATAAAATAACATTAAACAAAATAAAATTAAATAAAATAACATAAACCAAAATAAAACAAAATAAAATAAAATAAAATAAAACAAAATAAAATGAAATAAAATAAATTAAAGTAAAATAAAATAAAAGCAAATAAAATAAAATAAAATAAAATAAAATGAAATAAATGATGTAATAATAAAGTAAAATAAAGTAAAATAAAGAAATAAAATAAAATAAAATAAAATAAAATAAAATAAAATAAAATAAAATAAAATAAAATAAAATAAAATGAAATAAATTAAATAATAATAAAAAAAAAATACTATAAAATGAACTAGAAAGGAAAATAAAATAAAATTAAATAAAATTAAGTAAAATGAAATTAAATAAAATTAAATAAAATTAAATCAATATAAAGGAACTATTATAACTTGTATGAACAGAAGGAAAGGAAAGGAAAGGAAAAGGAAGAAAAGGAAGGAAAGGAAAGGAAGGGAAAGGATCAGGAAGAAAAGGAAACAATAAAATATAATCCAACATAATAAATTAAAAATAGAGACTGTTGAAGGAATAAAAATATAATAAAGTAAAATGGGTACCAAAAAAAAGAAGGGAGAGAAGGTAAAGAAAGGAGTAGCTAATAACTAAACTAAAATTAAATTTTGTGGTTGAAATTAGACCACTGGGCGAGGTGTACTTTAAATAAATTTATGTACAGGATACAAACTCCACGAGTCTTTGATACTCATGTCTTTTCTTGTTGTACCTTTTTTGTACCTTGGCTATTGTACCTTTTTTTAAGCTGATTTTCCCCCATTTCTTTTTGGTTGACTTCTAGATAACATCTTATTAGCCCTTCCCTCTGTTACTCTATGAGCCAGAACTCAGATAATGGATATCGGTAGAAAGTGGTTTAGTGCAGCCAGTCGTTGCTTGCATTTTAGCATAACATTTGAGCTGGCATGTTGGTCTCCTACTGATCTTATTGATGCCTGACGAGTTATGTTCTTATCCTCGATTGATTTGAAGGCTTGCAACATTTCAATAATGTCTGCCTGCAACACACTCTAATGTGGCGGGAGTTTTAAGAACGAAGAAATATCCAGAGACAGACTACAAGAACAATCCAGACTCCACAAGCAACATTCTTTAGGCTGGTGAGATATAGCTCAGCACAGGTTGTACCAACAGCCAAAATTGTATTACGAAGAATATAAAAATGTAAGCTTAAGAGCCGAAACTAGATTTCAACCGAGCTTAGTTCAGTTGATCAGAAATAAATAAATCAGGTCTGTTCGCCAAAATTTTTCTTGTCAGAGCGTACAGTTTCCTACACGGCCTATTATACTTTGTGGAATACCTTTTTCATTGCCAAAGCCATATTTTACCCACATTTTATAGAATAGTTCCATGCAAAGTACATACAAGCTACTCCACACCACTTTTCCAAACCTTACATGCAAGCCTAACAGCCGTTGATATGTTTCCTTTGTTTTGTTTAGCTTTTTTCTCGACATTCACAGTTGTTTCATGCTTTTATTTCCACCGCCAGTGCTGTCCTGTACTTACTTTCAGTGAGTGTTTGTGTGCTTTTCGTACACAGGTTGACTAAAGGTAAGCGCTTCCGTTTTATTCAAAGACTCACCCCACCTTCACACACAAGCAGGTGCTTATTCATCCACATCCAGCCAGCTATCCATCCATATGTGCGTTAATATGATGAAGTTTAGTCAATTTCTGGCGACAAAGCTCGACGTTTGTTTGAGGATTGAGGATTCATAGTTGTGACCCTGTAGGGAAAATAACTGGTTTTGATGAGATTCAAGTACAGAGGTAACACCTAGTAAGAGGTCGTTGGGTTTTTTTATTTCAAGTTAATTTCTTAGGCGGTAACGCTTTGATTGAGAGTGAAATTTGAAGTTTTTTGGAGAACAACGGGATGCAACGGAAATTAAAGATTGTAGCAAGGTATGTAGAAACGGACTCGGTCAGCTCTTGCACGCCGTTTTTGTCAACTTGGGAAGTCCAATGCTTACTGGAGCTAGTATTAAGTACAGCTTTTGTGCTCCCCACAAACAAAAGCAAAAACCTTGAGTTTGTGACAAAAAAAACCGAATATTGAAAATATGTGAAAATAGCGGAACTGTGGAGATAACGGAACGATAAATGTGATGTGAATTGACTGAGAGATAGACCATTTGTTTTTGTGTCTGGCAAGGTGGTCTGTGACCATAGCCATAAGCAGCTGAATTATACATATTTCAGCTGTGAAGTAAATACCAAAAAAAAAGAATCATTTTCGGACTATTTTGAAAATCATTTTGAAATTGCTTTCGAATCTTTTTTGGGATCATTTTGGGATATTTTAGGTGTCATTTCTGGATCATTAAATGATAGTTTCGGATTTGTTTTCGGGACTTTTCGAAACCATTTCGAGAGCCTTTCGTTACCGTTTTCGGAACATTTTTTTTGGAATTTTCCGGACTAATTCAAGTGTGTTTTTTGGGCCATTCTGGGATTGTTTTCGGTACCTTTTCGGCATCAATTCGTGTTAAGTTGGTTTCAGATATCGGTGCACCTGTTTTTAAACTAACTTCCCGTTAAGCTCGAATATTGAAATCGTTATATCGTTCAGGTATAGACGACAATGCTTAGCACGGCAAAAAATTTGGTAACAGGTCGCGCGCGGTTTGCTATATTTGACAAATCGCATCCCCGGATCTTTTGATTCGTTATTAAACTACCTTCTCATTGAGATGCGGTCTTGAAACTTTCACTATCATTCGGGTTTCGGTGAGAATCATGATTATAAAAAAATATTAATTCCGATCGCATTTATGATCCGATTTGGGTGGTATTTTATTCTCTTATAGAAATTTAGTCTAAAAAAATTACTCGCTGGGTGGCGCTAGTGTCGAGGTATTGAGAAAAAATATATTTGCTGCCCGATTTTGCTGATATTTGGAATATGTATTACTAACATAAATAAAAAAATATTTCTAATTTAGAAAGTTTTTAAAGCAGACAAAAAGCTAAAAAATATTTTCTCATCGGTCTACTTAGATTCTTTGTCTTGGTACTGAAAATTTGTGATTGCGAATCCTTAATAGGTGAAAAGTGCGTATAAGTTTGAAGTCTAAATCACCAATGTGAGCTTTCCTAAAAAATTAATATTAATGCATCGCACTTAAGAGCTGATATAGCAAGCGCAAAATGGTTCTAGGTTTCAAACTTACAAGCAATAGTGACGCAATTCGCAGCTGCCAATATTTTCCTGCAGGGCACTTACATTGTGTGCGCGTTGGTATGATTTGATATGTCATTGTTGATGGCTGATGTTGTTTTTTTGTTGGTTGATAATATTGGCCGTAAGGGTGTTGTTAGACGTTCGCTACACACACACCGGTGTTTGTCGTTTTGTTGTGGCATCCCTTTTTTTTTTGTAATTTAACTGCTTGTCGCTTCCTTGTTTTGCGTTTGCTTTCGCTTTATTTATTTGACTGTTTTTCACTTTTCACTTTTATTCGAAAAGGTAATTCTTTGGTGGTTGATGCGTCATTTGATGGCGGAACATTTTTTGTTGCTCGTTTTTTGTTCTTTGACGGATGCGTAGATGCAGACAGTTTGTTTGTTTGTCTTCATCAACGGTTTATTTGATTTACCTTGAAATTTGTTTGTGGTCGCAGCTTTAAAATAAATAAAAAGCAACTTCCCTCTCTTCACGATCAACATTAAAATTCCTCGAGTGTCTCAACGTCCATTTTATTTCTTTAGTATATTTAGTTGTTGGTTTTTTTTTTTTTTTTGACTCTCTTTTTGGTCCTTTAATCATCGTCATACAAGTGGTCAAACAAAATTAAATAACAGCAACATCTGTCACATGAACCTTTCCAAGTATATTTATCTATGCGACGTTCAATATTTGGCAGGCGAAGGCTTTTTATATGCCGCGCGTGTGTTTTAGGCGAAAATGAAGGCAATATGCTGCTTTTGCTTACTTCAACTTCCCTCAAGCATACTCAAAGTGGTCTGAGGTCCTTGCTCGATATATACTCTTACAAACAAACAAACATTTGTGTCACACGCCCTCGTTTGGGGTCATCTTTATGATTTCAGACTGACCGCTCAATCGTTGCTCCTTGAAAATCGACAGTCAACATATTGCCATTGACGCAACAATGCTCTTACATAAAAGCTCATACAGTAGGTTAAACGTCTAACCGGACACAATGACTAAATTAAGAAAAAAATTGATGAAAAGTCTTTAAAATAAAATAAGTCAAGGCAAAGGCTGTCATCACCGTTCTACAGGCAACGCGATGAATGAAGCGACATCTACCATAATAAAAACAAGGTTCTTCAACATAGAATTTAACTTTCGATGATGACCTAGAACAGACATATCTCCAGAGCGGATAAGAAAGAAGTCTTCCGAAATACAGCTGGCAACTTTTCTCTAATTTGTGACATATCTTGACTGGATGGCGTTGATTGTTGTTGTTGTAACGGCAAAACACGCCTCGAAACTTCATTGAAACGATTTGTTTGGCCCAAGTACCTTCGGGTGTATTTCGGTAGACTCTTAAAAAAGGCATACCTTAGAGCGGATTTACTTCAAGCCTCTAGTCGGTATCGAAATATTTAGGTATAAAGTACCACGCTCTAGTATAAAAAACATGCACGAGCCTCTTAGGCTTGCCTACTTTAGAAGGTTCCAATACTGACTCGGACTGAACGCAGAAACGCATGGAAACCTGCGCATCGTACAGACAGCTGATAATTTCTTCACTCGGACCCCCCACACCTGTCAAAACTTCTTTGGAAATCTGCGAGAGATAGTGTGTGTCGATTCTAACATATTGGAGTTCTCTAGGACTTTACGTACCGTGAAGATCGGGTCGATGTTAGACTTATCAGATATAAAGTCTCTCTAATCTCTATCCAATCCGTCTCTACCCCCAATCAGCTTTTTTTTTTTAATTTTTTTGTCCGCAGTAGCTGGTTTGATTTGAGAGATCGGCACGCTTGTGGAAGATTTATGGTCCTTCAGATCAGGTGAAGGATGACTTGGTGTCACTTGGTGTTTTCAAATTGGTGGCAGTCATCGCTAGAAAGGGATACCTGAAGCGCTTTGTTATGCAACAGCAAGAATATCGTAGGTGGTTGACCACCATTGAATGATGATGGGATAATTTATTGGATAATGTCCAATCGATAATTATTGTATAAAAAACCCTGGTGTAGCACAATACATGTGATAGAAGTTAACTGCCTACCTTTTTTGGATAAATTCAGGACCATTTCCCAAGAGTTTTTGGGACTCTTTCGGCACCACTTCATGATTATTTTGGGACAGACTTCGGATCACTGAGAAAATATTTCAGGAACATTTCGGGAACATTCCAAAATGGTCTCAAATTGATCCTCAAAATGGTTCCGAAAAGTTTTCGTAACAATGAAGAAATGATCCTGAAAAATCACAGAAATGGTCTCTAAAAAGTCTCAAAAACAAATTAAAATAATCCCGAATCTCGTATTGATCTCGAAAAAGACCCAAAATGGGTTTTAAAAAAGTACCTTAAACGATCCCCAGAAAGTTCCGAACACGATTCCGAAATTATCCTGAAAAAGTCCCGAAAGGCCCCCAAAAAGTCAAGAAAACCATTCCAAAATGTTTTCGAAAAAGCACCGAAAAAAATACCGGAGTGATTCCGAAATAGTCCCGAAAATGTACCCGACAACAAATAATAAGTTATCCCGGAATGATCATGTAATGATACCGAAAAAGTCGCAAAATAATCCCGAAAAAAAATTCCAGAATAATCCGAACCTTGCCTAATTTTGCCACAATAAGCTATTTCTTAAATTCTTTATTAGGTAAATTCTACTACAATACTTTGCTTCAATTTTTTATTTCAGTTGCATCCCAAAAAGTCGAACTACTCCAAAAAACTTTAAATTTCACTTTCAATAAAGCTTTGTGTTGCAGCCTCAGTAGTTAACTTTTAATAATAAAAAACTCATGTTCCATTTTGTTTGGATGCCACTGTAGTCTATTCTATACAATTATTATGCGCCACATTATTGCTGTTAATATTATCGTTCTTTACGTACCTTCATGAGTTTGTTATTTTCCTTGTTTCTCCCTTTATTATCAATAAATCCGAATTTATTTGCTACAAAAAGGAATTAAAATGTTCAATAAATTTTTTTAAGTATCCTGCATGTTGACATAACATTGCTAACTGCACTCTTTAAGGGCACAACATCCGTACAGAGAAACAAAAACAAAACAGCAACACATATTGGCGCTACGCTCGTTGAATTTTGAACATTTTTGCCAAGCCAATCGCATGCCGCCTTTGGCGAGGTCGTTTCAAGTAAGAATCCAGCACAATCAAAGGCAAGCCGAGTTGGAAAAGGACATCCATTAGCTTGGAATATGAGCGACGTGATATGCATTTTTGTTGCTATATTTGGTAGTTATTAAATTTTCCAGAGGCAAACCAAATTCAACTTGGAAGATGTGCCGCCGTAGAGAAAAGGCGAAAATCTATTAAAAAATTATAAGTTAATCCCTTGTGGAATATTTTTTTTGCGAATGTCTAGTTTTTTGCTGTATTTGTATTTGTTGCAATATAACATTTTGTTACTGTCGATTTTAATGTTTGGTTGCTGTTGTTTACAAGACAAATTGTCGCCACGTGAGCTGATTGAAGCAGCAATTTTGGCGAATGTTCGAGAATGCTGAAACCCAAAAAGAGAAGTATGGAAAGAGAGAAAAACAAAGCAAAAATAGTTTAGAATACTTTTCCGACTGTTTTGTTAAGGTTAGGATACGTTTTTCTACGCAACGAAATGAGTCCTGGGTTACACCAACAAGGCTTATTATTTCAATATAAACATTTTTATTAATATGATATTAAATAAAAAAAATATTATTAATAAAAAATTTTTTCAAAACGGACTAAACCCCAAAACAAAGGCATTTAATTCAATTATTATTATTTTAGCTTACTATTACTTTTTATTTTATTTTATCTTAGTTTATTTTATTTCATTTTATTTCATTTCATTTATTTTCGTATAATTTAATTTAATTTTATTTTACTTTATTTCAATTTATTTTATTTTATTTTGTTTTATTTTATTTTATTTAATATTTTAACTTTATTGCTTTTTTATACCAACAATTTTTGTTGATTTACTGTACATTTTCAAGTTCTCATGAAACGACCTCAAGGTCAAGAATGTACGGGCCGTAAAATCAACAAAAATTGTTTGTATAAAAAGCAATACAACAAAATAAAATATAATATAATAAAATAAAATAAAATAAAATAAAATAAATTAAAATAAAATAAAATAAAATAAAACAAAATAAAATAAAAGAAAATAAAATAACATAAATTAAATCAAAAAACCGAAGCACGCGGTAAGGCAGTTCTGCTGATGATGATAAAACAGATCTGCCAAAAAAATCCATCATGATGACACCACTAGCGGCCAGATCTCGGAAATGGTTTATGTATATGGTAAAGAAGAATAGAATTAGGAGTTTAGATGACATCAAAACCAGCGGCCTAATGGTTAGCGATGCGCGCCAAAATTTCTCTGCTGAAGAAGCCTAGCAGCGTCCGCAATGGATCTATAAGAAAATCTATGGCGGTTGTCTCGAAAAATTATTCCTAATCTATTCAATTAAACAACTTTTAATTATTAATTAAAAAATGATTATTATTTCATTTTATTTTATTTAACCTTATTTTATTTTATTTAAATTAATTTTATTCAATTTGTCTTTATTATATTTTATTTTTTTTTATTTTATTTTATTTTGTTTTATTTTATTTTATTTTATTTTATTTTATTTTATTTTATTTTATTTTATTTTATTTTATTTTGTTTTATTTTATTTTATTTTATTTTATTTTGTTTTATTTTATTTTATTTTATTTTATTTTATTTTATTTTACTTTGTTTTATTTTATTTTATTTTATTTTATTTTACTTTATTTTATTTTATTTTACTTCATTTTATTTTATTTTATTTTATTTTAGTTTACTTTATTTTATTTTAAATAAAAATAAAATAAAAAGAAGAACGAACGCAAATTATCGCAGGCTATCATCACAAGAAGTCCTCACGCTGTAAGAAAACTTAAACTAATGTAAACCTTATGGAGGCGAGTTAGATACCTTTAAATTTCAGTTTTCTTCTACTTCTAACTTCCCTGTACCTTCCAATTGCTTTTCTAGTTTCATCTTTCACTCTCTTTTCCTTGTACTATTCAACTTTTTTATTCATTATCTTGTCCTCTTTATTCCCTTGTTCCTTGGTTTTGTTGCTTTGATTTGGTGTATGTCTACTGCTTGAGTCCTTTTCTTGGTGCGCTCAAACCGACTCAAGTTTAAAGTTACTTGTAAACAGGAATTTAAAATTTTGTAAAATTTTTTGTACGTCCACAAAAATTATTATCCAATCAAATTTGTAAATCAGAAATTTTTGGTAAATAAATATTTTGACTGCGCTGTTTAGCTGCGCTGTTACCTTCAATGCTTTTCCGTTTGTGATCAAGCCATTTCTCTTGCAAAGCTGTCAAAGTGTCAATACCTGCGAAATGGCATGCCTTGTATGCATATCACCGACACTGCCAGCCGCCCACCCACGAGTAAATGTAAGCTGAGTTGGTAACAAAGGGCAGGTGGCATGTGTTTGGTGGGGTATGCTAAGCAAGGAATTTCGGTGAACACGTTTTGTGTAGCTGAAGGTTGATTGGCAAACAATAATACTAACACACACCTTCACACAGATTGCAACGGAAGTTCCGATTTTTGGCGACAAACCCGAAAATAAATTGAAATGAAATCACAAATATTTTAGTAAACAAAACTGATGTGCACCAAAAAAAATTGAAAAAAAAAAAATGTTGAATCGAAACGCTTGCACTTTTGTTATAATGGAAATTCTGAAAATCGATGACACCCTAGGGACACATTCGTTATCAGTCGGTGACGCATTGGCGTGCTACTAACTAAATATTTTTTTTATTTTTTTTGGACAAAACTAAGTAACGAATAAAGTGAGATTCCAATTATTGTAACAGCAGGGCAAATATTGTTGAAATCGTTTTAACTTGGACTTGTGAAAGCAGGACAAGTCGAACGATTAGCAAAGCCACGCTACTCCAAGACTTGGAGAAACTTTGGTTTCCTCTAGAATATACCACAAATTATCTGAATTTATCGCTGGAATTTAGAACAGCAACTTGGACTAAACAAAGGAACCACAAGGTTTTGTCATATGGCCAATACTATTTAATTTCCATTTATCCACGGTCCCTTCTCCACAAGAAGAAGTTAAAATAGTCCCGTGGATGACGATCTATAGCGAAAATTGATTCCAACGTTGTTAAGGAATATACTCCAATGGAACACCGCTATCTTCCAGATCTCTCGTACTGTGTCACCTCGTAAAGTATATCACTATCACCGACTAAGTCCCCCTACCCCACTCACTAGTTGTTCAATTCAGATGAAATGGCTATTTTGGATTTGTGTGTGGGCTAAAAAGGTGTAAAAACGCAGTGGTCGGCAAACCTCCGAGAGTATTGCCGCGAAGAAAAGCTTCTCAACCTTATCAGGTACATGTTGAAAATCAAAGGACACCACTTGAATGAAGTACAAAAAAAACTTTGAAGGCAATATATACGTTAATCGACCGTGACCTTCCCGTTGCCAATATAGTGGTCATATTTGAAATACCGGTGTAGCGCACTCAATCACCAGCTATAGCTGGAAACGACATACCTAAGGAGACCCGAACTAGTATGGCTCAACTTCGATATACTTGCCTAAACGAACTTTAAAATACGTTTAATAAAACCATGACGTAGAAGCTTTAACCATACAAGAGGTGGAAAAAGAGATCGAGATCGAGATAGAGGTATTCATAAACATAGAAATACACGTAGAGGTGAAAATAGAGGCAGAGATAGAGATAGAAGTTGAATATAGACACACAGGATGAGATAGAGATATAGATAAAGAGATAGCTAGATTTAGAAGTAGTGGTACAGATAGAGATGGAGATATAGTTAACGATAGCGTTAAAAAGAAATTTAGAGACAGACGAATATATATTAGTAAGGTTTCCGTTTCAAACTATTCCAATTTTTTGTTGCTTTTGCCTTAAAAATTTCTACATACTAATCATCAGTACTGATCAGCTAATCTTTACTCTTCACCAATGTATTTGTCTGTCTAATTCGGGAAAGGCGGTCTTTAATACGAGCTGGTTTCCAATTCACTATTCACTGCTGAGATATGAACAAGAGCAAAATACCTTTGTGTGGGTGTCGCTTTATTGGCATCTGTCTGCGGCTTTTGTAGAGTGTTAAAGTTTTCATCAAGAAACTTGTTCTCAAAAAAATTTACTCGCTAGGTGAAGCCAGTGCAGCGCTTTTGTTGAGATATTAAATAAATAAATAAGTAACGACGGATTTGTGTGGTATTTGGAACATGTATTGCTAACATAATAAGAAATTAAATAAATAGATATTTTTAATTTAAAAAGTTTTCAAAAACTTTTCTTGCTTTAATTCGTTGAAAGTTAATATAGACAATATATTCGATTGTGCCGAATTTCAGTTATTTTTTATGAGTACGCTCTCCACTCGGAAGGCATTTATAAAGTGATTTTCCCAGGCTGACTCGACAGGTATAAATGTGTAAGTGCTTCATCCGCAAGAGTTTCACAAGGTCGAATACATCCTTTCTGTAAACAATAGCTTATATACTATAATGCTTCGAGGTAAACAATTTTGCTCCTCAAGAAACACGCGTGGGAGTAAAATATATATTTGGTGAGTTACTTAACCAAAAAATATCAAATCTAATGCATAACTCAGGTGAGACTGGAAGCAGCTGTTCAAAATTGCGAAGTCATGGTAATAAGTAAAAACAACCAACACATTGACGCTGTTTGTTAATGCAAATTAGGGCGATGTGACAGCTGGTGCAGCAACAAATTATGTAAAAAGGCGAATTAACATAAAGTATGAAAATGTGCAAGCATTAAATTTTTATTTTATGTACTCAGATATGTATGAAGGATAAATGAACTCTCAGAATATTAGGCGATTCTGTTTAATTGCAATTCTGGAACGCAAGTCGAATTGCTTATATCTTGTTACGTTATCTGGTTGTTTCTTCTTGTTTGTAACGACAAAAACAATTTTCGAAGGTTTTGCGGAGTGTTGTCGAAAGTGACTGTCCTTTGCCTGATATGATCCAGGCACGCTCCGGTACTCCCTCGCGGTACATGCTCGACTATCGCGGGAGCGATTTGGTATGATGAGTGCAACCTCCTATGTCTTGTCACCACTGACATGAGAGGTGAGAGGCATCAACCATCGAGTTGCAGTCATTACCTTTGTGCATTTTAGTCGCCACTTAAGACCTGTATGCCCACCCCTAACCTGCACTGTATCTGGTCGATGGGATCGCTAGGATAGCAGTGCCAGCTGTCATTTTAGCTGTGATCCCGTACGCGTCAGAAATTACCAGAAGTAGTTCGAAATAGCCACAAGTTAATCCTTTTAATTTTAATATTTTATTTTTACTTTCACATTTTAATTTTTTACTGTTTTACTAGTTTTAGTCAGAGAGGTATGGGATTTGAACTAAAATCTGTTGATCTAAGTATTATTTCGACCGAACGGTTAGTGCACTGCTACCCAAAGAAAATTTCGTCCCATTTCTGCATTAAACTCGTAACTACACTTTTGGAGGAAATTCGTTTATTATGCGGAAATACTCACAAGACATCTGACAACTCGAGGTTATAATCAATTTGTTAAAATCAAGTATTCTTCATAGTTTTTAGTTCCATCAGTTACCTAGTACCTACATTTTGAATACTGAAAAGGCAAGTAGTTTACTTGAATTTCTTAGTCTTCTGAATTGTAGAAACGATTTGGGGCCCTCTTTATTTTAACCTGACGCAGTTCGACCGTCCGAATTTTTTGAGTACTTCTTCTTTAATGGGGTGTGGACCTATCGATAGAAATGATACACACCCGTTGGGCTGCAGCTTCTCCGGCTAGCTCATAAGCATGTACTTCCGTATGGCTTGAAAACCAGGCTATTCGGACGTTTCTTCGTAATGCTGTTGGTTTGCATTTTGTCCCACAAAAAGATATATCCATTGGTGGTGATGTTTTCGTTGAAGTAGCTCCGCTGCGGATTATCTTCACACAGGCTTACGGCGACTTCCTCCGCCAGAAAGATATTCAGATGTTTTCAAAAGAGTATGGGCGTATTGGTGCGGGATCTAAATGTACTAGCCCTAATCCCTTCGGTTTCGGAGTACTCCGTATACCGCACTAGTACCCTCTTCTGATGAATTCATTTCGCGGGACTGCGGGGAGTTTTTTCGTCGCTATAAAAACAAAGGAACAATTAAATCACTAAACTTTGGATGCATCCTATGCTGATTTTTTCTCACCAGAGGTAATCAAATCTGATGAAGTCAAAAGATACCCTGTTCTCGTTACCAAAATAAGCTATTTTTTGGAGAATAGCATGATTGTGAAAGTGATGTGGCTATAGTGTGGCTCGACCTACCACACTGAAGGTCCAAATTTTTTCAAAGCGAACTCTCCTAGTGTATTTCTGCCATGGAAGGCTTCTCTGCAAAAATTCATCCGCCTTGCAGATGCCGTTCGGAGTCGGCAAACAGCTGTAGGGCCCACCATTTTGCTGAAATATGCTTAAAAAAATTAACCATAATGAACCAAGTAAATGATGATTTTAGGAAATTTTCATTCACTGGAATCGCAAAGTTGCCAAAAGTTCTTAAAACGCGACTTTAACGACTTGCAGAATTCCGCTGCTGCTCAACCGAAACTAAATTTAAATTCAATTCAAAACCTACCTTAATACTCGTATTCTTAGAAGCAGATTCCCTATGGTGGTTAAACCAATTTACCTTTAAGATGAGAAGCCTTTTACAGATATGTAGTTACATACAGTCATACATACATACAAATGTGCATTTGTATGCGCTAGTAAAAAGCCAAATCCTTTAATTTATTTTGGCATATGCACTGCCTTGACGCCGGCAACATAACACACATTCGGTAAACACACACAAACATACCTCAACTCGTGACTTTGCAGCTGTACTAACCCTGCAAATAATCGTGTGACTAATCTCTAAAGAGAGCGATCCGCCACTAAACCCTTTAGTCTACAGTTGGCTATAATTCGATATATGTAAGTAAATTTTTATTTGTGTAGCATGCTTACAGGGGTGTAAATCAATTTCGGTTTTTGTAGCATACTTATAGGAGTTAAAAGTACCCGTTTGGGTAGAATTGGCAGCTCCATAGGGCATGCTCAAACAAATGTGAACAGTTCAACCCATACAAAGTGATCAGAACTGGTATTAATCGCAACCTCCTTTGCGACTTGTCCCGGATTGATTTTTGCAGGGAAGTGAGCATAGAGAAATAAAATCAACAACAAACAACATTGGCATCTGGGGCAAATCGTTTACATGCGTCTACATTTGCTTTACTTTTCCGCTGACTTTGTTGTTGTAGGGCATATTCTATATTTTTAAGGTTTCTTGCATTGCTATTTGAACATTAAAAAGCATAGAACACAACATAAACAGGAGATAACAAGACACAGCAGACAGATGAGAAAATGAGAAAAAAAATACAAAAACACAAGTAAGGAAAGGGCTGTCTTCGACTGTGCCGAAGAATTTATACCTTTCATGAATACGCATCACGGTTTTAAGTGTCCGATCCTTACTCACATTTAGTAAAAATTCTGCAAAACTGTTAATTTAAAGATACATAGCCCAAACTTCATTTATCGGAATTATCGATTGTATTGGAGCTATATGTTATGTTGATCCGATCTGGGTGATTTGCACTACACACACTAGCTTTTTGATTGCAAAATTTAAAGCCCAAAACCCATTTATCGAAACTATCTATTGTATGGGAGCTTTGCGTTGTATTGCTCCGATCTTGCTGATTCCGACAAACGATTAAAGCTCTACAAAATGGCGGCTCCATACCAAATTTCATCAAGATATCTCAAAAGTTGAGGGACTAGTTTCTGTACAAACAGACAGACGGACAGACGGGCATGGCTAAATCGACTCAGCTCATCACCCTGATCATTTCGGTATATTTATTGGTGGGTCTATCTCTTCTTCTTCTCATACTTAAAAACTTCGGGCCAAAGTTATAATACCATTTCATGTTCATGAAAGGTATAAAAAGTGCAAGCATGTTCCACATACGCCCCGTTGAGCTCAGAGCTGCGTGAGTGCTGGATGCAAAGCTGCAAATATATTCGTTGTTGGTATTGAAGTAAATGCATGAGAAGTAGGTAAAAGTAGTTGTTGTTGTCGTTTGTTTTTTTTTTTGTCTGATAATTTCCGGTGCACTATATTGCTAAAACAAAATCTATGTTATAGCAATGAATATATTTGAATAAACAAAATCTAGCAAAACATATTTTGGAGTTTCTTTAGTTACTCGACGAACATATGGATGCATTTGTGTATATATCCACCTACAGTATAGGATCATTTGGCTTCACATTTACAGAACTATAGCGCGCTGTAATCTTACCTCAGTTGGCAGACGTTTTATGGCTTTGGAGCGCATGAAATTAGCTTTTTAGAAACAAAAGGTTATGGTGCTAACTGCGCTGAGTGCATGCAAAAAGGTTAATGCATGACATAAAAAAAAGTAGACATCTTTTAGTCTTTAGTAGCAGCACTTTTACTCATATAAATTGATTCCACTGTAGCTGTTATGGCTTGAAATTTTAAAATATACTAAGGAATACTTTTTTGTAATTAAATTTCGGAATTTTAGTTCAGTCCCTGCAGTCAACTGCCAAACTGGTTAGTAAACATTCTAGGTCATTAACTAGAACTTTGTGGTCTTATTCATACCAGCTTGGGTGACTGAAACGTTTCCGCTATCATAAGCACCAACAACCAGTGTGACCAGGTGTTGGAAGAAAAAGAGGCTAAATCGGCAAAAAAAAAGGTTAGAAAAGGCTAAAATTAAGAAAAAAAAGAAGTTAAAAAAAAGTTAGAAATTGACATAAGTTAAAGGAACTATTCCTGTTTCAACACAAATCAGGCACATTTTCCTTGACTAGGAATTTTTTGAAAGAAACACATACTACAGAAAAATCACTACAAACTAATTAATTTTGAAATATATTTTTTTCGTCTGATGAATCAGAAGAGCTTGAGTCTACTTACAATTCATTGTTAAACGTTTGGAAAAAATTGTTGAATCGACAAAGGTGATCCCTTTTTAAACAATTGCTATTGAGGTTTGGAAAACAACTTTTAATTAACTTTTTATTCAACGTACAGTAAGTGTTTATTGAAAACTGATTGATAAAACTCCAATTTAGGCAACGACAGTGAAAATGGGTTAGTAGCCTAATGCATATGCACTAGATCTTTACACCGAAGCTTGCTGGTTCGAATCCCGACAATTTGCTCAACTTTTTTTATTAAATCAATTATTATAATTATTTTAAAAATTTTTTAAAATATTCGGCGCGACCTTTTTTTTTACCAATTTGTGGAGTGCTGCTTTACATTTTTATACAAATTGGTGGGAGCTACTAGTTTTGCCGACTCCGAACGTCATCTGCAAAAGCACAGAAGATGAATTTTTGCTAAGAAGCCTTCCATGGCAGAAATACCGTCAGACCCCGTTTTGAAAAACCTTTTTAAAACCACTATTGATGTTACCTATCCCAGGACTCAAACCTTGGGCCTTTCGGTGTGGTAAGCCAGCAACACTACCTCTACACCACGTAGGCCATATAATAAAGTGCATATAAATCATGTAGGTAAATTATTTAGCATTATTTTGGAAAACTGCCAAACTGTTCACCTCGCAGAAAGTTCACCTCAAGTTAATTTCCCAAAGCTACCATACAATTGTAAAAACATATTTCAACGTTTTTAAAATTTATTAGTTACAAACTCGTTTGGAAAACATTGTTTACTTCATTCTTTATTGCGGTTTCTTTTTGAAAGTGAGGAAATACATCCGGCTTTGTAACATTCAAAGAATTATCAAGTGAAAAAAAATGTATCTTTTGTAAAGAGTTCATATTATCAGGTAAGCGAAGTCGCAATTGGGGTATCAACTCCATTAAAAATAGTTTACAATTTTTACGAATAATTTTCTGTATTTCGTCGTCAATACTACCTTTATTCAACTTTAATTTTATATATTTCTCGAAGTTGTATGAAAAATATGATGTTGTTACCAGAAAAGGTTTGGAGTAAAAAAAGGCTAGAAAAAATCCACTAAGCTAAAACGAAAATTATGAAGCTAAAGGACAAAAAAAAGGCTAAATCTAGCTTTGAAAAGGCTAACCTGGTCACACTGCCAAGAACCCTCAAGAATTGTCGATACATGCATACGTGAGCGAAAAAGAAAACAACTTAGTATTCGGACAGCAATCATTCAGTTCACAACGCCGTCCTACATTTTAACCTTCTCTTCAACTAAGATTCTGAGTATTTAAATATTCATTTAATTAAATTAAATATAAAACTATTTTGCAAATAATATTTCTTATAGTAAAATCATAATCCTTTTGAAAATTCTGTGCTTCAAATAGTACATTTAGGTTGCCGGTCATGTACGAGGTGTGTTCAAAAGGTATCGCGAATTTTGTGTTTTTTCAAAAATTATTTATTTATTCATGAATATCTATTTTGTCCCCTTCAAAGTAATCCCCATGAGATATTATACACTTGTGAAGCGTAACGTCGACCTTTCATGGGCCTCTTCAGTTTAGGGAACAAGAAAAAGTCACAGGGGGCCAGATCTGGGGAATACGGTGGCTGCGGCATCATTAGTGTGTTGTTTTTGGCCAAAAAGTCGCGCACAAGCAACGATGCGTGAGCAGGGGCGTTATCGTGGTGCAAAAGCCAATTTTTGTTCTTCCACAAATCCGGGCGTTTCTGGCGGATTGCTTCGCGCAAATTGCGCATAACTTGCAGGTAATATTCCTTATTGACCGTTCTTCCCTGTGGCAAGAACTCATGATGCACCACGCCCCTGCAATCGAAGAAAATTGTCAGCAAAACTTTCACATTCGTTGGTTCGTGCGGCAGCTTCCATTGAGATGATTGAGCTTTGGTTTCCACGTCATAACCATAAACCCACGATTCGTCACCAGTTATGACCCTCTGGAGCAAATTTGGGTCGTCGCGGACAGAGTTTAACATCTCATTAGCAATGTTCATGCGATGCTGTTTTTGGTCACAATTGAGCAATTTTGGTACGAATATCGCGGCAACCCGTCTCATGCCCAAATCATTGATAAAAATCGAATGGCACGAGCCAATCGATATGTTAAGGTCCTCAGCAACTTCTCTAACGGTGATTCGACGATTGGCCAATACCATTTTCTCCACTTCATTAATTTTTTCGTCCGTTGTTGAAGTGCTCGGGCGTCCGGCACGCTCTTCGTCGTTCACATCTTCTCGGCCTTCTGAGAACATTTTGTACCACCGATAAACGTTGCTTCGGTCCAAGGTAGCTTCTCCGTATGCCACAGTCAACATTCGGAATGCATCCGCGAACTTAATTTCGTTTTTCACACAAAATTTGATACAGGTTCGAAGACGATCCAAAACACGTGCAAGCATAGCAGCTGTCAGCAATTAAATGAACATTCAAAATGGCCGAGCTTGTCGGCATAAGTGAGAGACATGAGTACCAACATAACACCACAAAAAATTCGAAATTCGAATATACGTAACCAGCGAAAATTCAAAATTCGCGATACTTTTTGAACACACCTCGTACGTACGTGCATGTCAACCAAATCACCCTTATTTTTTGTGCGACGTCGCTACTGCATAACGGCGTACCAGCGACGCAAAAGCGAGTAAGCAGTGCTAAAAAGAAACCACGAAAAAGTGAAAACGAAGCGATCAATTGTCAAATCAATTGAGTAAGTAAATAACATTTCTTTTGGGAATAATCAAAGTAACCTTTTTTTTTGATGAAAAGGTTTTTAAAAAATTCATAAAAAAATATTGAATTGCTTTTATTTTTCAGAGTTTACTTATTGTGATTGTGAAATGCAGTTTTCATAAATAAAATAACAAGGAATGCGGAATCGTTAAGATCTGCAAAATCGAAAATAGCTAGCAGAGACACGTACAGTAACAAAGTGGCTAAAAATAGTTGCTAACAACTTGCACATTATGTACTAGAATTTCTTAAGCGATCTGCATGGTTATTTGCAAAGAGCTCCGAAACTTAAATTATTTACTATAAAAGGCTAATCTATCTTTAATTTCCTTAGTTTTACAAGTATGGATTAGACTCTATCTGAGATTGATATTTAAATTTTAAAATTTTCCATAAAATGTTTGAAGAAAATTTAAAGATTTACGCTTGTGAAATCAATTATAAAATTCATTGAAAAAAGTAATATTTTAAAAAGAAAATTTATTTTTATAAATGTTCTCCAAAGCCATAATTGATATGAATAGCGACTATACTTTTATTGAAATTTGTTTCAATTTTTCAATGAAAGGAAGTAAAATTTATTTTGATGGACACATATTTTTTATATGATGACTGAATTTTCATTAAAAATGTTTGTAATTTTGCCATTTTCGTGTATTTTTCAACCCAAAATGAACTAACTACTATGAAGTGGTACAGTAATTGGCATGATACTGATGCATAAGCTGACTAGTATGATGCCTGGTATGATATCGGTGTATGTACTGACTAGTATGTGAACTGGTATGACCCTAATGTATATAGTGACTAGTATGTCAGCTGGTATATTGCTGATGCAGAGACTGCCTAGTATGCCAATTGGTATGGTGCTGATGCAGAAGCGGACAATTGCCATCTCCTAGGACATCGCCGTGTTAAAAATACCAGTTGCTAATATGGAAAAATTACAGAACTTGAACTAGTTACGCCGGTTTGGCAAACTAGTATTTGACTAGTATAAAACTAGTAGAATTGACTGCAGTGGTACAACAGCACCAATAACAATGTACGATCTTAAGCTTTTTTTTTTGTAAATTAGGAATGAAGCAAAACAAGAAAATTCAAATACCATCCCATTTCGGGAAGACCTTCGCAGAAATTTATGGTGGTATATATTAACTTAGTGAATGAAACTTTACTTTCTTACAGACTAGTAGGTACAAAATTTATTATAACTAAAACGAACACGTATACATATGCATATCAAAAAATATTATGAAGAAGATTTAAAAAAGCTTATTTTAACAGCGTCAAATCAATGATTATGTTTCTAATAACATATTACACTTCCTCATAGAACTCATCGAAGGTACATTTCCGGCAAATCGAGTTTTTTAATTTGTCTGGATAAAATGGGTAAGACACACTAAGATTACGACTAGGTTCATTGAAACTAATATTCTACAGGATATTGGGAAAAGCAATGATGCATCGAATAATAAAGTTAAAGGCAAGACAAATGTGCGGCTTTCCAATGGTTGTAAATTTATCGAAATAACTGTCGGTTTTTACATCCATTGTATGTGTTTGTTGTAATTTTAATAAGAGATCAATAAAGCCTCGGAATATTGAGTATCTACGAATTCCAGCAGAAGATTAATGAACAATTATAATAGCACTAGTTCTGTGCTCCAAAATATTACCAACAAAACATAGAAAAGGAGATTTTAGCAAGCAAATTATAGCCCTTCAAATGGTTGACAGACCCAGAAGTATATGTATAAGAGAAGTGCAGCAGCTCCAAAATAAATCTACGCGAATATCTAATTTTTGCAACACTTTAGATTTGAAATATAATATCCCATTTTTTACGAAAGCACTTAGATAAACCCAGAAGAACCAGGGAATTTTAGAAAATTCCCAGGAGAGTAGTGAGGGAGACATTTCGTATTCCTCCTAAAATAGCAACGAAAGTTCTTTGTAGAATCATGCCTCAATTCTTTTATGGAAGCAAACAAAGGAATGGAAGCAATGCAAATGCCTCACATACCAACAAAAAGGGATAAATTATGGAAAATGGCACACATAACATTCATATAAAAAAATTCAACAACCACAAATGGTATCGAATCTGTATTAAATATTTTATTTTCTACAACTCAAGGCGAATTTACACCAGGTGATATCGCTGCGAATTAATTGCTATATACACACACCTACTTCATGTGTTTTGTTTTTGCTTTCGCGGCTTCTCCTGTAAAATAGCATAGAAATTTTTTATTTTGACACTAGACGCCGCTGTTCTCATAATATCACCTGTATATGAATTCGCCTTGCTGCGACTGAAACGTTTTTCTTTTGTTGAAATTTTGTTTCTTTTGTTGAGAGAGAAGTTAGGCTTACTCAAAAAGTTGTTAGCCGGGAGTAGCAGTTGGAGGAATCTCTACTTTCGCTCCAAAATATATAGAAGGAAGTAACCTCTTATTACTAACTTAAGCAGGTATCCCCTATTGCTCTAAGATTAGTAAACTCGGAACACAGAGTGTAGAAATCTCTGTTATCGTTCCAAAAGGATGTCAAAGGGAGCACTCTCTTATCCATCGCTTGGGGAGATCTCGCTGGGAGTTCTACTGGAAAATAGCAAACAGATGTTTCTCTTTTCAAAATCTAAAATCTCCTTTGAAAATCAAATTTAAATTTTGTCCCTGCAACCAAAAATGTGAGCTTTACAAATTTTTTCTGTTTGCTTATTTTTTGTGGTTTTAAATTCAGACTTTTTGTAGGCGAACAGAAAACATTGTATCTAGGATCAAGATGACTAACACAAACAGCGTCAATATAACCATAAATTCAAATTAGAACAAGTAAGGACGGCGCTGTCTTCGGCTGTGTCGAAGGCTTTATACCTTTCATGAATACGTGCAAACTTAAATACGCATTGTTCTTCCAAAATGAGGGATAAATGGCCATAATCCTCTTATATGAACGATCGATTGTGTGGGATATATAATATATATAGCTCCGATCTTGGTGATTTTTTTACGAAATATTTTGCTATCCATAAGAAAATATCTCACCAAGTTTCAAGTTTAAATCTGTAAAAATGAGGGAGAAATGGTCATAACCTCTTATTTGAACGATCGGTTGTATGGGAGATATATGCTATAGTGACTCGATTATACAGGATCCGACAAATGTCTAATATAATACAAAAATACATCCGTGTGCCAAATTTCATCGAGATATCTCAAAAATTGAGGGACTAGTTTGCGTTCAAACAGACGGACGGACAGACCGACAGACGGACGGACAGACGGACGGACAGACGGACATGGCTGTATCAACTCAGTTCATCGTCCTGATCAATTTGGTATACTTAATGGTGGGTCCATCTCTTATATTTCTAAACGTTACAAACATCGGACCAAAGTTAATATACCATTTCATGTTCATGAAAGGTATAAAAATAACTATTTTATAACAAGAATACCCGCCCATTAAATTGAAATGACTTCAAAAATTAAATGTTTTCGCAAAAATTAATAAAGTTAAGCACCTCATCCTGATTCGTATCAAAGCGACGTTTTTCAAAATACCATTCTTCTTCGGACGTATGTCCCGACGCCATAAACTTTAAAAATAAGATGATCAAAGAAAATCTGTTCGGTTATAAATGTTCACTTTCACTTTGCTTTAAATTTCGATGCAAGCTTACCACCGCTGTATTGCGCCTTTTATTATTACTTAGGTCTTCCTCGGACGTTGTCAAAGATCAGTTGTCCCTTGGAGTATTGGAGAAAAAGTAGTATTTCTAAAGAACTCCGCAATTCTGACTTTGAGTATCAGAGAATATGTATTGTTGAGATAAATAAGATTTACACAAATATGAGATTAATAATAAATACTTTTCCCGATATATCTCTTGGAAGGTATTAAATATTTGTTGAGAAGCCTTTCATGGCAGAAATCCATTCTGAATGCACGAGACCACTACCAAGGCGCGGCAAAGATAAGAGTTTTTCTAAATTATTTCGACGGCTAAGTAAAGAATAAAAATATTTGCAAATATTTTTGGAAAACCTCTACTTTTTTTGAAGAATGCTCCATCTGAGCTGAAAATCTATTGAGTTTTCGCACAGTTAGGGAAGTTTTGAAACTCAAACTGGGCAGCACAGAGCCTTCAAACTAACAATACTATGAGAATGTTTAGGTACTAGAAGCCTATCAGCTTTGCCTGCTAGATTATGTTGGGTTGGTCAAATTTTCAATTTACACTATAGCAGGTTTTATATAAATCTTTTTGCTATTTTATTCTTTTGTTGCTTTCTATTTTTTCTACTTTTTTAATTATTATGTATTAAAAATTTTAAAAAATGTATTTAATAAATTTGAGATTTATTCAAAAAAAAAAAAACAACGAAGCGCCAAATTGTATTAAAGATTTCAAATTCATCATTTATGGGACCACATTTTTTGATTTCAGGTAAGAGTATAAAGTAAAAATATAGAATCAATATGGATTGCAACTTTTCGATGTACCGCTTTTGAAAAAATTCAAATTCATAAATTATAATTTTTGTGGAGAGAATAACCCAGACAATCCAACACAGGCTACGTAATACAGTGGGTACGCCCAAACCCCGTCTCTGCGTGGGTCCGTGAATTATTATCTAAGTCACTTTATGTCAGTGATATTATTACACGTCACCAAAAATGTATCTTGAATACGAATATTGTCGCTTACAGTGGGTCATATGTGTGCGTGTACGTATGGATCTTGTCACCAGTGTTTCTGTTGAATTGCAATACTCCATAACTAAACTTGATACGTTGCTTTGTCTATGAGCCATTAAATACTCGCAAAAACATCTTGTAATCACATTTTGCAAGTATTTAATACATCAATAAATCTATTATAAGTCACTTTGACAAACAATGGCTAAGAAAACCCCTAAAAGCTAGGACATCACTAAAGTTAGGTAAACGTATTTAAGAAATATATACTGCATGCATCTTCATTTACCTGCTTATATACATATGACATACAGAGGAACTTTGTTAAGTTTAGTATCTTCTCTTATGAAAGTCTCAAGCTTTTGTCCTTAAATTATTTTCAACTAAGTACTTTGGTGAAATTTGTCATAAATTTAGTTTGTTGTGCTCTATGCAGACAAAATTTATAATTGAATTTCGCATGTTGATAGGAGCCCATCTCAGGTGTGTATGCATATGTATGAATGTGGGTAGCGCTCAAGACAATGCAACTTGCAACATTTCACCTGAAGTCAAACCAAGTAATTGCAAACTAAAGCACTACGAGCATGGACGCTAGTCAGCTCAATACTACAAGAAAGTCATGTTTGAGGATGTTCTACCAGATTTCATTGCCTTTTGATTTCTAGTAAAAAC
The DNA here is from genome assembly GCA_949987695.1 of Merzomyia westermanni. Lineage (NCBI taxonomy): Eukaryota > Metazoa > Arthropoda > Insecta > Diptera > Tephritidae > Merzomyia > Merzomyia westermanni. The sequence goes on from OX465290.1 coordinate 34,029,627, forward strand.
TAGTTTGAACTTTTGACGACTAGTTTCATCTGAGACTAGTTAGATGTTTGGCTGTTTACATGCATACCTTTGACTTTAGAAATCGTTTTAAAGATTTTGCCATCAACCTGTATGTGATGGTGAAGAGTAAAGATGGAGAAGTTTACAAATTGTTTGTGGACCAGTTGTGGTTAGGAAACTGTTAAGGTTCAAAATTCAGGAGCGCTTTACTTATTTTGCTTGCACAATGCTTTTGCTTAGATATGGCAAGTTAAAACACATAGTCACTTAGGTGATTTCGGTCAAGTCTTTTCTTTTTAACATATACGAATTATAATTCTAATACGAACCAAAAATATAATTACTGTGCTAGCTATACTTCTTCAGTTAATAACTTGCCTTTTTGGGTTTAAACTTTCTCCGTAGACTCTACACTGAAGAGCAACAGAACCAATACTTTGTCCAATTAAATTTAATACTGGTGTGAACAGTACTTTGTCGGATATGGATCCGATAGGCTTTGGTACTACTTTCTTCCGGTACTGGCCCGACTTGACCTCAACAAATTTTCGGGTTGTCTAAAGTCTAGACGATTTATCCGACAAGTAAACTTACTGCAGGTTTATTTGAAGCTTCTAATTGGCTAAATTTATTAGCAAAGGCTCATAGTGTCTTCAAAATTTAGGTTAATTTTCCAATAGGGATCTGTAAGCTAAGTGTTTCTCTTTCTAATCTCGAAAATATGGTGATTTTCATAACTATAAAACTTTGACAAGGTAACTCTTTAAAGATATGCACAAAGTTTAGAATACAGGTCTATATGAGCATTTGAAGAGAACAATATGGGGAAAAAATTTAATCTAAAACAAGTAAGGACGGTGCTGTTATACTGGATAGCAAGTTGAGTTGGAAACTCAACGTACAAGAACGGTCGAAAAAGGCCTCAGCAGCTCTGTATATCTGTAAGAGGATGCTGGGCTGCACTTGGGGTCTTTCGCCTGCCTTGTCTTATTGGGTTTTCAATGCGATTGTTAGACCAATTTTATTCCATGGGGTCCTGGTTTGGTGGACCGCCTTAACGAAGAAAACGTATATGAAGTCAATAGAGAGAGTGTATAGAACATCTATGATAAGCATAACGGGTGCGCTTAAAACCACACCGACAGCAGCGTTACACGCCATTTTGCATCTACCGCCCGCAAACATAACGGCAAAGAACATAGCGTTAACAACTGCAAACAGGCTATATGCCACGGGGCAGTTTGAGTGCAGATCACTTGGCCATAGTAGTATAGCGTCTTCCTTGATAAGACATGTAGACTACACGGTCCCTTGCCTGCGCTTCGAAGAGGTTCTGGAAGCCACTATAGAGGAGGAGGGCTGGAGGAGAGGTGCAGATATGACGGAAAACACGGTACACATATATACAGATGGTTCCAAAATGACGGAAGGAGTAGGAGCCGCAGTGTACTGTAATGACTTGGGGATCACTAAATCATTGAAATTGCCAGATCATTGCAGTATATTCCAGGCGGAAGTCATAGCCATTAAAGTGGGAGCAGAAATAGCTGTAGGAAGTCTAGCGCTCGGAGAGCGGGTGAACTTTTACGTCGACAGTCAGGCGGCTATCAAGGCCATAATCTCAAATAGTAGCACTTCTTTGAGCGTACTAGAGTGCAAAAGAAGTCTTGAAAAACTTAGTATAGAACATAGAGTACATATCTTTTGGACCCCAGGCCACAAAGGTATAGAGGGAAACGAGAAAGCTGATGAGCTAGCAAAGAGTGGAGTGGCACTAGATGCGAGCAACAGTATTAACGTACCCATCCCGCTAAGGGAATTAAAGCGTAGGTGCGATTTACACATGATTAAACAAGCAGATAAGGCATGGGAAGAAGTGCAAGGCTGTAAAATCTCCAAAATCCTGTGCAAATCGTACGACATGAAACTTACAAAAACAATTGTATCCCTCAAAAGGGAAGACTGTAGACTGCTAATTGGTATCCTTACAGGGCACTGCCTTCTGGCAGGCCATGCCCACAAGATCGGTCTTGTTTCCGACAGCATGTGTAGGAAATGCAAAGCGGAGACGGAGACTGTGGAGCATGTCATGTGCACATGCCCCGCTCTATCCAGACTGCGGCTTCAAACATTTGGAAAGGGACAATTGCCCAACCTAGCTTCACTGACAGAAATAGGCCCAAGTAGGCTTCTGGTTTTTGCGAAGAAAACATTACTGTTTTGTAAAATAGACACTGAAGTGTCAACTGTATAACAAGAGGTCGTCAAAGTTTTTCTGGTAACACTACGGACGCTATGCGTCTATGTGAGGCCACTGCGTCGGCCTGCCAGCACAACCTAACCTAACCTAAGGACGGTGCTGTCTTCGGCTGTGCCGAAGGGTTTATACCTTTCATGAATACGTGCAAACTTAAATACGCATTGTTTAAAGTTCTCTAAAACTTTGTCAGCAATACATTTAATTTTCTTTTACCATCTATAAGCAAATATCTCACCAAGTTTCAAGTTTTAATCTTTTAAAATGAGGGGGAAATGGCCATAATCCTCTTATCTGAACGATCGGTTGTATGGGATATATACTATATATAGCTCCGATCTTAGCGATTTTTTTACCAAATCTTTTATTATCTGTAAGCAAATATCTCACCAAGAGTCAAGTTTTAATCTTCCAAAATGAGGGATAAATGGCCATAATCCTCTTATCTGAACGATCGGTTGTATGGGATATATACTACATATAGCTCCGCTGTGGTGATTTTTTTACGAAATCTTTTACTATCAATAAGAAAATATCTCTCCAAGTTTCAAGTTTTAATCTTTTGAAATGAGGGAGAAATGGCCATAATCCTCTTATCTGAACGATCAGTTGTATGGGATATATACTATATATAGCTCCGCTCTTGCTGACTTTTTACGAAATCTTTTGCTATCCATAAGAAAATATCTCATCTAGTTTCAAGTTTTATGAGGGAGAAATGGCCATAATCCTCTCATCTGAATGATCAGTTGTATGGGATATATACTATATATAGCTGCGATCTTGCTGACTTTTTTCCGAAATCTTTAACTATCCATAAGAAAATATCTCACCAAGTTTCAAGCTTTAATCTTTTAAAATGAGGGAGAAATGGCCATAATCCTCTTATCTGAACGATCGGTTGTATGGGATATATACTATATATAGCTCCGATGTTAGCGATTTTTTTACTAGATTTTTTTATTATCTTTAAGCAAATATCTCACCAAGTTTCAAGTTTTAATCTTCCAAAATGAGGGATAAATGGCCATAATCCTCTTATCTGAACGATCGGTTGTATGGGATATATACTATATATAGCTCCGATCTTAGCGATTTTTTTACCAAATCTTTTATTATCTGTAAGCAAATATCTCACCAAGAGTCAAGTTTTAATCTTCCAAAATGAGGGATAAATGGCCATAATCCTCTTATCTGAACGATCGGTTGTATGGGATATATACTACATATAGCTCCGCTGTGGTGATTTTTTTACGAAATCTTTTACTATCAATAAGAAAATATCTCTCCAAGTTTCAAGTTTTAATCTTTTGAAATGAGGGAGAAATGGCCATAATCCTCTTATCTGAACGATCAGTTGTATGGGATATATACTATATATAGCTCCGCTCTTGCTGACTTTTTACGAAATCTTTTGCTATCCATAAGAAAATATCTCATCTAGTTTCAAGTTTTATGAGGGAGAAATGGCCATAATCCTCTCATCTGAATGATCAGTTGTATGGGATATATACTATATATAGCTGCGATCTTGCTGACTTTTTTCCGAAATCTTTAACTATCCATAAGAAAATATCTCACCAAGTTTCAAGCTTTAATCTTTTAAAATGAGGGAGAAATGGCCATAATCCTCTTATCTGAACGATCGGTTGTATGGGATATATACTATATATAGCTCCGATGTTAGCGATTTTTTTACTAGATTTTTTTATTATCTTTAAGCAAATATCTCACCAAGTTTCAAGTTTTAATCTTCCAAAATGAGGGAGAAATGGCCATAATCCTCTTATCTGAACGATCAGTTGTATGGGATATATACTATATATAGCTCCGCTCTTGCTGACTTTTTACGAAATCTTTTGCTATCCATAAGAAAATATCTCATCTAGTTTCAAGTTTTATGAGGGAGAAATGGCCATAATCCTCTCATCTGAATGATCAGTTGTATGGGATATATACTATACATAGCTCCGATCTTGGTGATTTTTTTACGAAATCTTTTGCTATCCATAAGAAAATATCTCACCAAGTTTCAAGTTTTAATCTTTTAAAATGAGGGAGAAATGGCCATAATCCTCTTATCTGAACGATCGGTTGTATGGGAGATATATGCTATAGTGACCCGATTATACCGGATCCGACAAATGTCTAATATAATACAAAAATACATCCGTGTGCCAAATTTCATCGAGATATCTCAAAAATTTAGGGACTAGTTTGCGTTTAAACAGACGGACGGACGGACGGACAGACGGACAGACGGACATGGCTGTATCAACTCAGTTCATCGTCCTAATCAATTTGGTATACTTAATGCTGGGTCTATCTCTTATATTTCTAAACGTTACAAACATCGGACCAAAGTTAATATACAGGGTGTTTTTTTTACAGGTTTGTTTTTCGAATAGAGATAAAACTGGCATTTTGTGGTCAAATCTGGCATCTCTAATGTCATTTATCTTCAGTTTGGTTTGCCATTTCATCATGAACAGGTTGACAAAAGAACAACGCTTGCAAATCGTGCAAATTTATTTCGAAAATAATGGTTCAGTTCGCGAAGTTTACCGTGAGCTCCGTCTATTTTATGGTCGACATAATCGTCCATCAGAGCAATTAATTCGGTTAACCATGGATCGTTTTCGCACTACGTTTACTCTATGTGATAATACGCATCCGCAGAGACGTCGAACAGTGCGCACCGAAGAAACAATTGCCGCTGTAGAGCAAAGTGTTGAAGAGGACCCGAATGAATCGATTCGCCACCGTGCACAGCAATTGGAGCTTTGTCCATCAACTTTATGGAAGATTTTGCGCAAAGATCTGGGCTTGCGACCTTACAAGATCCAGCTTGTGCAAGAATTAAAGCCGCGAGACCATGCAATGCGTCGTGATTTTGGTGTATGGGCCGAAAATGAGATTGATTTCGATGCTGATTTTCATCGCAAAATTTTGTTCAGTGATGAGGCTCATTTTTGGTTGAATGGCTACGTCAACAAGCAAAATTGCCGCATTTGGAGTGAAGAGAATCCACATGAGACCCTTGAAACGCCATTACATCCACAAAAACTGACTGTTTGGTGTGCTCTATGGGCTGGTGGAGTCATTGGGCCATACTTCTTCCGCAATAATGCTGGAGAGGCAGCTACCGTTAATGGAGACCGGTATAGAGCCATGATAACCGACTATTTTGTTCCCGAATTGGATGGCATGAATGTGGATGAGTTGTGGTTCCAACAAGACGGCGCTACATGCCACACAGTGCACGTCACAATCGATTTATTGAAGGAAACATTCGATGAGCGCATAATTTCGCGGAATGGACCTGTCAATTGGCCACCAAGGTCGTGTGATTTGACACCATTGGATTATTTTCTTTGGGGATATGTGAAGTCGCTCGTCTACACCAACAAACCAGAAACGTTAGGGGAATTGGAAGCCAACATTCGTGGCGTTATTGCCGACATACGGCCCCATATGCTCGAAAAAGTGGTTGAAAATTGGACCTGTAGAATTGGCTTTATTCGAGCCAGCCGCGGCGGCCACATGCCCGAAATCATATTTAAACATTAATGGCATGAAATTATCCTTCCAATAAAGCCAAATTGATGGACCTTAAAACGATTTTCTTGTGTTTTATTTCAATTCGAAGTTCTATACCCCTAAAAAAAACACCCTGTACCATTTCATGTTAATGAAAGGTATAATGATATTATTTAAATGATTAAAACTTTGCAATTTTCAACCATAAAACAGAAAACCCTTCAAAATCTATCATAATAATGTGCAAATTTATAACTTTGTAAAATCGCCCGATTTTCTGATAAATATAAAATATTTCAAAGTTTTTTGAAATGTTTTTAAAACCTCTCTGAACTGGTTGTTATTTGGAACGTAGATTTATACGACTCTAAAACTGGCATTCTAAAACAAAAATATTGAAACTCAAGTGATAGTGTGTAAAAGGCGAAGACACGAGTGTGCTATAAACAATTAACTTACCGAAACAAAAACTTCACATAAAATATCATCAATTTTTCAAACTTTTGGGACCATTTCGGTATTAATTTTGGGATAACTGTGAGCTTTTTTAAGGACCATCCCGAATTGGTTCCAAAATTATACCGAAAAAGAGCTGAATTGGTTCCGAAAAGGTACCAAAAACAATTTCAAATGATTCGGAAAATATCACAACAATCCCGAATTCATCTCAAAAGATACCTCGAAATGTTCCCGAAAACAATGCCGAAAGTGTTTAGAAATAATCCCGAAAAGTTTCGAAAGAAGTCCCGAACCGATTCAGAATGGGTCCCTATATTATCCTGAAATCGTCCCACAAAGGTCCCTAAAACCATCCCGAAATGGTTCGAATATTGTTTGGATCTGATAAAACTAGTTATTTCTTAAACCCTTTATTCCCTAAATTCTATTATAATACTCTGCAACAATTTTTTATTTCAATCATAAATAAAATCTGCCGATCTACTCCAAACAAAATGCTAGTTTCACTCTCAATCAAAACTTTACATCACCGGAATAAAATAACATAACATTACAAATCATATCGATAAATAATATAAAATTATATAACAAAACATAATAACAAGTAACACAATATAATACTGTACTATCCCTTTCCACGAGAGTTTAATAGTTGGGGATGGAAATACACAGTCAGCTAAGTTGGAAAAAGAATATCGAAAGAAGGAAAGATAAGGCCTACATAGCCTACTAAACGTTATCCTCAACCAGTTGCCACTGGACCTTCACATACGTAAAACTGCAGCATGTGCGGCGGTGAGACTTCATGAGTCTGGCTCGAGGCAATATGGTGATGGTGGTATCCGCGGGCTATCTGGAATAGTTTCATCAACAACAGACTATCACGCGCCTTTTCTGAATTTCGACAGAAAATTCAAGATGATGTTTCTCTCAAGAAATGACTGGAGGTGAGACAGAATATGCGATGAGTAATCATTGTGGCTCTACACCGACGGGTAGAAAATGGATTGTGAGGTTGCAGCTGGAGTGTTTGCAAGGCAATTAAATGTCTGGTTCTCAGTTCGTCATCCAGACTCAGCTAATATCATCCAAGCGGAAGTGCTGGGGATATAGAAGGCCTGTTGTTTCTTGCCGGAAGGCACAGTGAGGGGGCGTGACATATGTATCTACATAGACAGCCAAGCAGTGCTTAGGGTGATTGCTTCCCACATCACATCCTAAATGTTGGATTCGGCTGCAGACTTGTCATATATCATGCTCGTCTGGGTTCCCGGCGATAGGAAGTAGATTGAGGGCAATTAGAAGGCAGACGAACTGGCTAAAGCTGAGGCGGTTATGGATGCTTCCGAGTCGGTGGCGATTCATTCACCAATCACATCCATTAAAAGGAACATACATAGCAAGTTCAGAGAAATGACAGTCTGCTATTTTCGCTCCATTAATGCTCCACCGAGGTTGAGAAAATAAATCTTTGGAGCTATAGCCACGCTGACGGGAAACTGTCCTCTGGGCCAACACGTCGAAAGAATGGGTACCCCGTTCAACAAAAGATGCAGGAGCTGCGATAAAAACGGATGCAAGGAAACAATTGAGCACTACCTATGCGAATGTCCATCTCTATCGCTCATTTGTTGTACTATAAAATATCATGGATCTTATTGTGCTAATATTTTTAAATAAATGAGAAATGAAGTGAGAAATCATCAAAACAACTTTTTTCTATTATTTTTGATTTTTTCTAATCGTTATCAATTAATAATTGCCTTTTCTTGAAAAACAATTAAAGTAATCATCACCAATTAAAAAAGCCGTCTAATTAGTTGATCATTAAAATTTAACAGGTCTGATGAAAATATACAAACAGTCAGACAAACATTTTGAAAGTTGCGCCCATATTAATGCTCGCTACCTAAAAATAACCAATTTGACCTTTGCTGCACTTAAAATATGCTATTTTTGCACCTTCTTTACCACAGAACTTTATACATAGCTATTGACTTATAGCTTGCATTATAGTCATGGTACTGTGAAAATTTTTATATGCTTGTATTGAAGTCCAAGAGACTAATTTTTAAAGTTTTCCTTGTATCTTTTTAGCATATGTATCACCAATATCTCACCAACATTTCACAGCACAAAGTTTAACGCATCAAAACTTCACTGCAAGCTTGCTCTTGCCTTCCACTCTCTTTTTTCCCAAAGATTACCATATTTATTTAAGTACTGCCTAACATTTTTATATTCATTGACATAAAACGCTAAATACTTTTTATCTAGTAGATCCTTAACAAATTTGCACTTCATGTTCTCCAGATAGTCTAACTGTTTTACATACAAGCATAGATACTTCGTTAGTACATCCATCTGGCTGTGAAGTCTTTTAGGCCATCAAAATATTTGTGTAAGGTCAACAGAGCATATGCCCTATAGAGTAAAGCCGGGCAGAGTAAACAGCTCATACCGTAACCAAATATCATACACCATACACATGCACGCACACACACACATACATGGGGATGAAGCGGTGATGGCATCACTAAATGCTGGTTAAGTCAACAGTTGACAAACGCCTTGTGCCACGCAGCCAAACAAAAGTGCCACTGGAGACACGGTGAAACGACGCCCAACAATAAAATGGTGCTACTAAATATGTGACTAGAGGGCTCGCGAGCTCTTGTGTGTGTGTGTTGAAGAAAAAAATTCGCATATCTAAAAAGGCGTGAAATTAATTTACATAATTTCATGCTATTTGATCGTTTCAATTGCCTGGCCATGCAGCAGGCGCAGATGAAAGTGGCGAAAGGCGTTGTAATGGCAGCTCAATGGAGAAGACAGTAAGAGATTATAGCGAGGATTTCGTGTGGTTTGGGGAACAGAAAAGTGGTGTTGTGTGGGAGAATGTATATTTTGCTTTTTTCTTGCTTCTGGTTGACGGTAGTGGATTTGTTTTATACTTTAAAAAAGGCACTCTGGAGTACTGTTCGAAATTGCGCCTCCCTATGCTCGTGCAATTTGTCGAATTGAGTCGCTTCCTCTCAAAACACTCAAGTGGCTATTTGCACCAAAAGAATGTCACTTTAGTGTTATTTGGGGCATGTCGTGCGAAAAAAAAAGCTTACCAACGGAAGCAATAAAAAAGTACTTCGTCGTACTCTTCACAGCCAGAGTTGTTTTTCATAATTCAAGATTAGTTTTGGGACTTCGATTTTGATTGCATGCGTTAATGTAAGCTGGATTTTCCATTGCTATTGACATTTTGGGTTAGTTTAAAGTGATTTTTATCAGGGCTCAGATTTACTCATTTATGAATGTTCAAGTACGTTCTTCTATGAGTATACGCGAATGTGAACCATAAAAAAATATTTTCGAGACTGACAAGAACAAAACATACGTTTTGGTAGTTACACTTTCGCGAATCAACGATGGTGAGTTTTTAAATGTATCTACAAGTACTTTAGATCCCTGCGCGAATTTTATTTTTCTCGTTTATCTTCAGAAATAATTTCGTATCTTGCATGGAATATTCTCCGAAGTTTGGAGCAGTAAATTTGAGAAATGTTACCTCAACCGGTTGATTTGATATCGACCGAAACACTTTGACATTTTTTGTGAGCCTAAATGAATACCGAAAAAGTAGAAAAATGTCTCTAAAACAATCGAAATGGTCTCGAAGGGATTTCGAAACGGTCCTGAAGTGATCCCGAAACGTTCCCCTGAAGTATTCCAGAATGGGTAACAAACATGTTTCCGAATAAAACCAAGTACCCAAAAGACCTTTTTTGCTTCACATACCGGTTAATATCCGTACAACCGGTTGAGGTTGATTTTCTCAAATTTACTACTCCAAACAATTAGGAATATTCCACGCAACATATGGATTCTGAAGCTGATTGAAAAAGAACGTTCTTATTCGCGAATGCAAACGATGCGAATTTTTTTATATTCACTTTCCCGAATGTCAATGCAAACATTTTTTTAATCTAACGTTCTTAAATACTCATAAAAGATTCAGAATTTCTTGCTTTACAGTGATTTCTATGAGCTTTATACAGTCATTTTGTGGTTAGGTTAGAATCAGACCTGTTAAATAGTGATTAATTATCTAAATGACTACCGATTTAATTAATATTCTTCTTAAGAATAAATTTAATGATTATTACCATTACTTTAAATTTTTTACGATTATTAAAAAAATCAAAAATAATCAAAAAAAATAATGTTTTGATTACTTAAAATTAAAATTTTTTTGTTGGTGTGTATATTTATATGCTTCTACAACAATACTGAAAAAATTCAAAATAATAAAATAAAGTTGTATTGACTACTTTTGCTTGGTTTTGATTTTTTTTTGTATAATTTTTTGATGATTTTTGGTTTTTCTTTTTTAGTACCTCAACAAAACTAAAAAAATCAAAAATAATCAAAAAATAATCAAAAGAAATCAAATCAACTTTCTTTTGATTACTTTTGAAAAAAATCAAAAAATGATCAAAAAAAGTCAAAAATAATCCAAAGAAAGTTGATTTGATTACTTTTGATTATTTTTGACTTTTTTTTGATCATTTTTTGATTTTTTTCTAATCGTAATCAATTAATAATTGCCTTTTCTTGAAAACCCATGAAAATAATCATTACCAAAAAGCAACTGTTGGCATATACTGAGGATATTGATATAATTGGCCTTAACAAACGCGCCGTAACTTCTCCTCACTCCAAATTAGAAAAAGAAGTGGAGAAAACGTGTTTGGTGGTGAACGAGGGCAAAACGAAGTACCTTCTGTCATCATGCAAAGAGTCAGCGCATTCGCGCCTTGGCAACCACGCCACTGTTAGCAGCAATCATTTTAAAATAGTAAAGGACTTGGTTTACCATTACCAACAATAATGTTAGCCTAGAAATCCGACGAAGAATTGCTCTTCCCAATAAATGCGACCGAGTAGGCAATTGAAAAGTAAAGTCCTCTCTCGACGAACGAAAATAACACTCTATAAATTACTCATCGCACCCGTCCTGCTATATGGTGCAGAAGCGTGGACACTAACAATATGTGATGAGGCGGCTCTGGGAGTATTCGAGAGAAAGGTTCTTCGAAAGATTTATGGGCCCCTACGCGATGCCGACGATGTTTGCCGAACAAGATTTAGTGATGAGTTGTTTGAGCACTACGCAGACATCAAAATTTTCCAACGAATTAAAACACAGCGGCTTCGCTGGCTAGTCCACGTTCTGCGAATGAGCGAAGATACTTGGCTCCCGCCGGTGGAAGCAGAAGAAGAGGGAAACCACCACTCCGATGGAAGGACCAAGTGGAGACCGATTTGCGATTCCGCGATGTTTCCAATTGGCGTCAGTTAGCAATGACTGGCGAGCTATGTTGGTCGGTCAAAATCTCTTGGCACAAAGTCATGGGGAAATCTCTATTCGGGGAATTCAAAGCAGCTATTAGCAGTGCCGAAGGAACTGCCTGTATGCTGCTGGGTCCGTTTGATCTGCAATTCGCATAGGGAAACCACAAATTACGTTTCGGAAGGAGCTTTCTTAGATGTTAGATATTTGGCGAGGCTTCAGACAAAGTGATTTAATATCATGCGATTTCTTTATCTGATGATCCCTGTTTTATGTGTACCTTAAACCACACCTACAAGGGTAGATAAATATTTGCAGAAAAGCTTTTATATGCAGAAATACAAAAAGAGAGTTAGTCGCTCACTGCTGAGTAGATTTCTGTTTCAGAACTCTTTTTATTCCTTTCATGAATATCAAATGGTATTATAACTTTGTTCCGATGTTTGTAAGTATAAGAAGAAGAAGAGATAGACCCAGCAATAAGTATACCGAAATGATCAAGGCGATGAGCTAAGTCGATTTAGCCATGTCCGTCTACTAGTCCCTCAGGTTTAGATATATTTGGATGAAATTTGATATGGGGTCGCCATTTTGTAAAGCATTAATCATTTCTCGGAATCAGCAAGATCGGAGCAATACAACGCATAGCTCCCATACAATCGATAGTTGCGATAAACGGGTTTTGGCTTATAACTGCTGCAATTAAAAAGCTAGGAATGTAATATTTGGCAGGTTTTGTACATATTATATATGTAATGTGTGTAGGGAAAATAACCCAGATCGGACCAACATAACATATAGCACCCATGCAATCGATTGTTCCGATAGATAGGGGTTTGGGCTATGTACGTTTAAATTAACAGTTTTGCAGAGTTTGTACTGATTGTGAGTAAGGATCGGACACTTATATCCGTGATGCGTATTCATGAAAGGTATAAGGTCTTCCGCACAGTCGAAGACAGCCCTTTCCTTACTTGTTCTTAAGTATTTTTAATATTATCTACCCTGGAACTTGAATTGCCTATAGCAGTATCAGGGACGTAGCGGACCAGAATGTTTTTTTTATTGACACTCGTCTTTGGCTGTAGAGAAACGGGTCTCCCCGCCTACGTTTTAAGGAACAGGTGAAGGGAGAGCGGCCGCCGTGGTGTGAAGGTAGTGTTGCCGGCCTACCACACCGAAGGTCCATGGTTCGAGCCCTGGTACTGGTAACATCAAAAGTGATTTGAAAAAGTTTTTCAAAACGGGGTCGCCCCTCGGCAGTGGTTTGGCAAACTCTCCGAGTGTATTTCTGCCATGGCAGGCTTCTCAGCAAAAATTCGTCTCCTTTGTAGATGCCGTTCGGAGTCGGCAAAAAACTGTAGGTCCCACCAATTTGTAGGGAAAAATTCAAATCGGCACACCACAAATTGAGAGAAGCTTGGCGCAAAAATCTCTTAGGAGGCTTATGATGATATATCTGTTGTATATCGCGCCATAGAGAGAGAGAAGGGAGATTTGGCTGCACTTTGTATTTCTAATAAAAGTCAGTAATCTGTTTGAGGGGAACACTGAGGTGCTTTGTTGCACGAAACTCAAAGTCGATCCCACACGAACTAAGTGTCAACTAACCAGCACTCACATGTTGCTTTCTAAAAATGTTAACCCTTTTTAGATTTAATTAATCTGTGAACATTAACACAGGCACTAACTTAATTCCATGCATATAATTATACAAATGTATGTAGATATGTGTGAAGAATCATAGCCAGCGTCACTCCCATTGCTCATCACTTCTTTACAGCCCTTTGGGGCTCCTGCTGTCGACACTCACGCCTTGTTAACAACGATTTTGCACCAAACTCATTCGCAGCTAAACTGTATGAATTCCTACTTTGGCAGGACATTCAGGATATTTACAAATCAAATACTAAGTGCTCGGCTGCTAGTCAAAAGCGAAATAGCAACAGTCGCAGTAGCAGGTAGGGAGGTTAACCCATCAAGAGAAAAAACTAAATCTTAAATCAAGCTAAAAAGGCTTGAGTGCTATTGAGTTCATGTCGTGTTTTTCTATCCTTGGCATTTGTGCTTGTTTTAACTCTTCAGTGTCCCATGTTGTCCCATTTGTCCACTTCCATCAGTCCATTGTCCAGCGCATGTTTGTGGCATGCGTAAAAGGTTTAAATGAGTTTTTTATTTTATTCGAACCACAATTCATCCGCAGCCTTAAAATGGATGATTGTGTCTTTTTAGGGAATGTGGGCCTGTGTTGGTCAGGCTAGCCACTGATTGTTGGCGGTGGAAGCTGCTTAGCAGCACAAAATTAATCAGTTGTGGGAGTTGAATTTGTGTCTCGTTTGGTGATTTTTTTTTTAACTTTTTGTTCTCGGCTTGGGACATCCACAGCTGTGCCCATTTTGGTGGGATGACTTACATACATGCTTAAAATAAAGGCTGATGGACTTTTTATAAAGATTTTTTGAGTTTTCTCTGATTGTCCGGAAATAAAAAGAAATGGAATTTAATGTTATATTTTGAGTTCGTATAATTTCATGTAAAAACCTACTTACACACCTTACTGACAGATTTGATTAATATCCTATACAACCGATGCCGAAACTACAAGCAGCTTTCATTGAAGAAAATTGAAATATATTTTCAGCTAAGTTAAATGCTTTCAAGTTCTTTTCTAAAATAGTATAATCTTCGACTTAGTCATAGATTTACGAAAATAATTGCAGTTTTAGGTAGTGTTTCTCAAACCTTTGTTTGAAAAACTCTATAGTTAATATAATTTCAGAAATCTCAAAGAGAATATACAAAATTTTAGAAACTGTAAAACTTAAATGTTTTCAAAACTTTTAAATCTTTTACAACCAACAACATACTGAAATTTTAGCAAATTTAATTTTGTAATCAAAAATTAATTTTTAAAATGTTTCATAAGAACATTCACAATCGTAAAAGTTTTTCCAAAATTTTTTGTATGAAATATTTATTTTGAGCAAATATTTGAAAGCAGAAGAAAGGTAAAAATTTATTTCCAAAAATTTGTTTTTACAGACCTGTTAAATTTGATAAGTAATTAGTAACCAATTAATTAGACGGCTTTTTTAAATGTATTTCAAGAAAGGCAATTATTAATTGATTAGTATTGTTCAAGTGTATATGTATTTGCTTCTACAACAATACTGAAAAAAATCAAAAATAATCAAAAAAAATAAAAATCAAAAAAATCAAATAAAATCAAAACTAATCAAAAAAAAAATCAAAAATAATCAAAACAATTTTTTTTTGTGATTTTTTTTTTTCTTTTTTCAATCGTCAAAAACCATGATTTTTTTTATTATTTTGATTAATTAATTGGAAAGTAATCATTAAAAATTGAAAGTAAATGTACTCGCAAAAAATAATTGCTCAAATCGGTTATCGTTACGATTAGGAATCATTATTTCCCAGGTCTGATTTTTTACAGCCAGTTTAACTAAAGCAATTTAATTGAAAAATATTTCTTTTCGCTGTCAGAATTCAAATAAAACCCAAACAAAAAATCATTTCATAAATAAAGAATTTAAAATATCTTTAAAAAAGCGAAATGTTTTTGAGGTTTTTCAAAAACGAAATAAAGCTGTTTCAAAAATAATCTCTAAAAACTTAAATTACTTAGATCTACTTATTTTTTGAAGTATAATAATAATAATAATTTCCAAACGGATTACCCACCATATCGCGGATTATTCGTTCGTGTCGAGTCGTTGAAAGGCTTTGGTTTGTTAACAGTCGAGATCTAAAACTGCTCAGCTACAGAGAAATCCTCATCAGCTAAGTAAAGTAGATATAAGGTAGATTATACGTTAAGAAATAACTAGTTAACAGAATAAAATTATTGTTAGAAGTTAATATAGAAGTCAAAGAATAAGAAACACTTAGTAGCTATGTATTAAGAGTAGAAATAATCGATTTTTTATGCTGAAAAGCGAGTCTGAAATATCAAATTTATATCTACTTTATTTATTTAATTATAATCAGTTTTACTAAATTTAAAAGAAAAAATCCAAATAATAACCTTAAAAATTTTGCCAAATTTTTAATTTAGCTAAATGTTCCGAGCCAAGTGAAAATGTTAAGTTTAGCTTCTCTTACAATATTATTTAAAAGATTTTTTAGTTAAAAAAAAAAAACAGAAAACACACATATATTAAATTTTTGTCATCCTTGAGCTGGAGCCATGACACTCAAAATAGTGAAGCGTTACACATTTTCACTAAATATATATATATTTAGTATATATTTTTTGTTTTTAATTTTTGATTTAAAAATTTTTAACTGTTGAAAATTTTTTTTTTAATTTAATTTTATTTTATTGACTTGCCAGAAAAATATTTTTAACATTTTTGTCAGAAAGTTAAAAAAAACTCAAATAAAGCTTTAAATTCTATGAATGCTAAGCAATATTTTAACTTACTTAAATAAACCGAAATATAAATTCTCAGAATATATAGATTAATTTTTAATTCACTTTAGGTGGTACTATTAACTTTAGATATATTAAGGCGAACAGATTAGGAAGCTTAGAATAGCAGAAGGGCCCCGTTGGGTGTCACTGTTTTGGGCGATCTTGGCTTGCTATTCCTACTTATAATATAAATGTGAATGTAAGTTTAGTTGTAACCCTTTGAGGCAGAAACTACAGAAAATACTCCAAAGGAAATTTTTTAGGAAAGTTTTTACCAATGGGTGGGTATTGGATTAAGTAGCTTGGTACCATATTTAACTTCTTTTTTTTATATTTTTAAGTAAGCTCTCTACATACAAAGAAGACAAGAGATAGACCCACCAATAAGTACATATACCGGAATTATTAGGATGATGCGCCGAGTTTATTCAGCCATGTCCGTCTATCTGTCTGTTTAAACACAAACTAGTCACTCAGTTTTACAGGTATCTGCCGGCGAGATTTAGTGAAAAATTATTAAAATTTATAGATCTTTGCAGGCTTTGGGGCTCCTCAATGTGCCCACGAGCTAAGCAAAGAGCAACAATACTTTTATCTACATATGTGTGCAATATTTTCAGTCACAAAACCACCTATCAATCCGAATGAAATCAGCAGCAAATAAGCAGATTCCCATGTGACAGTATTTTACAAGTGAAGGTGAGCTGCAGGATCAGCAAGCTAAATGGCCCGTACATTTTACGACGTCTTAATGTAATTTTATATTTCATACAATAAAAAGTAAGACAAAACTTTACATCATCCAATACACCCACACGAACAACACACAACATGGGACTGAAAGCGATTAGGTAGCAAATTGAACTTTAGAGCTCGCCTACATTAAATTGTCTAATAAAAATAAAATTTGCAAGAAAACTTGTTTTCCAATTTTTACAATTTAACAAGTTGTGCTACAAGCAAATAAACACAAAAGCAGAGGGCTGTGAAAAAGAAAAAATTTCCACAAAAAAAATTAGCTAAAAAAGCAGCAAAAAGAGTCTAGGAAATTTCAGTTGCTTTATAGGAAATATCAAAGAACTAAAATAGGAAATCGTGCATACCAACTGACAGTGGCGAAAATCCTTTCATTTGCTCACACTTTGCTGACAAAATGAGTTAAAGATGCAGCTCAACAGCGAGCAAAAAAACAACAACAAAATAAAGAAAGCATAGCATTTTTAAGGCCGACATGGCCATGGAAAAAACGAGCTGCCCTGAGAAGCAAATTTTTCGAATTGTGCGCTTGAGACTAATAAAATCAACGACGTGGAACTTCAAAATGATGTTCGGATGGCTTGTTGCTGTCGACAGAGTACGCTGATGCTAGATGAACGAAGACAATGCCATACGATTTTTATTTAGGCATATTACACTTTTTAACAAAACACAAGGCACATTACACGTGATAGAAGCTAACTGCCATATAATTCCGAAAATTTTACGACAACAATGATGCGACAACAATCCCCGAATTATCACGAAAAAAGTCCTGGAATGATCCCAAGAAGTCCCAAATTAATCCTGAAATGATCATGAAATGATGGGATAAAAATACCGGAGTTCTCCTGAAAATGTTCTGGAATAATCCCCAAAAGTCCTGAAATTTTAAAGAAGTTTTGAAATTCCGGAGTTATCCCGAAAAAGGTCCTGGAATGATCCCAAAGAAGTCTCGAAATAACACTGAAATGATGGGATAAAAATCCTGGAGTTATTCTGAAAAAAGTCCTGGAATGATCCCAAAAAAAGTCTTGGAATGATCCCTAAAAGGTCCTGAAATAATCCCGAAAAGATACTGAAATGGTACGATAACACTCCCTAAATTATCCCGATAAAGGACTTGGAATGATTTCCAAGAAGTATTGAAAAAAGCCTGAAATGATGTGACAACAATCCCAGAATTATCCCGGAAAAAGTCCTGGAATGATCCCCAAAAAGTTCCGAAATAATCCCGAAAAAAAAACCGAAAAGATTCCGAAAGGTCCCGAAGTTATCCCGAAAAAGTGCCAATCATCATTAGCCTCGCCTACATCATCCTCATCGTCATAGAAATTATAGTTTAAATTTTTCCAACCACTTTCTTACTTTAACATTTACGTTTACTTTTAACAAAAAATATTTTTTTTTTGTTGACTAGTGTTGGTAGTTAGAGTACCCGCAGAAATAGCAACTAGTCAAGCTAATACCAAGGCCAAGGCGGAATGCTTCAACGGAGTTTCAGTGTCTGTGGCAAGTGAAAGTTAAACGCAACATCCCTGCGCTGCCTTTTCGCTACTGGAATGTTTATGAGTCTGTGACCCGTATGGGTGAAAGGGTTCATGCATCGCTTAGTTACTTGCTCTATGCCGACACAGCACATTCAAAGCTTTGAAGCTACTATCCGTCTTAGCTGTGAGTATCAGCAGTTTCTTAACAAAAGTCTCAAAAATGTACTACGGGAAATGGGGGTGGGGAAACGGCGGAAAGGGTGGCAATACTTTTATTGTGATTGCCGATTTTATGAGGGTTTGAGATTATGTATTAATCGCTTAAGTATTGTTGTTGCAGCAATAAAAGAAAGTAACAATAAAAAAGAGCAACAACAAAAAAGTACAATACAAGAAGACATTAATGTCGTTAGCTGTGAAAGTAATGCCACGTTTGCGTGAGTAAAAGGGGTGATATGAATCAACTTCTTTTTTTTTTCATACTAGTTTTTCACTAAAAATCTCATTTTTTGTTATTTTTCGAATTGCTCCCGTTTTATCTGTGCTTAAAATGCAATATAAATTCATGAAAAAGTGCTTCGAAATACCGTTAAAAGTGTTGAAATCACTTTGCTTTAAATTAGTTGCGAATCCTCGAAGCATACTTTAAGGCTTAAAGTCTCTTTGGAGCTCTGTTTCTCATTACGCTAACTCATTAAGTGTTTTAAATTTTTCTATGCCGCTTGTAAATGAGGAAGCTTAAAGAAAAAGTATAAAAATAAAGTGTTGTTGTAGCTCACTAAAACTCTATTGGAAGCAATGCGTAATATCAATTTTAATTGATTGCCAACGACAACGCAGCTGGGGAGTGAACCTTTTTTTATATTCATAAAGTCTCAAATATATTTTACACGGTGAAATGTTGCGAGAAGATTTCGTTGATGAAGCGAGAGACAACATTTTTTTGAATTTTTATACTCAGCTCAGCCTAGCTCACAGAGTACTTAATTTTATTAGCCTCTTGGTAGGTCGTAATGACACAAAGGAATCGAGATAGATTTAGACTTATATCAGGCGGGAATAAGGAATGCAGGTACTTTGGCGCTCTTCTCCCATCTCTATTTGCAAACCTTAGCAAATCAGATAATAGCCCCCTTTTTATGTTTCGAGTTTTTTGGAAATACAAAAACAGGGCTAATTCAGTTAGTGATACACCTATTATGACAGAAACTGGTGAATCGACTAAAATTGTAAATTTTTCAAAATGGGATTGGCATGTCCCACAAACCATGTACGATATAATAACGAAATTCGGTACACTCTCTTATTACAGAAATGGAGGTAGAACAATTTACGAAATTGGTTGAAGACCACGCCGACTTTTTTCCCACTTTTTATGTGATCCTATCGACGGTTCAGTTGTTTCAAAACATTTGTTAAAAACGCCTTATACAGGGTGTTTTTTTTACAGGTTTGTTTTTTGAATAGAGATAAAACTGGCATTTTGTGGTCAAATCTGGCAACTCTAATGTCATTTATGTTCAATTTGGTTTGCCATTTTATCATGAACAGGTTGACAAAAGAACAACGCTTGCAAATCGTGCAAATTTATTTCGAAAATAATGGTTCAGTTCGCGAAGTTTACCGTGAGCTCCGTCCATTTTATGGTCGACATAATCGTCCATCAGAGCAATTAATTCGGTTAACCATGGATCGTTTTCGCACTACGTTTACTCTATGTGATAATACGCATCCGCAGAGACGTCGAACAGTGCGCACCGAAGAAACAATTGCCGCTGTAGAGCAAAGTGTTGAAGAGGACCCGAATGAATCGATTCGCCACCGTGCACAGCAATTGGAGCTTTGTCCATCAACTTTATGGAAGATTTTGCGCAAAGATCTTGCCTTGCGACCTTACAAGATCCAGCTTGTGCAAGAATTAAAGCCGCAAGACCATGCAATGCGTCGTGATTTTGGTGTATGGGCCGAAAATGAGATTGATTTCGATGCTGATTTTCATCGCAAAATTTTGTTCAGTGATGAGGCTCATTTTTGGTTGAATGGCTACGTCAACAAGCAAAATTGCCGCATTTGGAGTGAAGAGAATCCACATGAGACCCTTGAAACGCCATTACATCCACAAAAACTGACTGTTTGGTGTGCTCTATGGGCTGGTGGAGTCATTGGGCCATACTTCTTCCGCAATAATGCTGGAGAGGCAGCTACCGTTAATGGAGACCGGTATAGAGCCATGATAACCGACTATTTTCTTCCCGAATTGGATGGCATGAATGTGGATGAGTTGTGGTTCCAACAAGACGGCGGTACATGCCACACAGCGCACGTCACAATCGATTTATTGAAGGAAACATTCGATGAGCGCATAATTTCGCGGAATGGACCTGTCAATTGGCCACCAAGGTCGTGTGATTTGACACCATTGGATTATTTTCTTTGGGGATATGTGAAGTCGCTCGTCTACACCAACAAACCAGAAACGTTAGGGGAATTGGAAGCCAACATTCGTGGCGTTATTGCCGACATACGGCCCCATATGCTCGAAAAAGTGGTTGAAAATTGGACCTGTAGAATTGGCTTTATTCGAGCCAGCCGCGGCGGCCACATGCCCGAAATCATATTTAAACATTAATGGCATAAAATTATCCTTCCAATAAAGCCAAATTGATGGACCTTAAAACGATTTTCTTTTGTTTTATTTCAATTCGAAGTTCTATACCCCTAAAAAAACACCCTATACCAGAAAATATTCAAAAACGTGCTATATGCAAATGCTGACTGAGGTAGTGCGTTGTTGAAAAAAATTCCAGGGTAGGGCGTTATTAGAAAATAGTTTGTTTGTTGACTGATATTAGAGAAATATTACAAAGATTTGCACAGCGATGGTATAAGATGACATGTTTCGAAGTCAACAACTTCTCATCAGACCCTTTATCGGACACAGGGATACGAACCCAAGTTTCTACTTTTGGTATTTTACAATTTTCCTTTCTACATTCTTTGGTACATATATTTCAACATGATAACTTAAGGAAAATGGAATATTTTAAGGCTTGTTCATGAAACAGTGGTCAATTTTATCACATCATATGGGAATTCATAGTATGAAATAATTATTAACATCCCGTCACATGATATCACATCATATGGAAGCTTATGATATCACATGATATGACATAATATGATAGTTAAAGGCTAGGATGAGCTACAGCTTATGGCATCAACTGTTAAATGATGGAAATGTATTGAAATCAATAAATCGAGTTCGTTGTGGAGCAGTGAGCTTTATCAGATATCAGTGTTAAGTTAGAATTACTAAGATAAGAGTGAACGAGGAAGGAGGAAGACACTTATTCCGGTATTCGGTCTCAGATTACAAAACGAAGAAACAACTAACGGGCTTTGTTGGGCGGGAACCCATTTAAAGGCTTAAAGGCCAAGGTAGATACTTAGTGATAGGATTACTGTATAATTATATCGCGGATACTGTCGTTTCTAGGGGCGCCACGGTCGGTAATACAAAATATTATTGATTTGCTTTGGTACTTTTCACTATTTCACACTACAAATAAACTATGCTGCTTGCGAGAAACGATAGCTTTGTGACATTGGTGGCAGCAACTTTTCACAAGAAATCGGAGTTCCTCTTTTTGACACAACACAGTGAAAACCCTAAAGTTTCTTTTTGAAATGTTACAAACCGTTTCTCAAAGTGTCCATTACCACCTTACCACAATAGCCTTCATCTCGTGCATCACTGCGCATTGGATATCATGCTGTCTTAATCATCTTGTCGCCATTAATAAATCAGAGTCATTAAAAATGTAAAAATCCAGCTGAGAAATAAACAAAACAAAGAAAATTTAAAGAAAAAAGAAAACAAATCCAAATGAAGGAAAGCGCAGCAGCAAAAGGAGCAATCAAACGTATAAATATAAAAAACGCCAACATTCGTTAAGAAAAAATAACAACAAAACGCGAGAAATAACGCGGATACAACGGATACTTTGGCCACGAAAGGTGTTGGGCGCATAGATCGGAGAAAAAAATTCGAAGCAAAATACACAAAAGGACACTTTACAGCCGAATGAATCTAATTAAAATGTAATTATAATTGTAGCCGTTGAACGCGGAAGTAACCCTGGGTAACTAACGCATTGAGTACCAGTGGGAGCAATGGACTGCTGGTCGCCTGCTGGTGTCATCGGCGACAGATAATCTGTGGCAAAAGTGATGGTTTCAAAAGATTTTGCGCTTTTAATTTGGGTTTTTCTCACTAACCAAAGATTTTGATAAAAGCGCAAAAGTTGATTAAATATTTAAGTAGAAGCGGCAAATGAAATAAAATGGGGTTGAGAAAAAGCTTGAGGGATTTTGGAAAGTGGAACACAAATTTTAAGAAAATGGAGGATGGAAAAAATGTTTATAATTCATATTGCTTTCGATAGATTTTATATAAGATATATTTATGAAGTGAAATGCTAGTTAGACATGTGTTTGGATACAACGTGATGAGTTTTCGGTAGCGTTTCTTCACAAATTATTTTTATAGCCTATCTATAAGCTGGCGGGATAGGCAGTACTGTGCTGAATTTTTTACGTGTTGAAGCAAGAGTGCATAGTTCTGACTTTTACTTTTCCATTAGTGCCGAAAATCAGAGTATTTCAATGATTTAAATTTGCCCTTGAAATATGCTACTGATGTGTAAAGGTGGACCCAGGCTCTTTCGGTTGACGTTCGGCTTGTACGAGTATACGTGTAAAAAGCCGATTCCGTATGTCTGAAGACCGACCATAGTTCGCAAGGTTTTCGATCACTGATTTAGTTAAGCGATTTCCGTCCGTCCGCAATCTCGCGAGCGAAAAAAAAAATTGTATGCTCTTTCTCTCTTTTCAATAAGTTAAGGTGCCTCATTGAAAGACTGGACACTACCACTGCAATCATAGAACACTTACATAGCCAATCACAGTTTCATTTTGACGATGTCTGGTTTAGGCCATGACTCGTTTGGCCGATGTGCAGTTGCTGTTGCTATTTCGTCCCCCTCTCGTTACCGTGAAAAATTAGCGATCACTTGTAACTATTGACTCTAATATAGAAATCAAAGCTTATTCGCAGTTCGATTAGTTCTCTGTCTCTCAATCTCACTCTACTTCACACTATTTGTACGAAAAGCTGTTGTTCTAGTAGGTTACTAATTTACTCGTGTTTGGGAAATGAAGACTACTCGATTACGATCATTAAAATGCTTTAACAAACACATCAACTATGATGGTTGATTGAAGTTAATTCTGATCAGCTTCTATATGTATTGGGCAAAGAGATAAACCCTCAAGCAATTGCCTTCCCAGTCACGTGCTTGAACAAATTTTAAGCCAAAGGCACATGCACAACGAATTTTTCCAATAATTTTGAGACAAAATGTGGTGCTCAATAAATTTTCTTACATCAGATTTGTACAGGCAAAGTATTAATCTTAACTGACAAAATGCTATGAACATTCGGGTGGGTTGATATTTTTTTGATTTGCTTAGCATGAAAAAAAATGTTTGTGTTAATTATATGGTATTCTCCCGTAAATTTATTGTTTGTTTTGATTTTTGATTTAGGCTTTTTTGACCAATGGTTTTTCTAAGTGCAAATAAAAGTATTTATTTCACTTTTCAACGTTTCCCTAGACTTCCTAGCATCATCAGGGGTGATATAATATGTTTGTTAAAATCTAAAAGTAAAATAAAAAAATCAGTCCCATCCTTCTTTGGCATTATTCTTGTAACTTAAGTAAAAATTAAAACATTAAACACAATTTCTTTTTTGCTTCAATAAAATAGGACTAAAAAAAGTCACATTCGAAAATTTATGGATATTTTAGTTGTAACTATTATTTATACTAAAATAAAATAAAATAAAATAAAATAAAGTGAAAAAAAAAATAAAATAAAATAAAATAAAATAAAATAAATTAAAATAAAATAAACTGTGCAAACAGCGGTCACTCTCCCAACTTCTAAAAAGCATCAATCTTACAGCAAGAACAACACTACAACAAGCGCTTCACACTAGAAATGTTACACATAATAAACACTCCACCAAACATAAGACTAAACTACAAATAGACACTGATCACTTCGCTCACCTTTACCGACATTTACTCACGAACAGTATAAAGCCCCACATCAAAGCAACGAAAGGTGTAATATAAATGTATGTAAATGCTTATAATTATTGTTATTGTTTGTGTTTTGTTTATATTAATAAGAAATCTGTTTATATTCCAATTATAGATATCTGAAGACGGTAACCGATGAGTAACCGAAATATATCGTAAACAAAATTTAAAAATTTGTGTTCTTAATATTATTTAATTTGACCTCGAGCCAGCAAACAACTCATTTATTATTAAAATAAAATAAAATAAAACAAAAAACAATAAAATAAAATTTAAAAAAATAAAAAAATAAAATAAAATAAAATAAAATAAAATAAAATAAAGTAAAATAAAATCAAATAATATAAAATAAAACAAAAAAAAATAAAATAGAATAAAATAAAATGAAATAAAATAAAATAAAAGAGAATAAAATAAAATAGAACAGATAAGGAAGTCTAAATTCGGGGAGAACCGAATATTAAACATGGGTAGTGTAAAAGTGGTCATGGTAAATTGGAAAATTTTTGCGGTGCTATGACTCGGAGAAATTTCTAACTTTTCTTACTACCATGCATAGCACCATAAATTTTTTTATTTAGATAAATCGTTAACGCTTTTGAAGTTACCAACAGTCGAAATTCTATCATTTGTTCACGTATGTAAATAGGAACTACCAAATTCTAGCATTCTATCTGGATCAGTGAAGAAGATATAGCATGTTATGGGTTCGAATTTAAAAACTGTTTGACTCATAAATGGGCGGTGCCATGCCCACTCTCCGAAATTTTTGCAAAAATCGTAAAAAAAATTAAAAAATGTATGTAATTGCCAAATTATATCATCCTACTTGTATCAATGAAATATGGCCAGTTCAGTCTTCCTACCTTCGCTTTTGAGATAATTTTTATGAAAAAGTAGGCATGGTCCATAAGCAGATTCGCTTAATTTTTATAGGTGTATGTATTCAATAATAGTAAGCCTCCTACGAAGTTTCGTTATTCTAGCATAAAAGGTGCCAAAGCCACATTTATTTGACACATTTCATTCATTCACATTTTTCAACTTCTTTCATTGCAGTTCATTTCCTTTTAATAATAATTCCTTTATTTTAATTTTCTTCTCTATGCGTCATATATTAAATTTTCTATTTTTATTGCCATTTTTATTCTATTTTATAGTTTCCTTTTTTTTATTTTACTTCCCCTTCTTTCCCTTCCCATCCTTCCCTTTTATTTTTTTATTTATTTTGTTTCATACAGATCTAACCACAAAAAATACAAAACAAAGAACTCCTAAAATGTAAAAAAAATTTTTAAATTTTTTGTTTTTACATTCCAATAGCAGAAAAACAAATTTTCAGTGATCAAAATTAAATAATTTTGTGTTTAGCTAATTGAAGTCGACTAGAAAATTTAAAAGGTCCCTTCGGATTAGAGGTTAGAATATGCCCGCGGTAGGCATACCGGTCATAAGAGGCGTCTAATATGCACAAAGGTAATAACGTGCAACTCGATCGTTGATCTACGGATATGATGCCTCTCACCTCTCATTACCCATCTTATCCTTCCTTACGGAAGGAGGGGTGACATGACCTAGAAGGTTTCACTGGTCAAAAATCGCTACCACGATAGTCGGGCAGTACCGAAAGGGAGTACCAGAGCGTACCGGGTTCAAATCCGGCCAAGGACTGTTAATTCGATAACACTCCCCAAAACCTTCGGGGATTGTTTTTGTCGTTACCACAACAACAACAACAGAAAATGTAAAAAACGGTTTGTGCAAATTTCCAAATTTCATATTACAAAAACAAAAAAATCCCCTCTGAAAATTTCAGGATATCTTTAGACATACCATAGCTAAAATATAAAAAAAATTTAAATTTTTTCGATTTTGAAAAATTGAAAATATTCTAAAATTTGAAATACAATTTTTTTTTTCAAAATATTATTTTTTGTACGTATAATAACCGCCTGTGAAAGTGCCAACGTTTATTTTTTAACTGAAGTAGCTTTCGAAATATTAAGAAAATAAACTTTACACAACAAGAAAAAAAGAAAAATACACAGCTAAAAATTTGAGCTTAAGTTTAAAAATATTCTTTTAAACTTGTTTGTAATAAATTTCAAACCTTTCAATCACCTACATCAATTTTTAATTTATTGTATTTTAGATGTAAAACTGAACTGAACAACACCTCAAAATTTTTTAAAAATTATTTTCATTTATTTCTGAAAGCTTTTTCAAGTCATTGAATTTTTCTCTAAACAGTTTTGTGTGCGCCGTAGCTCAGAGGGTAGAGCGGACGAATCTGATGCGGGGACAGTCGGTTCCAAGCCTGATAATTGCTAAAAATGTTTTTTATGTTTTTTCAATTGTTAAAATATTCCTGGTGTAAAATTGAATCTTTTTCTTTACACTCATTTTTTCTAAAACTGGAGTAATTTAAGTTCTAAACAAATTTGGTTTGGACATATATGTAGCCCACAAAAGTTTAAAGTTAGTATATATACTCGTATTTATATGATAAAAGAAAACTCCCCACCAAATTTCATCAAAATCGGAAGGTGTCGATTCCAACTACTTGACGATTTGACATGAAAACACCCATATAGATTATATAAAATTGCTAAAATGACCATTTCACAAAAACAATAAAAACCAGTCTCTTCAAAAATGAATCGAGTAAGAAATTAAAATCCGGCAGGCCACTTCAAAATGTTGCTTGAACACTTTTTTTCCAACCTTAATGCACAATATACACAACTCCTTTGACCTACTACCCACTAAATGTGCATGTCCTGGCCATGTAATCGCATTTCGAATACCACGTCTCATAGCGCTCTTAGTAGATATCTCTCTATGACCACTCCATATGTGGCATGCAACATTGCAACGACCAACGGCAACTTCAAACAACAACAGCCATAAACTTCAAACTGTGTGAATCGAAAAGTTGTTTAAGAAAATTGAAAATTCCTGAGCTGGTATTTTGCGTAAAAGCGAAGAGTAAAGGAGATTGGGAAGGCAGAGTAAATCAGGTGGTGTGGGAGAGAAGTCATGGTAGGTTGCAAAGATGCTTCAAGTTATATGAAAATTGTTGTTGTCTTTAGTTTGTATACATTTGATATTTGTAGTTTTGTTATTTAACTGTTGTTTTTGCGATTCTAGTTTGCGCTCATTCTTGTCTTTTTGGTGTGGAAATTGTAGTTTGACACTTACAGCGCATTAAATTGTTTGTTTGCAAGACTTTGCCACACATGCGTGCACCTTTCAAATAGCCTCGCCTACAAAAACTATCATTCACCTAGTCACTTGGCTGTGCGTGTGTGTGGCTGTGTGTGTGTGGGTCCTGCAGTTTTGAAAGTTGTAAAATGCTCTCAAGCAAACAAATTGCACATATACAAACACAAATAAACAACAACTATCAAAATACCGCCCCGCTTGAGATTTGCACATGTGCGTGGTTGGTACAGAGCTTCAGCTGAAAAGGACATTTGGACCGCACATTCCTCATTCCAGCCGTCCGTAATTTGTTTTGCTTATTTGTTTGCGTGTGCATTCAAGGATTCTAAGAACTTTAACTTACACAAATACATATGTTATTTAGGAAACTTAGGAAAGTCAGAAACTATTGCACGCACACACCCACACTTAGACTCACACACTCACCGCACAATTGCACGTTCTTAGTTCGCCTGCTGGTGTCCATTTTGTGGATGAGTGATTTTATATCCTTTTTACTCTTTATTATTTCTTATTGTGTTGTTGGGTACGTGTATGTGGACAATTTTGTTGCGGTAATTTCATTTTACCCCATAAGAAAGTCATTTGCACTTCTTTCTATAAATCCTTCATCAGCGCCTTGTCGCTTCCATCCACCACCCCTCTTTTCAAATACCAACTAAATATTTTACGCCATCACTTATTTATAGTTTTGGTCAGCGTTGGGTCACTGCATCTGTCACTAGCATTCGTCTTGGTTATTCATTTGTTCTTATCTTACCCAGCGAACACTAAGACTCTTATTTGACTCACCTGTGAATCATTAGTGCGAAAGTTTGTGCTTATTAAGTGGGGATTTAAGGATGGCCGTCCAATTTGAGTTTTCTTTCATGTGTCACATGACCCAAACTAGCTGTCAATGGGTTTTCCTAATTTTTGAACAATTTTTCCTTATATGATTCATAGAAGACTCATAAATTTGAGAGTTTGCACGAAAGGTGCTTTAAGGATGTCGTTGCGATAGAAGTTTCAATTCATATGTTAGTTCAGCCCAACTGACAGTGGAATGCGAGTCATATTCTTGAGCTATCTTAGTTTTATATGACTCTTGTTTGACTCTTTATGGAGTCATACTCGAGTTTTATTGGGCCTTTGACCTTTTGTATTTCAGTTGCGTACAGTAAAATCATTTATTTCATTAGTTTACATCAACAAGAAATATAAAATTGATTTTTAATTCGATAGCAAACACTTACCTCTCTTATATGACTCTAACTTGACTCCCAAAATATTTCAACATATACCTTAATCAACTCATTAACGAGCCTAATCTTGAACTAATACAAGGTGGCGCAAAAGTAAGCTTCCGATGTTCAGCATATCGGTTGTGGCACGTGCAGTGTGTGCTGTTGCACCGTCTTGTTGGAACCACATGTTTTCCAATCCCAATTCATCAAGTTGCGGCAAAAAGAACTCGTTGATCATTGCTCTGTAGCGCTCACCATTCACAGTAACCGTTTGGCCCCGACCGATTATTGGTCAAATAAATAGTCAGCAATATTCCGCGTTCTGGAGCAGTGTAGCGTAAGATTGTTTATTAACGTGTATTTCGCATGTGTTTACTACACAAATGTCAAAACAGAACTGACTTTAGGGGCCAATCGCAAAATTTATAGCATTTTCTGATAGGAGGATTACTTTTGCGCCACCCTGTACATTACTTATTTTGGCTAGAAAAATGATAAATTTCTCTCCTCCTGTTTGACTCATAGCATACTCTGATATGACTCTTAATCGACTAACAAAATACTTACACAGAATTCTTCAGCAACTCATTTTTGGGTTTCTTCTAATTTTAAACTTTTTAATGATTCATATTTGACACAAAATTAGTTTGTTGCTCTGTGACTCATAGAAAACTCTTATGTGACTAACCCCTGGCTCACAAAATACTAATATAGAACACTGAAGCAAATCATTTCTGTCTTCTTTTGTAGTTATCTTAAGCTATTACATAAATATCAATATTCGCTTTCTCTGTGACTCATACAATACTTTTACATGACTTTAATTTGACTCACAAAATACTCATTAGGAACGATTAATCAAATCATTTCTAACTTCTATTATTCTTATCTGGAATTATTCCAAAACTTCTGTTGAAGAGAAAAATAGGTAATATCCCTTCTTCTGTGTGACTCATAAAATCCTATCCTGTGTGACTCATAATCGACTTCTAAATAGTTACATAACATCCTTCAACAACTCATTTCTGTCTTTGTTTCGGTTTGTCTTAAATTACTAAATGC
Organism: Merzomyia westermanni; assembly: GCA_949987695.1. Classification (NCBI taxonomy): domain Eukaryota; kingdom Metazoa; phylum Arthropoda; class Insecta; order Diptera; family Tephritidae; genus Merzomyia; species Merzomyia westermanni. The sequence continues at coordinate 34,059,591 of OX465290.1, forward strand.
CTGGATTTGCTAAGAAATATGAATTAATCTTTTCCTTAAGTGACTCAAGCAAAATTCCTTTATGACTACCATTTGACTCACAAAATACTCATCAAGAACTCTTATGCAAATCGTTTCTAAATATTATTAGGCTTAAGAAAATATTCGGTATTGTATTTCCTATGTGACCCAAACATCAATTTGTCTGTCTTTGCGTGTTGATATTCTTTCCCCTGCGTGACTCATTAAATATTCTGATGGACATCGGTATCCTAATTTTTGATCATTTGAATAAACATTTTATGTATCAAATTTTTTTCTTATTCCTACATAGATATCTAGGTATCAAATGGGACGAGAAAATTATTTTTATCAAAGATGACTCACAAATGACTCATACCGATCATACATTTTTCTTTCTGTGCTGAGCACTCATATCAGATCCTTAAATTCTGTGCACATTGTAAATGCTTGTTGGTCTCCTGAATTTCCATATTTGCTCATTGTTGTATGTATTTTAATTTGTGTAAATTACTAAATTTGGTATGCATCAGTCATGCGTGACTTCCTTGCACCGACGTCACAGACTGTCCGAAACACTTTGTTTGCTGGCTCTTTGATTGTTATTTCAAAAGCAGTTATTGAAATGAATATGCCTAAGTAAGTAATTGTAAGCAGTAAATTTGCATATCAAAAGCAAATTAATATTTGGGAACTCGTCACTAAAGCCTTAACTAAACTCTTAGGACTCAGTAAATATCTTGAGTGATTTTATTGAAAATTCTAGTTCCTGGTTTCTTGTAAGTTTGATTGAAAAGAAATATGTTAAGGAAAATTTAGACCTGTTGAAATAAGCACAGGCTGTTTCTTGTGTGGAACTTTGTTCTCTGATTGGATGGCTTTTCTGGCGGATCCCTTTCTACTCTTACTAAAGCTGATTTCTCCCAAGTAGTTGTGCCAATACTAGTGAATAATGACGAATTTTTAAGGGTTAGTTTGGATATTTGATCCCGCCATGTTCATTTCTTTGAGTTAAAAAAACCTGAATAACTTTGCCGCCATGACATCCTACCGAACCGGGAGATTCTATATATTTGCATTGGAGTGCCAATCTCGTTTCGCCGAACTCAATAACCCAATGGCTGATGGTCATGTGAGCTTTTCTGGACTAGTGTGGGTGACAATCGTCTTTCTTTTCAGGAAAGTCACAGACTATGAAAACAGCTTTTCGTCTTGTTTTGATGTTACGGCAACCAATAATATCTTACACCACGTTGATGCCAACAAATTTCTGGTTAAAAGCGTTCGGTCTGGCAAACAGACTCAAGAGCAATTTGCAACTAAACATAATACTGCCAGATACCCAGGACACGATCTAATAACTAGAATTCGGATTATATGCAAAAAAAACGCCTAAAAGTATACATTATAATATTTATAAGTAAAGTGAGATGTTTCCTGCCCTTAGCCACAAGTTGTAGCGATGGGATTTTTATCGCTTATTTAAATGAATATATAACATATATAAAAAAAAAATCAAAGTACACCTGGGTCATGAGTTATTGCATATTCTTAGGCGCATGATTTTGCATATAAATCCGGGTACTATTAATAACCGGCAGGTAAAATCTTGATCCAATTTCCGATTTTACATTGATTTCTTGAGCTTACAGAGCAAGCCTAAAATTGATAGAGATGCGCTGATCGTCCAGTTTATTGTATGGTTTGGTTGATGTGGCGATACCCGACAGGCTGAATAGGTAAAAGAATGACGTATATTTAAAAGCCATCGCATAATATTATCCCACTTTATTCAGCCAATTGAGTTTAAATGTTTAAGAAGCTCCTTAACTTTAAACCCCTTGAGTTTTGAGAGGCTCTCGAACAAGTAGTTTCACGGAAAATTCATTGAAATTGAGCGATGGCTCGGGAAGTTGCACGGTAGGTACACCAAGGTTGCTTTATACCAAAATGTAGTTGCGATATTAGGTATTATTATATTATAATCCCATCCGCGCAAAATGGGTCTCAATAATGTACGGCAAGTACCACAACATTTTTGAAATTGCCTTTTCCATTCATCTGAGCAATGACTTTTATTAGATTCCTTAAGCCATCGCATGAGGGAAACCACTCTTGCTAAAACTAAGCGGTACGAGAACCTGCTTCTCAACTCAAGTCCATTTTCTTTCCTTGTCTATTACTGTACGGCAGCAGCCGAATAAAAGAAGATGAGGAGGTAAGAATAGCATGGTTATCCGAGTATATGACACAATCTGTTGGCATTTTTGTCTTGTAGACTTTCTGAACAGTGCAGACTTCGAATGGAAAGACGCCCTGTGACATCCGAAGCTGCATAGGTATGGGCGTGCAAATACTCATCCACTTCTGCTCCAGAGGCAAGGTTGGGTTCGTCCATGAAAATTGTAATGTCGAATATGGGAGAGAGTTCATTGGCTTTTTTAGCTCTTTAGGTAGGCTGTAGTCGGCTTTTTTACATAGCAGTCAATAGAAAAGAGCAGAATACCACTAGTCTAGTGGGTTAGGAAGCCTGATATATACCTTAGCTTGTCGTATGATGCAACTAAAATCTACGACGTAGGCTAGTACCAGCAGCTGCCACTACCGGAGCCTACAAGATTTATTCCGAAAAAGGACTGCACATGTCCGTAATACTTCCCAAGCCTTGGCAGAGTATTTTGTGTCTACAACAAAAACACTAGAATAGGAACGTGCCCGAATGTAAACCTTTTTCAGAGTCCCAACTCTTGTAGAGTTAGGGCAAGGAGTTCTTTTACCCCCACCAACAAGTTTATCTGCTTAATCTATTCAGCGCCTCCTGCAGGTTATACACTACCTCTTGGGCAGACCTGTTAAATAATGACTACTTATCGTAATGAATGCTTGTTTGATTAATTATTTTGGTGAGAAACTATTTACTGATTGATTACCAATTACCTGCAATTTTTATTGATTATTTTCCAATTAATTTAGATAATAATCAAAAAACACGTATTATCTAAGATTATTATAAAAAATCAAAAATGATAACTTTGATTATTTTTGATTCCAAAAATGTTGCTTTGATTACTTTTGATTATTTTTAATTCAAAAAAAGTTTCTTTGATTACTTTTGATTATTTTAAATTTTTTTTTGTTATAAACAAATATTCACATCAACAGTACTAAAAAAATTATCAGAAGTAGTCAAAATAACTTTTTTTTGATTATTTTTGGTTTATTTTATTAATTTTATTTTTATTTTTTTTCTTATCAATTAATAATTGCCTTTTCTTGAAAAACAATTAAAATAATCATTAGCAATTACTAATCAAATTTAACAGGTCTGCTCTGAACCACTTCATGAAGCATATTCTATGTTGACAGAGCTTTCCAAAGGCAAAAACAACCTAACTTGTCCTGGAATAACTTGGCGCTTGGGTTCGCTCAACAACTTCCAACAAAATAAATTGCCTTAGCTCATTGTTAGAGATTTGCCAAATTAATCAAAGCCACTAATTGAGTTCGCTATTTTGAAGCCATTCAATGGACAAGCTCCAAATTTAACCGATTTATCTTCAATGTGGCAACAATGCGTTACTGTTTGTGGCTGTACGAAGACCGTATTCGCATTGAACTCAGCAGCTAGAATTTGGTAAAAAATAAAAAAAGCTTAGCCATGAGGTAAAAAGCCGAGTGGATGAGTTGTGGTTCTACGCACTTTTAAAATAAATTAGGCGTTCACCGCAATATGCGCCACATCAAAGTGACCACTCAATCAACGAGTCAACAAAACACTGAAAATAAAAAATATTAAAAGGGAAGTAAATACGAAAAAAACTGATGAATAAATAGAGAAAAAATAAACAAAATTAAAAATAGCCAAATAAAAGGCCGCGAGTGCTTTAAAATGAGAGTGGGGAGGGAGTCCAAGTGAAGAATAGCCAAGAGCAGCTGCGGTAGCTGTGGTAAAAGAAAACATAATACAACAAAGTGCAGAAACAAATTAACAGCGAGAAAAAAGAGCAACACGGAAGAACTGGGAAACAGTATAAAATGCCTAAGAATCTGTAGTAGACGAAGTGGAAGCAGCAGAGTGTCTGGAAGAAAAATTGCCTTAATTAACATTAATGTATGCTTCAGTGATTTTCAGTGGCTCAAGCATATTTTTTTTTGTGGAGTGACTTGAGAATGTAAGTATGTGTGCTAATTTCCTTGAGACGACTAAATGTATGCATGCCGGTTTAATGAAAGACACGTAGATGCGCCATGTGCGGACGGACACACTCGCCAAACGTACATACATATATACCTACTAAGTGTTATTGCTGTTGTTGCACATTATTGCGACATGTTTTCCTTAATGAAGTGGCAGCTAAGAAATTTCTTTTGAAAACACAAATAAAACAGCGAAAAAAATGTCGAAATTTTTGGGAAAAGCAACGCTGGCGATTGATCGAGGAGGGCACTGGACTTTCAAAAATAAGCAAACCAATTTAAAATATGCAAAAATTATAATACAACCAAAGCACAAAACAAACCGGCGTCCATAAAGTCAGTGCGGCCAAAAGTAGACTATAAACTCGGCGAGTAGCCAGGAGAATTCATACGCAGTCACACAAATATTCAGTTATAATAAACAAAAAATTAGAATTCTACTTTGCTTTCTAGTTACAAATTAAAATTAAATTTTTTTTGAATAAATAAAGAATTTGAATGCCTAAAAGTATTTACAATTTTGGAATTTTCGACACAAAAAATATTAAAATTTCGTTCTGGTGTTCCACTTTTTGTTGTTCTAAAAGCTAGCTATTGCTGCTAAAAGAAAGCAGGGGGTAATTCAATTTTTCAATTTAAAGTTTTTTCAAACCCACTACTGTACTGTTTATAGCAAAATCTTCCGTCTATTGCCTAACAGGATGACCACCACGTTGAGGTAGCAACTCTGACGAAATTAGTTGTTCCGACTCTTTCAAAATCGTAGTGGGTGGGTCTCACCAACATATGCAATTTCAAGCGAGTCCTAAATTCGCACCTAGTTGCGCATGTATGGCAGAGCTTAGGAAGTTTGATGGGATGCCCGGTTTTGGGCGCAATCTAAGCCCTTAACCTACAGCGATAGAGCTCCTAACAGAGTGTTTTCCACAAAGAAAAGGTTATTAAAAATCTTTGAAAAGACCGGCATTATGTAAATTATATTGCGGCAAATTCAAAGTTTTTCCATACCAGTCTTGAGAGTTTAAGGTCATTCAGTATCCATCGTATATGGTCCAGCGTGATTCGAGTATTTCTTGGCAGATTGTGATCTTCACCTGATGCAGGTGGTGGGATAAAGTTTATTATGGGACCACTGACCATAGCTTAGTAAAAGAATTCCACGCTTTTTTGTGGATTTTGTTTCATTGCCGTTCAAAAGTTTCTGTTTAAACCGTCTCTAACATCCTCGTAATATGAGGAGCTACAAGGTGAAATCCGATAGCAGTTCTTGGGAGAGTGTTTTGACAGCCCAGCATCTTTCTCCAGACGCCTTAATCGTGACTGACTGGCCGACTGTCATTTACGTTGCCATGACAGTTTCTTCATACCTTTCCCAAGAAGAGCCAGTGGCTATAAGCTTTGCTGACAATCGTGGTTTCGTGTTGCCCTTTGTAGAACTCATGCCGATAATTGGCTAACTACAGGTTAGCTTTGCAGTAAGCGGGAATAATGTTTTCAGAATGGTGGACTATAAAGGCGAAACCGCCTTCATTACTTCTTGTTCTAACTCTAAACTGATGCTGAGTTCTCTCTAAAGGGAACGGCTGCTCGTCTTCAGTCGTTTACGCTCGTCCATTCGACTATGAATACTTGCTTGATCTTTTACAATAACAACTACTCTATTCTACTACTCTACAAGATAGCTATGCTAGATCTGCGAATCCGAACTCTCAGGCCAGTCATTTATATTTAGCAATTTTTCTCGGATCGTTGGCAAATCGGCAGTTCATCTCATCAGCGAACCTACGCCTTAGCTCTTTGGCAATTAAACTATTAATTCGCTAAAGATGATTTTCTGAGATTGGCTTGAGTCCCACATGGGACCGAAAAATTATATTCGAAAAAATTTGCTGGGTGTTAATGGACTCCCTTTTCGCTCCTATTTAGGAACGCTTCGCACTTAATCAGCTCTGATGATTTCATGAAGATTAGAATCATTTCAGTGAATATGTTGCACAGTGTTACTTGTATGCGTGCCACATTTGAATATATCCCACGCGCCTTAAAATATGCTATACAAATTATTAAATAAGTACGCTGGCGTGAGAGGCCACTACCCGAATTAACTTTTGATTTTGTCATTTTGACCGTTAAATTTTAATAACATATTTTAGCCTCTCATACATAAACCTTTATATAAATCCCACATTTACACACACACACATACGCATAAACAACTAAACATAAACAAACAATTATTTTTGAAAATTGCATAGAAATGTGAAAGCATTAACGCACTCCAACGTCATTGAAATAAAAGATTTAATTTGCAACTAAGCGACGCATAAAAGAAATGCCAATCATATTTTCGGACAATAACAAAGCACATAAAAAGGACTTTTAAGTGCTTACAGCGAGATGAGTGCCTACGGGTAAGCAAGCAGTCAGCGCTGTGTTAATTTTTATGCGTAAAATTATTTTGAAATTAAATTTTACCGCAACGTCTATTGCTCTGAGCAAAATCTCGCCACTGGATAGCCGGTGGTAAGTGAAACACGCGTGACACACCCCACGTGAATGTTCCATATTTGTATCCTTTTAACTCCCGTCTTCTACACATTCAATTCTCTAATGCTACCATACATTTTTGTTTGTGTCTCCCTTTACCCTTGCCAGCTAGTAATTACTCTTCCTTGATTCAGCTCTTTCTACAGCCTTTGGATTTGTCTAAAAATCACATTAAAAACCTTTTTCAAAAATTTTAATCAGATTTACGCAGTCCTCACGCACATATGGCATTGCATACTAAGAGGCGTTCGCTGACATTTCCTTTAGCATACGTTATTATTACTCCCCTTTGCTTCATAGCTTCTTTTCATCACTTTTATTTGCTTGACCATTTAATGTATGCCCCCTTTTTAACTCTGCCTTCTGATTGTTTTTACTATTTGTTGGAATTTATCAACTTTTTTTACTTAGCCCCATTGGACTTACAAAATTATATTCGCTAAAAATATGTGTTAATGTCTTTAACCAACTAGTCAGCGAACTCCATTTTTGTTAATTTGTCAGTTTTCGGCCAGAAATATACCAGTCTCAAACTATTACAACATAGACCACATCAACTCTGGTTACATTTTTATAGTCTGCAGAGTATAAAACACGCTGCGTCTCAGAACTTATATTGCAGTGTGTTCGGTTTTAATCATTATATCTCCGAAACTATTTGAGTTGTCGACTTCAGTACCATCGCTTATTCCAATACTCATTAGCACCTTCCCTTTGATACCCATATTGTATGAACACATTTCGGGTCACCGTAGCACACATATTGGTCGATAACTCCGAAGCCGGTCGAGTTATTAAAATAAGTGATATCTTTATTGGTTAGTAAGACGTCTAGTAATGTAAGAGGGAAATGAGCATTCAACTCTTTTCAGCTGTGTTTGGGTGATGTGCGCCCAAACATACAGACAGACAGACAAAAATTTTAAAAACTGTTGCTTTGGATTATATTGACCCGATAATTATATCCCCTATAAATTTTACTCGTTTGATAAGTATGGAAATTTTCTCAAAGTTACTTTTACTAGAGCCAAACTTGCTCGGACTTCTCACATTTGTAACAAAAAACTTGAGCTGAAAAGAAAGGAACGTAGAAGGCATCTCAGCAGTAACCATTTGAAACCATTTCATTTTCGAGAACTTGTGAGGTAGGTTTTGTCGAAGGCTGTGGCAGCGGTCCGTCAACCCAGAGTCGCGTAGAGTCCTTTACTAATAGCAACTCAGTAATTTAAAGCAATGATTTGGAGGGGTGATGGCTCGCTCCCAAAGCAAACTATGGCCTTTGGATCGGTGCGCAAGTTACCGATGCCCGAGGAACGGGAGTTGGTGAATGCCGGTAGACGGATGGTTGTTGCCGGTGCATCGGTGCCAATGTACCGATAAACAGACGCCGTCGGGTATTGGTGGATCGCTGATGGTTGCTCAAAAGGAGTTGGTTGACGGTGGTGAACGGCTGTTAGTGATTGCCGATGGGTCGGTGCCAAGTTACCGACAACCGGTAAACGGGTGTTTATGGGTTGGTGCCAAAGTTACCTATGGACGGTAAACTGGAGTTGGTTGATGCCGATAGACGAGAGGTTGAATCCAGTGGGTTGGCGCCAAGTTACCCCTGAATGCACAACCGTGGACTGACCACTGGTCTTTAGAAAAGATGGTACAGCCATAAGGCCTATTCACAATATTTGTGAAACTCACTGGTTTCTTACAGAACCGCAATGCATTATAAACTAATTTTTTAAACCCGTAACTTCTGAAAACGTTTCATTTTTAGAACTCATTTTTGAAAACCGAACTCTAGCCGGTTGAAACCGTTTCATGCATAAAATCGAAAAACTGTTAAATTAGCCAAATCTGAAACGCAATCCCAAATCATTTTTATAAGCAACGAATGTAACCGAACCCGGAATCGAAAAACATTTGAAACGGCTTCAGTTTAAAAACGGCATATTAACTTGAAAAATTTTAGTTTTTCAAACTAGAGATCTTAACCCCTTCAAACAGATAACTGTTTATATTTTTCAAAACTGATAACCATTTAAAATAATCTTGTTTCTCTTAATCAAATGTCTAATTTTGCAAAACCGAAAAAAGCCTTTCAGGCCCATAACAGTTTAGATTTAAAAAAAAATTCCTAGCCAATCCATTTTTCATAACCGTTTCGAAACTAGTAACCTTTTGGCACAATTTAATTCCCCACTTACTTCATCAGGTCTAAGAACTTTCAGGATCTGCATGTCGATGCCGTCTGGGATATGTATTTGTGGGAGTTGGACTTCTTAATAGATCCCTCAAAGCCGATATGTGCCTGCTTGTTCGATGCCTGGACCTCTCTGTACAGCTTTGTAACAGAAAATTACAGCAGATGTGCGGAGTTCTGAGATGAGTGGTAGCCAGTCAACACAGCTATTAAGTCACTGATGCTGGGTTCTCCATTCACTACGCTTAATTTCTTATTGCGCCGTGAAGTGGCGGCGTTTCCAACAGACGAAATACTATGAGCATATTTGGAGATCCGTTCTGTCATTGACTTCTATCTCTTGTATCTCTGTGATTTTTTTCCCTGTCCTATTATGGTTGACCCGCACCATTTTAAATTGTCACAAGAATTGACGGCACTCTGTGTCTGTCAAAATTCTGCTTCTAAATAATAACAAAATTAAAAGCAAAAACAATACCAATAACAACTGTTTACCAAATTAAAATCTTCAAAGCATATCTGGTAAATAATGGTCAAAGGTGGGTCTATTGTCATTGCATCACAAATATCCGCCTAACACTGAAATACCTTTGAGTATCCATGGCTGGAAATAAACTCTCTTTAGCGCCTTATATTTCAAAGTACCCATTAAACGCATTTTGAAGTGTTAAGAAGCAGCTCATTTTGTGAAACTTGGCTTCAAGCATTTTTTGAAGTAACAACACAACCAGCAACAACACACCCACACGCAAGCACACAGCACCAGCGAAAGGATCAAAAAACAACGAAAGGATGCATTTTAAGTCTTTATCTCAAAGCGACTTTTACTTCTTGGTCAAAAGATACGCGCACAAATAGTAAGGGAAAGCGATACTGCTTTGATAAATTAAAGAAATTGATGTAATAAGAAACGCGTGCTAGGATCTCTATCGCAAAGCTATTATTTTTGGGCGGGGTTGTTGTATTTGTGCTTGTACAAGTCAACTTGGTGTGGGTTATGCGTTGAATTGAATGAGCGGCGGAAATAGATGGGACGATTTTACTTTGATATCTGAGGCATTGCTTGGCCATTGATGTAATTAGATAAAGCGACCTAGTGGCTACAAACAAAATAGGCGTAGACGGAGGCGGATGCCGCTCAAGGAAGTGAATTACTTGTAAAGAAATCGAGAGTAAACAGGTAAATAGTGGTTTGAAGGATGTACTTTTGGATGGAGTGGAGCTGAGTGTGTAGTCATTTGAGTGACTTTTTGTTGTCGCAAATGTTTAAATACTTGTAATGAAGTAATTTTAGCTGGTAAAGTAATTTTCGTCTTTATTCAATAAACGTTTTTGGTTGTTTACTATTTACAAATGGATTTGTATTGTGAATGGCCTTTGTAGCTAATTAAAGGAACGTTAGATGTAAGCCGAAAGGAAGTGAGAGCAAAGCTGTTTTTGGCATTTTTGATGCCTCGAGTATTATACATGACCAAAATATTGAGCTTTAAGGTGCATATAACATCATCTGTCTCTCCACTCCCTGAATGAATGCCGTAAATGCTCGCTAATAGTTTGTTTTTGGAAATATTAAGTCAGCAATAACAAACATCAACAAATTAAAATAAATTTTAATAAAATAAAATAAAAAAAAAAACCTTAAACCAAGCAAAAATACAAGGTGGCGCAAAAGTAAGCTTCCGATGTTCAGCATATCGGTTGTGGCACGTGCAGTGTGTGCTGTTGCACCGTCTTGTTGGAACCACATGTTTTCCAATCCCAATTCATCAAGTTGCGGCAAAAAGAACTCGTTGATCATTGCTCTGTAGCGCTCACCATTCACAGTAACCGTTTGGCCCCGACCGATTATTGGTCAAATAAATAGTCAGCAATATTCCGCGTTCTGGAGCAGTGTAGCGTAAGATTGTTTATTAACGTGTATTTCGCATGTGTTTACTACACAAATGTTAAAACAGAACTGACTTTAGGGGCCAATCGCAAAATTTATAGCATTTTCTGATAGGAGGATTACTTTTGCGCCACCTTGTAAATAGAATAAAATACAATAAAATAAAATAAAATAAAATAAAATAAAATAAAATTAAATAAAATAAAATAAAATAAAATAAAATCAAATAAAATAAAATAAAATTAAATAAAATAAAATAAAATAAAACAAGATAAAAGGATATAAAATAAAATAAAAAAACAAAAACTAAACTGAAATAAAACGAAATAAAAGAAACTAAGCTAAAATAAAAAAATTAAAAGAAAAAAAAAAACCAAATTAAATAAGAAAAATAAATTAAAAAATAAAAAAAATAAAATTAATTTAAATTAAATTAAATTAAATTAAATTAAATAAAATTTTTTTTTTTTTTTTTTTTTTTTTTTTGTGTTCGTGGGAGGAGGAAATGCTTTATGCACTAACCGGGTTTGAGCCCTCGTTACTAGATTCTCTAGCAGCGGAACTCTCCGAGTGTGGGACTCCTTCTTATCTTGAAGTATACCGCACTAAAACCTAACCTCCCACGGCCCGCGCATTCTTCCTTACCTGGGACCGCGCTTAGCATTACTTCAGGTAAGGAAGCGCGTTACGTGAGCTCTATGGCTACTCTCACGCTTACTGGCTAGACGACCGTCTTCCCGTTTCGCAAGGAGGACATTCCTCGCGTATCGTCCGACTATGTCCCATCTAACGTTTTCGCAGGTCATCTTGCGAATGACACTGCCCGGGGAAAGTTCGCCAATTGTCTCTTCCACCCGCCTTTTTTCTTCTGCAAATTGCTCGCATTCCAAGAAGGTGTGGCGTACGTCGTCTATGGCTCCGCAGTAGGTGCAGTTCGGGGTTTGAACTTTGCCCATTCTATGGAGATATTCACGGAAATAACCGTGTCCGGTTAAGAACTGGGTCAGGTAGAAGTCGACTTCTCCATGAGGTCGGTTCAGCCAAGGTTCTAGTTCGGGGATTAATACCCTGGTCCACCTTCCAGCAGCACTGCTGCTCCATTGTAGTTGCCACCGCCGGATCGAATCACCACGCGCCTGCGTTGCAGCAACGTCTCTACGTACCTCTGCACGAGTGTCGTAAGTCATTTTTCTTTCCTCAGCGAGGAGATATATCGGTATAGTCCCCGCGATGACCAGAACAGCATCTGCGGAGACCGTGCGGTATGCTGAGGCGATTCTCAGGGCCCCTCTACGTTGGACTGCGGTAATAGCGGCCCGATACTTCCCAAATTTCATTGCGTCCGCCCAGACTTCTACACCGTACAACAGTATAGAATCTGAGGCGGACGCCAGCAGCTTTCTTATGCATGGCTTTGGTCCACCTGTATTTGCCCTTAGCCGACTCAGACTTGCGATGGTCTTCACAGCCTTCTCGCAGGCGCTTCTTAGATGCTCCGAGAAGGTCAGCTTGTTGTCCAATTTCACCCCTAGATATTTCGTAGAGCGGCGCGTCTCTATCTGTTGATCCCCAACATTCATGTTGGTGATTGTGGGAATCCTTCTTTTCGTTAGTATCACGATCTCTGTCTTGGCTGTAGCCAGTTGGAGGCCGTGATTATTCATCCACTCGTCGACACTGCGCATCACTTGGTTCAGTTTAAGCTGTGCCAGGTCGCAGTTTCGTGCTGTTATCACCGCAGCCACGTCGTCTGCAAAAGCAACTAGAAAAGTGCTTTCTGGCATCTGCATTCGAAGGAGACTGCCATAGGTAGCATTCCAAAGATCAGGGCCGAGCACCGACCCTTGTGCTGCCCCGCCTGTTAGCTTCACCTTTCTTTGGCCTTGCGTCGTTTCATATATTAGCCAACGGTCTCTTAAGTAGTCCCTCAATATATCTAACAAGTATATCGGGACCTTAAAGGAGCGTTCTAATGCATCAAGCATGTCTTCCCACCTGGCAGAGTTAAAAGCGTTTTTAACATCTAACGTCACCAATAGTACCACCGGCCTTGCTTGATGGCTTGCCGTCTCGGCCTTCCGGACTGCCTCTACGACTTCTGCTATGGCGTCTATTGTGGAGTGCCCTCTCCGAAAGCCATGTTGCCGGTGGGAGAGTCCACCCTCGTCTTCTATGGCTGCTGTTAGACGTTGCTTTATAAGGCTCTCCATCATTTTTCCCGCTGTGTCGAGCATACATAGTGGGCGAAAGGATGATGGAGAGCTTGGGTCCCCTTTGCCTTTCGGTATGAGGACGAGCCGTGCTGTCTTCCATCTGGCGGGGAAGACACCTGCTTCTAGACATTTGTTATACATGTGTAAAAAGAGCTCTGGACAACTATTAGCAGTTAATCTGATTGCCTCCGCACGTATTCCATCGGGTCCTGGGGCTTTACCAGCCCTCATGCTACGCAGGGCTCTTTCTAGCTCTTCTTCATTGAAAGGTACCACGTTGCGGTCATCTCGTGCTGCATGTTCCTCTTCTCTAGTAAGTTGCGTGAGGAATAGCGCTTCCACGATGTTCTTCATGTCATCTTCGTCCATCGTCTGATTTGGTGGTCGAAGTTTCTTCATAACTATTTTGTACCCTTGTCCCCAGGGGTCTTGATCCACTTCCTTACAGAGCTCTTTCCAGCATCTTAGTTTGCTTGCTTTTATGGCGGCGCCGAGAGCCTTTTTCGCCCCCTTGTACGCCTCCGCCCTTTCAAGAGCCTCGGATCTGCCACGTGAGCGCGTCGCCAGTCTTCGCATTCTGTGACATGTTTTCCGGAGTTCCGCGATTTCGCTATTCCACCAATATACCTGCTTCTTGCCTCGCCACGTTCCTATTCGTGGCATAGAGACGTTGCAAGCATGGCGCATGCATTGCATGGTTTCTTCAACCGCCGCATGTGGCGTATTGGTGCCGTCGGTTATCCGTCTGGCTTTCGCCAGCACTGTTCCGGTGAACCTGGTGGCGTCAGCTTTAGCTGCATCCCATCTACGGGTTTTGTATGATGCGTTCGCTGCCGGTCTCTGACCAGGATGGTCGAGTTGGAAGGTGATGTAGTTGTGGTCGCTGCCTCCATCACTCTCCACCCAACCGCGTTTGGAAAGAGTCTCTCCGAGACGAGCGTTATGTCGGGGATCGAGTACCCAAAGCCCGGGCGCCTGTATGTTGGGGTCGTGCCCGTATTCAGTACGACCACACCGAGTCGGGCTGCCATTTCCAGAATTAGTTTTCCCCTGGTATTAGTTTGAGGCATGCCCCATTCTATTGCTCTAGCGTTGAAGTCTCCAGCGATGACCAGGTTGCCCGTTTGGTCCCGTAGGTCGTCTTCTAATAGCTCCAGCTTTTCTTTGAACCTCTGAATGGGGTCATTTGGTGACAGGTAGCAGCTAACAAGAGTTGGTCGCGCTACAGTTACACGGACGTAGCCATGCCCGGCAGCACGATTAGTAACATTGGTATTGGCGTCCACTATCCAGATAGTAGCAGCGCCAGATTCCTCAATGTACCAGCTGTCTCTGGCCTTGTAAGGTTCGCTGATGATTGCATAGTTTATTTGGTGATCAAGCACCAGTTGGTCTAGCAGTTCATCAGCTAACCTGCATCGATTCAGATTTCCTTGAATCACGCTGGTCATTGGGGCGACAGTTTGGCTTTCGCCGAAGCAAGTGCTTCTCTAAACGTGCATTTTGCCTTTTCAGTGCAGGATGAGGATTTGTGGCCAGAGTTCCCACACTTCCAGCACGCGTCCCTCCTGTCGGGCCCATTGCAGCCAGCCTGTCGGTGTCCGTAGCCGAGACACCTGAAGCAGCGTTGCACTTCCGCACGCTGTCTGATCCTACATTGGATCCAGCCGATGGGAATTTTTCCTTTTTTGAGCAGTTGGCTTCCGGGACCTTCGTCCACTTCGACAACAGCCTTCTTTTGCTCTCTCTGATTTACGGCGAAAAGAGAGATACGGATTTGGCCTGAGCTTTCTCCGATCTCTCTTCGAACGGCCTTTTCTATTTCCTCAGCCGTTGTGAGACAGTCCATGCCCAATACCTCTAGTTTTATACGCTTAGAGATTTGTTGTGCATCGCCAACTTCTCCTACCGCGCTACCAATGGCTTCTCTAAAGGCCGGTTGGTCGTTGCACTGCGCCGTTTCTATTAGTACGCTACCAGCCTTGGTCTTGCGCACTGACCGTATCACCGTTCCGGATTCGGCAGGCCGGAGCTGACCTCGGATTGCCCCTAGAACTTCGGCGTAGGTTTTGCCTTCGGCCGGTTTCACCAGAAATGTTACGGCTCTGCTGTTCCTCTTGTTCTTTTTGACTGCCTTCGGGGCTTGAGCAGGCGGCTTCTTTTTTGCTTTAGGACGCTCTTGCCGTCTCCGACCTACTACTTTGGACCAAGCCTCTTCGGAATGGGTATTCTCCGATTCCTCGTCCCTTTTCTTCTTGGCTTCCGAGTCTATGAGCTGAGGGTCGGAGTTAGTCCGAGCCCTCTTATTTGATGGGCCCGGTTCGTCACCCTCTTCTTTATTTGGGCTCAATGAGCTCATATAGCTCAGCACCTCTTCGAGGAGAGCCATTCCGTTCTTTATGTCCATGGACACGGTCTTCAGTCTCTGTGCGGCTGTTTGCATTGTACGCAGCACCGTTAGCGCGTGGTCCAAGCACTGACCTTGGGTTTTCCCCTTAAGGCTAAAAAGTGTCATTGCGCTTTTTAAGGGGGTTGCCTTCTTGTGGGTGGGATCTAGCTTCCCGCCGGTAGCAGTGGGTGTTGACTGGCCGGGCGTTTTGGTGCCGAATCCCACTGGTGTGTTTCGTGCCGGTCCAGAGCCTCGCGAAGGCATAACTGGAGTGGCCACTCTAGCCGGCGTTTTTAGAACCGGCGATCTTAGCAGTTTACTGCTTTTTCTGAATGCGACCTCGTCGCCGCTTTCGTTCTCCATTCTTTCTTCGTTGTTTTGATTTGGTTTATTCATTTCTATTGGGTCTCCGCTTCAAGCCGCTATCTCAGCACAATGTGCAGTCGCCGTTATTGATTCCCGTGGTTATCTATGCGCTTGCAGGGAGGCCACGCTAGGGTTGACACAGGTCCTTATGAGAGTCTGTGTTCAGTGCCAGAATCCGGCATTAGTCAGGAGTTGTCTCAACTGAGCCTGCACCACCAACTTAATGACGACGTGCTTCGAACGTACTTGAAGACCTGCTAGGGTTTTAACGAGACGGAGACGATGCCGATATTAACCTACCAGCCATTTCGCCAAGGTGTCACCCTTGGTTACTGAGGTGGCAGACTACCGGCCTCGCCAGCCCGTAACATACTTTTCCTAATCATGTTTCCAGTTTCGGTCTTCAGGATCTTACTGGACTCAATCCTGAGGATGCTTAGTTAGAGTTTAAGGGCCGCATCCACTCGCCCTTTATTCGTTTTGGTTCGCCCTGATTATTTCATTTCCTCAGTGCCACCCATTTCTGGGAAGCGTTCCTCTATCCACCACCCGAGGAGGCGTCCGGTAGGGGAACCGATACCCCG
This sequence comes from Merzomyia westermanni, assembly GCA_949987695.1. Taxonomy (NCBI): domain Eukaryota; kingdom Metazoa; phylum Arthropoda; class Insecta; order Diptera; family Tephritidae; genus Merzomyia; species Merzomyia westermanni. Next base: position 34,075,969 of record OX465290.1, read on the forward strand.
CCGGATTTATTTTATTTAATATTGTATTTTATTTTATTTTATTTTAGTTTATTTAATTTAATTTAATTTAATTTTAATTTAATAATTTAAATTAAATTAAATTAAATTAAATTAAATTAAATTAAATTAAATTAAATTAAATTAAACTAAATTAAATTAAATTAAATTAAATTAAATTAAATTAAATTAAATTAAATTAAATTAAATTAAATTAAATTAAATTAAATTAAATAAAATAAAATAAAATAAAATAAAATAAAATAAAATAAAATAAAATAAAATAAAATAAAATACAATATTAAATAAAATAAAATAAAATAAAATAAAATAAAATAAAATAAAACCAAATAAAATAACATAAAATAAAATAAAATAAAATAAAATAAAATAAAATAAAATAAAATAAAATAAAATAAAATAAAATAAAATAAGATAAAATAAAATAAAACAAAATAAACTAAAATAAAAGGAAAAAAATAATAAAATAAAATAAAGTAAAACAAAATAAAATAAAGTAAAATAAAATAAAATAAAATAAAATAAAATAAAATAATATAAAATAAAATAAAATAAAGTAAAATAAAATAAATTAAATTAAATTAATTTAAATTAAAATAAAATATAATAAAATAAAATAATATAGAACAAAATAAATAAAAAAAAATAAAATAAAATAAAATAGAACAAAATAAATAAAAAAATAAAATAAAAGTAGGAGATTGAGAGGAAAGCGAATATAGAAGCGAAGGGGAAGATTAAGAATAAGAAGAGAACGATGTACAGAAAGGTGTTAAAATATAAGAAGATAGACAGAAAACGGAATATATAACGGGATAAGAATAGCACTATAAAGTGGCAGAGCAATTGGAAGATAAATGAGAAGAGGGAAGAGCAAGAGGAAGTTGAGAAAAAATTAAATAAATAAAATCAAATAAAATAAAGTAAAGGTTGGAGTGGGAGATTAAGAAGAAGACAATGGGGAAAAAGAAAAAGAAGATGAGACCGAAGATTTAGTAGGGGATGAGAACGGTGTAAAAGCAATCTGATAGATAGAGAACGAAACAGGTATGGGATCGGGATTAGGCAGAGAAATTTAATAAGGAAATAGGAGAAGGAATATCAGTGGGAAGTGCGTGGGCAGTACTATTAGAAAAACTAAGTGGAGGGGTGAAACAGAAGGAAGAGAGATTTAAACGGATGAGAAGAAAATAGAGAAATGGGGGCACAGCAAGAAATAGATAAAGAAGCAAAACCAAACAACAGTTTTACGAGTATTGCTATCTGATTGTTGTCGGATAGATCGTTTTGAAACTATAATGTTGCACCTCTTACAGTCCGTGGAATGCAGGTAACAACCAACACACTGCGGAGAAGATTGGATGTATAAGTTGTAATAAAAAGCAGAAAATTTAATTTTGTTTATATTCCACCCCTAGCACCTCATTACATACATACATATATGATCTCCAGTAGAATACGCATTCAAAATTTTTTGCGCTATATGAATATAGTTAATTTATTAGAGGCACCACACACAAAAACATTCCAAAAGACGCGGGTTCTGCACTCTCTCAGTTTAGCGCTTTCACTTTCTACAACCATATATTTCATTATGAAGAAAACCCTTTTAGTCTAGTACACACACAGTACATGCAAGGTCGACTAAAAAGAACTCGAAGCTAGTTGCCCTACAGTTTTTACTACCTCAACTAGCTCATAACAAAGTCGCCGGTGCTAATCCTCATTTAATTTTAAAGTTCGAAGGTGTTGAAGATAATTTCTGAGCCACTCGACTTAATGCGGAAGGACTGAGGTAAATGAACTACTACAACACAAGCAGGTAGTAAGGTAGCTTTGGAGCTTTTGTCGTTCTTTAATTTAATTTTTAGTGGTATAGGTACTCGTTCATACACATATGTGTGTGTGTGTCTGTATGTGTTAACCATGCTGTGAAAGCAACTAGTAACCCTGTAAAAAATGTGAGTAGTCTAGTATGAATCCGGAATGAGTCGCAGAGGACAGTGCAGCTAATATGAGTTGAAGTGATCTCTTTTTTTTTGTTTGAGCATGTCCTATGAAGAGTCTTATTGGCGCCTTTTATACCTAAATGGGTACTGTCGGTCAGATCCGCGTTCCTTCCCATACGGGTACTGTCGGTGAAGTTAACTTTATACCACTATTAATATTAACTTTTCCTAACTGTACCTATAAGTGATTAGTTGAGATTAAATTTATAATTTAGCCTACTGTGGACACTCTCTTTGGAGTGGCACAATTTATTGCAAGGAAATTTCATCAAATCTACCAAAGCCCAACTAGTATGCGAACTCTCTTTTCGCCATATAAGCTACCATGGCCACGTCCTGCGAGACTCAATTGTCAGATTGTCAGACAGAAATAAACTAGTTTTAAACTAATGTAAAATATACCAAAAATACACTTGTTAAATTTTTGTGGTAATTTTTCAATGAAACTAAGTACTTCACCCACATAGGACGGTTTACAGGTTCGAGCTCCAGTGCAGAAAACATCTACTAGGACTTTTCGAGCTTTAGGCACTTTTCGCACAAAGAATTCGATTTTTGTAACTACAGTTATGGTCTTTTCGTTTCAGATGAGTTAGGGAATTATAGTTGAAAACTAGTCATTTTTCTGAATAGTTTATTGTTTCACAGGCAGGACTCGTCTATACTCCCAGTATGCTTATTCATGTGTGCGTTCACTGCTCATAAAAAATATTTTATGGCAATGTCTTCTTAACGTTAAATATATGAATATGCAAGTGCATGTGTGTGTGTGTGTGCATGTGAGGCCGCACTGTGGTAAGTGGCAACGTTACCGCATCACAAGGCATCGCTCGACGAGATAAAATAAATGGTTCCAGACATTGTCTTATGAATAAATTGTTATGGAAATCGAATTAATGAGAGCTATGAAAGCAACCTCCGCCCCACCTCCTTCTCCGACCAACCTACACTCGCATCGAGCTACCCAAGCAACCTGTCAACCCAACGGTCTTACTACAACCGAGAGCTCGATTGCCAGCAGCCAGCTACCTACCGTTAGTTAGTCAGCTGCTGCAGCTGCATGGCAAGCAAGTAAATTCACTCAGCTTCGAGTACTCTGTTTAATACAAGATTTTTGTTAGAAGTATGTAGGTATGGTTTAGCTCGTGTGCGCCAGCAGAGGTTAATACCTGAGCTTATTTGCCTAACTCTTTCGTTCGTAAGTAATTTAATTATGCGTTCACTTTGTGCGCCTTTAAGGTTCTTATCTCTGGCTTTTTTGTTGTAAACATGAGAAAGCGCGAGCATTTGCAGGTTTTCGATTGCTTCTCCGGAATGCAAAAAAAAGTTTCAGCAAGACATTTACCAGCTCAGCTGACTACAAGCAGAAGCAAGTCTCAATGCATTGAATGTCAAGAAGGTAAGTAATTTTGAGTTCTAGTAGTATTTTGTAAAATGAAAAGAAATTTAATCAAGCCATTGAGGAAAGTGAGCAGGTTAATGAGAGCGGCAGTGTCACAGAAATTTGAATTTTAAAATTTTTGTCTGAAGGAGCTCAGCAGCTCGGTATCTAATTATGCAAAATTTGGTGGTTTTGCTTGTCACTTTTAAATATTTCAAAAGTTTGAGGTAACGAGGTCTCCTTGAAAAAACAATAGAAGTTAACTGGTTCTTGATTATTAATTTAGGATAAATATCGATTATTACTATCGATGGTTTGTAATAAAATACGTCGTTTGTGATATTTTTGAATCTTTGGAAGGCCACGTGACGAAACGAGGAGAGGAAAATATAATTTGTATTCTGAAAAGGGGAAAGGGCCGATGCGCGTTATGAAGCTCGAGTCTATAGGAGGTCGACAGATAGTAACAGTATTGAAGTGAGAATGAATGAAAACATGATTCAACTGCGTATATCAGGTGTGGTAAGCAGGGCACCTCAAAAAGGACCAAATGGCCACATTTAAAAAGAAGAATGAAAGTTTCAGATAGACTAAACTCTGCGCAGTCGGTACTTACTTGTTTGCTTGGAATCGAAGCTTAAACCGGAACTAAAGCAGAATATAAACCTCAACCTAAAATAGAACTTATGAGGATTTTAATTCGAACCCGAAAAAAGAAGTTGAACTAAAACAAATTTCGGATTTTGCATCAAAGTTGCTACCGAACTTTGAACCAGAGTTGGGACCAAATGAGACAGAAACCTAAACAGGAATCAGTACGGTTAAATAAACTGAAACCGAAAGTAGAATAGAAACCGGCACCAAAACCGGCACCGAAATCTAAACCAAAGTCAGAAACGAAACCACAATTTAAGCAAAACGGAATATGGAGCTGAAACCTGAGCCAGAGTCGGGACCGGTATATGTTGCCGAATCCGGAAAAGATTTAACCAGAAACAAAACTAAAGCTATAACCGGTACCGGAGTTCAAGCCGAAACCGGAAAAAATCTAAACAAAAGCCTAAGCCGACAAAGACTGATAAGTCGAAACGCAACCAAAACCAGAACTAAAACGTAAATCGGAATTGAAATAGGATTTAGAACCGAAAGCGTACACAAAATGAGGCCGAAACCAAACCCGAAAATGGAAGAGGAGCCAAAAATAGTGCAAAAGAAAAACTGAAACCGAAGTCGGAACAAAATAAAATGGACCAAAATCAAAAAAATTAAGGGGACCAAAATCGAATACGAAACTAAACCCTTCTAAAACCGAAACCGTTTTCAGCGAAGACTGAGCCCAATTGGAAATACCAAACGAGGTTCAGTCATCCTTCGCTTCATTTTCCATCTCAGTCCCGGCCATCTCAGCGGATCTACTGCGCTTAAATTCACTACACAATGGTCATTGATGAGTTATGCTTTGTAAATTAGAAGCGATACCAAAAATTATGTAACGTCAAGTTGTGTCAGGTTTTGTTATGATCTAGCTAACTAGTAGCTCTTCATCTCCATATCTCAATAAATCTATTTAAATATCAAATCACTTCGTCATAGTCGGAGCGAGTAATGTCGATTCCATAATTATGGAATGTGGTATGAACTCCGTAGCCTCTTAAGCAATTCGACAGGGAAAATAAGTGTTAACCCCAAAGCATAAGTATAATCTGTAAGTCGTTTCTCAGGTAACTACTATTACTGCAAGAACGCGCCCTCCTTCCTCCAACTTTCTGAAAGAGTTTTCGGATATTATTCCACTTTACTTTTAAAAATCAACTACTCCATCTCTCGATTTGGAGTTTTTGGAAAGTATTCTAAAACAGGTGTTCCGTGAAGTACTCAAATGAAAAGAAATGGAGTACTCCTAGAAGGAGTATGTGATATCTCCTAGAACAACGTAAGAATAAGTTGGGGACTACTCTAATACTCTGCATCAACAAAGAGCCAATCAGTACAAATGTTGGAAATATTCATTGATTTCAATTCCGATATCAATTCGATTCTACAATAACATAAATATTGTTTGCTTAAACATTTATTCTAAACATACTAAAGAAATTACTGTCAAAGATATTTCCTTCCTGCCACTTTGATGTGCACTTTGCTGCGAGGCAAATGAATGTTAACAGCGAGTTTCCTAACCTTCCTCCAAGCAAAAAAAATTATTCGTTCTTCCTTTTCCTCACCCTTCAACACGCAATTTGATTTTTCGCAAATATTGCAAGTATTTGAATGCTTTTTTAGAAGTTTCCTATGCTTCTTCGTCTTTTTAGTACAAAAGCTGGTATTTATTTATTGTATGAAAGTCAATTGAGATCAAATCATTTGGAAGCAAAACAGTTGATATGCTATGGCAATTGACGAGCATACTCGTACATACACACAAATAGAAATACATCGCTTGAATAGAAATTTTTTTGTACCCTGTAGGGAAAATAGTGCATACAGACTGCAGAATTCAAAATCGTGATGTCCTGGTAAGTGGAAACGCTTAAGATGCATTGTTATACCTAGTAATGCTACGCACACAAGGTATATTAACTTTAGTCGTCTAACGGCAGTACGTAACGGTATAAACGGATCGAGATACATAATGACTTATATATATCAGAGTGTTCACGACGAAAAGAGAAATTGATCAAGCCATGTCCGTCCGTCCGCCTGTGAACACGATAACTTGAGTAAATTTTGAGATATCTTAATGAAATTTGGTATGTAGGTTCCTTAGTACTCATCTCCGAGCTCTATTTAAAATGGGCGAAATCGGATAGTAGCCACGCCCACTTTTTATGTATAGAATATTTTCGAAAACACAAAAAAGTGATTACTCAGTACATAATTAGGTGTATTATAGGATAAAATTTGGTGAATACATTGAGATTGAGGCATAATATAGATTTTTTAAGAAGTTTTTGAAAATGGGAGGGGCGCCGCCTACTTTTGATTAAGTCAAAATTAAAAATGTTATTAATCATAAATCAAACACTGTTCAAGATATTGTAACAAAATTCAGCACGCAGGTCTCCAGGTGTGCAAGAAATGTTCGAGGAAAAAATGGGCGAAGTCGGTTAAGGTCCACGCCCACTTTTATATGAAAGATTTTGAAGAGGATCGTACATATATTAAATAGGCAATAACTTTGCGTAAAATAGCTTGACATCATTTATATTTCACTTTTAAAGTTTCCGTAAGCTAACGGCGTAGCCCCGCCCCTTTTATAGTGGACTATTCCACAAAACTTTTTATGCCATAATGTTCAATATATAAAGGTAACTCCCAGTTTTTTATCATAGTTCTGAAAAATTTTTTTTGGAAAATTTAAAAAGCGATATTTCTACAACTAACCAAGTTCTATCAATCAGATTTTGCACACATAATAAGCTTTTTAAGAAAAACTCGGCCGCAAAAAATTTATGTCAATTTTGAAGAAGTAGGCGTGGCGCTGCCCACTTTTCAGCATACAATTTTTGCTACTTTCAAAGGCAATCGCTTATAATTCAATCTTGATATTTCACTGAAAATTGGTCAGCTGCTTCTCAGTAGTATGTATTATACTCCTGCAAAAAATTAGCCAAATCTGGAAAGACGCAAGCAAAATATTCGGGCACGTAGTTAATAGCCTACTGCAATAGCGAAGTTATATATCTTTTTTGATTTTCATACCTTTCAAAAATATTAAATGTATGTAAGTATGAGAAGAAGAGAAAAGTTCACTAAAATGATCAGCAAGATGAGCGGAGTCGATTTAGCCATACCCGTCTCTCCGTCCATCTGCATGTCTGTCCGTCTGTCTAATTGAACGCAAATACGAACTGAAAGTATTAAAATAGACCTGCGAAAATTGGGATGCCATAATAGATCACTACTAGGTATATAATGTTCGGTTCCACCCGAACTTAGACTTCCTTACTTGTTTTTGCTATGGTTTTGGCTAGCTTAACCCTTATCACCGCATATACATTTCTGAATTGCGTGTGTGTAAACTAAAATAGTGTACATACAATTTTATGTGCAGGGCATGGCGGCCTTAGAATGCTTTTTCGACTTAAGGCAACGCTACGGATATATGTAACTATATCTGCGTTATTTAGAATGTTAAGGTCATTTTAAAACAATTTTTTCTCGTTTTGCCATATGGACACCCTAGGGTGATTCGGGTTAAAATGGCATATTTTATATCTACATTAATTGGCATCGCATTTTTTGATAGGTCTTCATCATTTCTTATCTAGAAAATGTATACTCGTATCTCTTTCCTTTAATCGTGTTATTTCATTGGTAAGGAGTCACAATATAGAGCTGTGGACGCAAGTAATGTCTTTCTAAGGGAAAGGTGTACTAAGAGTATAGCAGCTAAGCTGCTGAACCACAGTTTTTGCAAACGAACGCTAGGATATTAGTAGATACCCTTGCGGATATTAGAAAGTTGACTAAGTCTGAAATTTTGAGGAAAGAGAGATAGGAGAAATGTTGGTCAGAGAACCTTATCTCCTGTACAAAATCGAAGAATATATCATTAGGTTCTCAGGATGATTGAAAAGTCTTAAGGTCACAATGATCACGTTTTTCAAGTTTTTCAAGGGTGCAGTAAGTCAACTCGTAACTTCCCTTTGCCATATTCAGGACTGCAAAAAGTGTCTTTCAAATTCAGAGGGACTCAAGCTCATGTGGGAGAATTAGTGAATTGCTAAATATTGCATCAGAAAAAACTTTTAATGCTATTGTGAACCAATCAAACACCCACTGAGGCTATTCACAAAGAATATGTACGTATATGTAAATCCGAGCGATATGTGGCAAGTTGCACCATTACAACCTTTCTTACATAAGCCATAGCTAAAATTTTCATGTGTAATCATTATCATTATCATTTATTGCCCCTTAACCGACTAGGCGATTCTGGCATCTCTTTACATCGATAACTGACGACAATTGGAAACAGCAAGGGAGTTCAAGTCAACCTCTACCTGTTTTTTTTTTTCAACTTAGCCGAGGCTTCCCGTTTCCTCTGCTGCCGAATTCGGATGACACGTTCAATACTTTGGTGTCAAAAAAAATTTTTTTTTTTAAACTCGGTCTTAGAATTTTTTTTGCAATAACGTCCAATTTTAAAAGTTTGCCTCAAAAGCGTCTTATCTGAACCCAAATTCAATACATATTCAGCAGATTAAGGGGGCTTTTTTAAAAACTCTGGGCCGGGGTGTTTCCTGCCAAATTCTGAAATAAGGCATTTTTGCAAAATAGCTGTGAAGTACACGGTAATCTACTAATAATGGACTCAATTAAGATGAAAACTCTCTTATTATATACATATTTGCAAAGGCCCAGCTCAAACATGTGAAAATGACTCGGTGAAAATTAAAGCAGGTCTACTGGATAACAAAATTGCTTTTATATAAGCGTAGCTGTCATGGACAGAATTAAAAAGAAAGAAAGGGTTGTGGCAATTCCCAAAACTCGGTCACGTTCAAATTCGTTTTTCTAACGTGAAATGTCTATACAACATTAACAAGACTCATTGCTTCCACGAACTCGTATTTAATAAAGTCGAAATCAGTCCTTTTAGCCATACGTTTTTTCAAATAGGTTTTTTTCAAAATATTTAGTTTGAGTTCCTAATTTTTGTAAACTGATTTTGTGATCTGATTAGACCGACAAACGATTATAAGGGACACTTTCTCGCGGTCCCTTGGAGTCGATTTTCAACATTGAGAAAATAAATTTTTTACTCAACATTCTGATGTGACCCCTCGATTTTAAGTAAAAAAATAAAAAACTAAATAGAAAAATAAATTTAAAAAAAAAACCTAAAAAAATGTTTCAAGTTTAATGTAAAGGTCTGGAAGAACAGACAGTGAGAAGTTGAAAAAGTCCTGCTCGTATTGTCTTTGTAGTTTATTGAAAAATCAAAATACGAAATGCACTGTCCTTTGCACTAGAATGAATTATTTAGATCTTTTGTTTACAATTTAGAGCCAAAAACTATTTTACCATTGGAACTTCCACATTTAATTAATTATTGAATTAAAAATTGATTGGGCAACCTCCAAATGTTAAGTAAAAATTTTTTTTTTTTTAAATTTCTGTTTTTATAAAGTCTATAATGTAATCTTTTTACACCTATAAATGTAACTTAATTTGCTAAGCATAAGAAAATCCTACTCAAAAAAAAGGAGAATAGAAAGTAACTTCAATAGTAACTCTGTTTCCGCCTTTTGAACTAGTGAAAGTCTATTTAGCTGCCCTCGAGTTAGATAGTACTGAGCATTTAAGCTAGAGAAATGACTGCCATTTATTACTAACTTTCCTGCAGGGTAACTACACAAGCATGCGAGCGCGTGTTTGTCATTGATTTGGTTACGTTTCGGTAGTAGCGACACACAATGACATTGGCAATTGCTCAATTCAATTTCCGATTGAGTGCATGCTGTTGCCTCGATTGAATCATTTGATCTGCTCTTGCACCTTTGACTTGCTTCGCAGTCTCACCGCCTTCCCTTCTCTCTTTTTTTGTGCATTTTGAGTAGTTATTGTTTGCCGTCAAATGTCGCATTTAACGTTTGATCGGGAGGGCGCACATTCATACGCACAATGAACATACATGCTCCATCCTCGTTTATGGCCTCTTCATTCAGGTAAGTAAGTTAACTTTATGTCGTGGATTAGTTGAGTAATGTAATTTGTCGTAGTCGCATTTTTATATTGCGTTCGTTTCATTGTAACTACCCATATTTTTTTTATGTTTGTAAGCGTATTTTTGTTATTGTATTCTAGGTATTTGTTTGCTATTTAATAGGCCCATTATGCGCACCATAAACTCAAGTTTACCTTAAGAGAATCCTCGATTTCCACTTCATCTGCCCATTTCCGCCTCATTTGTTTGTTTTGTATGGGAATTATTGAAAATTACCGATTTAATGCTTTGTTGTTGGTTGGTTTTGTTGGAAATGGTGAGTAGTACTTAAGCGATGGTTTGACGTTTTCTTCCTTCCTCTGTTTGTCAAGTGAATATATCAAATTCTGATAAATATTTTACATATAATTTTATTTCCCTAATAATTTGGTTAAACTGTTTTAATAGACCAATACAGATATTTCACATTTCTTGATTTAGCAAGTATAGATCGGTCAAGATTGAATGGATTGAGAAAATTTATGTATTGAGGAAGTTTTTCTTGGTCTTAGTTTTTCTTGAGCAACTCTAGGACGGCTCGAAAATGTTTAAAAGTACCAAGAAAAAGATACAAAAAAAACGATCAGTGAATAGCTGTTTGGAAATATGATTAAAGTATGACCCCAAAGTGACTCCGAAATCTTTCGAGAAAAAATCACTAAATATTTATAATATTCTTAATTAAAATTCCCACAAAACTAACAATTATATTAAACTAGAGGGCCCGGTAGACTCTGTCCTGCCCAGAAATTTACCTGCATGAATATTGCCTATACCTATTTTTATCCCTATATAACTTTCATATTTTGTCACCTTTTAAACCCTCTCGACTCCCACAAATAATTCAAGACCAAAATTAACCAAATCGGTCCAGCAATTCATTTATATATATATATATATTAGGGTGGGTCGATTTGTATGGACGAAAGTTAACCGATATCGCGCCATCGATTTTTCGATAGGTTTGGGCTCAGGAAAAAATAATTTTCGAGCCTGCGAAATTTCATTTTGACTTTTTTCGACTTTGATTTTTAAGCTTTTTTTCATGACCTACTAAAAAAATTTTCATTTGACTTTAAAATGTCCGCTACAAACGTCGGCGATAACAGCTTTTTGAAAAAAAAAAAAATTTTTTGGTTTTGGGGAGTGTTTTGGTCAAAAAATGTACCCTTTCGCCATTTTTTTAAAGAGATTTTTCAGCATACGAGGTGTGTTCAAAAAGTATCGCGAATTTAGAATTTTCGCTGGTTACGTATATTCGAATTTCGAATTTTTTGTGGCGTTATGTTGGTACTCATGTCTCTCACTTATGCCGACAAGCTCGGCCATTTTGAATGTTCAGTTAATTGTTGACAGCTGCTTTGCTTGCACGTGTTTTGGATCGTCTTCGATTTTTACCTATTCAAAAAAATGGACCAAAGAACCTGTATCAAATTTTGTGTGAAAAACGAAATTAAGTGCGCTGATGCATTCCGAAAGTTGACTGTGGCATACGGAGAAGCTACCTTGGACCGAAGCAACGTTTATCGGTGGTACAAAATGTTCTCAGAAGGCCGAGCAGATGTGAACGACGAAGAGCGTGCCGGACGCCCGAGCACTTCAACAACAGACGAAAAAATTAATGAAGTGGAGAAAATGGTATTGGCCAATCGTCGAATCACCGTTAGAGAAGTTGCTGAGGACCTTAACATATCGATTGGCTCGTGCCATTCGATTTTTATCAATGATTTGGGCATGAGACGGGTCGCCGCGAAATTTGTACCAAAATTGCTCAATTGTGACCAAAAACAGCATCGCATGAACATTGCTAATGAGATGTTAAACTCTGTCCGCGACGACCCAAATTTGCTCCATAGGGTCATAACCACGATAACACCCCTGCTCACGCATCGTTGCTTGTGCGCGACTTTTTGGCCAAAAACAACACACTAATGATGCCGCAGCCACCGTATTCCCCAGATCTGGCCCCCTGTGACTTTTTCTTGTTCCCTAAACTGATGAGGCCCATGAAAGGACGACGTTACGCGTCTCTTGACGAGAGAAAGACGGCATCGAAGGAGGAGCTGAACAAGATACAAAAAAATGATTTTTTGAAGTGCTTCGAAGATTGGAAAAACCGTTGGCACAAGTGTATAATATCTCATGGGGATTACTTTGAAGGGGACAAAATAGATATTCATGAATAAATAAATAATTTTTGAAAAAACACAAAATTCGCGATACTTTTTGAACACACCTCGTACATGCAAAAATGTTTTAAAAACGTTGGCGATAACAGTTTTTTTAAAAAAAAACATTGTATTTTCGGGTTTTGGAAACAAGGTTTTGGAATAAGAGTTTTGGACAAGTATATAATAATATTTCCTTCCGACGGGGGAGTTTTTCTGGTCAGAAAATGCGCGGACATACGATTATTTTAATCATTCAGTAAACTCTAAAAAGACTCAAATATCTCTACATATAATATTATTGTAAAAGGTCGATGTCTGTACATTGCAGATATTTAATAAAAATCGATAGGAGGGACCATTAATAATCCAATAGAAGCCAAATCAACAGTTTTTAGAATTTTTGTCTGCCTGTGTGTATGTTTGCTCGCGCGTCACTCAAAAACTGCTCAATGGAATTGAATCGAGTTTTTACAATTGCATTACTAGACGTCTAAATTAAAATTTAAGATGTCAATTGTACCGATAGCTTTGCCAGTTTAAGATATATCGACCGATATGTGGACCAAGGTGACCAAAAATGGGTTTAGTACAGTATGGGTATCAAACGAAAGGGAACAATGAGTGCTGCAAAAAGCGATGTAATTAAGTTCCATATATTATCTGGTGTGGGATATTATAATTAAAATCCGACTCAGTCCATTATTAGTTCTGAGTCGCAGCGAAGCGAGCGTTGTTTACTGGTGATTAGTAATTTTATAAAATACTGGGTGGGAAAACGTACCATATACTTAAATAGGTATCATATATTTGAAAAGGTACTAAAATGAATCCTATGAATTTGGAGTGTTTTATAACTCTTTTTAAACGAATTTCGGAGTATTTTTGTACTTATATTGGAGAATTGTATTTATGCTTTTCTGAAGCTTTTTTTGGTCTTTTTTGACTCTTTTTAGACACACCTTTTCCTTCATATTGATGGTTTTTGGATTCGATTTAGAATCTATTGGACACTTCTATTGACTCTTTAATGAAACTTTAAGTGCATCTAAGTGTTCACATTTTTCATTAAGAACTTATCAAAACACTTCATGCAATCAAAAAATATAATATTTTGTTCAATTTTTAATGCACTTCCCTTGGCCTCTAACAATCGATAAACATACAGAAAAAACAGAGACATAATTATTCATAAAAGTCCCAAAATAATTATTTCATTTCAATAGATATTTTTTCGAGTCTTGAAAAATTATAACTTTCCACATAGAAAACATAAAAATTGTTCATAATAATTATTAAAAGACTTGTAAAATTTTGAAAGTGAAATAATAACTGTCCTAAAATTTTTTAAAGTGTTCAAAAATTTTGATTCTGTAATTTATTTTATATGTAAAAGTCTCACAGCAATAATTATTTAAAAGAAATATTTTTTTACGGCTTTGAACTTTGCTTGCAGTGGAGACTGCATAAGCGCCGAAGTTGAGACTTTCATTTAACGTCACAATTTTAGGTTGTTTGACAGTTGGTAGGGTGGCACCATCAACCTGGATGTCTAATTCCTTGTTCACCTTGGCTTTTGCCAAAACAGAAATTGGGAGACTGAGAATTTGGTAGTTGACAAAGACAGGCTCCGCTCGCGGAAAGAACTGGATAACACCTAGAGGTAATCGTTTAATTCAGAGCAAACCTCATAAATTGTATGGTCCTGCTCCGTTGTCATTATCGTACAGTCGTCTGCGTGGAAACAAAAGAAACGGTGGCGTATCAAAACACGCCAGTAATCCCTTGTTACCCATAAATGACGTCAATCGAAACCACCGAAGGAGATCAAGCCATCCTTCGTTTTTTTTTTCATCCCAGTCTAGGCCTCCCCCTTCCTTTTCTGGCAAATTCGGGTGTCTATAGGAAAACTTTCGAGGCCGGAGCGTCAATGTCCATTCGAATAACATGGCTTAGGCAGCGGAGCCTTTAGGATTAAATTCGCTACACTATGCTCATAACTGGCTCAAGATCGCACAGTTTGTTGCTAAATGTCCTTCGACACTTGGCGTTGACATCACGGGAAGGACCATAAATCTACTGCAGGAGATTTTTCTCGGCATTCTTTCTGCATGCTTTGGCTCAAAACTAAGGCGGTTTTTTATGGACAGTACCAGAAGAGGATAATATGGCTCTTGGATTTTCGAGAGAAAAGTTCTCTGATGATGCCAAAAACGTTGAGATATACAAGCTTTATGCAGATATGGCCACAATGTATGCTATATTCGCATGAAACTGACTTCCATCACCTTCATAAACATGCGTTGCAACTATAGAAAATGTTGCATTTTTTATTTTTATTTTAAAAATTTTATTTATCAACCGGTAGTATTCGATTAGTCGAAATCGAAAATTTGCTATTCAATTTTCAAACAGCTCAATAGTTTCCATTCGACTAATCGATTAGTCGGGTAATCGATTGTAAACAAGAGCCCTAGTAATTACATTGCTTACTTCACGACAAAAAAAAAAATAAAACAGCTTTCTTGAAAGACTGAAAAAAGTAAAAATTCTCCATAATTAATATCGAAAGACTTTTATTTTAAAAGTATCAAAGAAAAATTCTTTGAAGACTCAAAAAATAAAAATTGCTCATATTTATTATTTCGAAATTTTTAAAGTAAAATAACAAAATAATAATAACGGATGAGTCAAAAAAATACTTCTCAGTTATAATTATTACGAAAAGATTTTTTTATATTTGTTAAAATTTCTGTGATTTTTATGAAACTCAAAATACAAATAATTGTTATTTTGGATGTCTGAGAAAATTTTTTTTTTTACTTTAGGTAAAATATAAAAAAAAACCGCAGAAAATGCTCGAAAACATATCTGCGTAAAGTTCGTACAGCTGAATATTCAATTTCCTACGATGCACGCCTTTGGCATCACAAGAAGGACCATACATCTTCCGAAGAAATTTTCTCTCAAATACTGCAAGGACTATCGGATCTTCTTGTGGCACTGTCCATGATTCCATGCAATGCAACTGGGTGGACTTTTACTTTCAATGCTTATAAAATGAGTATACCTAGTTCTAAGACCTTCACAGTTTTAAATTTGTGCCTGTCAACAGTGAAGTGGCTACCAAGGAACAGGTAGTTTATAGTTTGTTTATTTATTTTTCTATTCTTTACCCAAGCCAAAGAAGGCAGAAAAATTTACATGCTTTTTAAGGCCCATGATATCGATATCATGAGCAAAAGCCACCAACTGACGGACGATCTTGTAATAAACTTTAGCTTTGCGGTGTGATCATGCTGCTAGAGTTATCTTTTCCAGAAATCTCTTCGACTTGAGCTTCATTTTGTTTCGAGTGATGTTAGTATTGCTTAAGGTCGGCTCGATTTCACAATGCTGAAAGATTACTGTGGAGAGCTACCAGACTTTCAAGTTCTGCAGCCTCAAGATATTATTCATATGTAGATATAATAAATTCTATTCGAACTTTATTCTTATATTTGAAAACAATAGATACTTTTTGTACAAAATGCAATGTAAACTCTTAAAGCTCTTCTCTTAACCGCTATTAAGAAAGTCAAGTAAGTCACTCTTGTTTCAAGTTTCAAACTCAATTTAATCTTTTGTGCAGCCTAATCAATACCAAAATCTACACCAAAAAACCCAAGGAAACAGTGTAATTAAACACACACACACCCCCTACACTAACAACAACAAACACACATACACACATCACGTTGCGTAGATATAAAATTTATGTACAAAAGACGGAAATCCTGTAACAACAGAAAACCGCCTGTCGTCACCCTCAACGCGCATTACACCCAAATGTATTTATTCAAAATTTTCTAGCTGAGGTTTTAATTTATCCCAAATTAATGAAAATAACCAAAAATTTCAACAAACCATAGACTGAAGACAAAAACTCACATCCACATAAATAACATATACATATGTATCGATTGGTAATGAAAGCAGTAAAATTTGGCTTATAAACATGGTCTGGATATAGAAAAATACTTTTGTGAATGTGTGTGTATGTATGTTTGAGTGATTGTGTGACTGCCAGCTAGAAGAAGGAGAAAAGGTCGACTGTGAAATAAAATTAAGTAACCCAAATGATGAGCGCGCATACTGGGCAAGGAAAGGAGTACCGCTATAGTTAGATGTGTGTGTGTGTGTGTATGTGTGTGTGCGAAGAAAGGAAGGGGTATGAGTGCATCAGATAATGTAGCAAATGCGTTGGAAGAATGTTGTAGAAACAAAATCAGTTGGCATTGTATAAAGACACGATCTACTGAAGGGAAAAATTGTAAAAATAAATGAGGAGAATGTGTCTGAGTTGTAAAGACAGTGGACGCAAACAAAACGCCTCGTTCTATGCTTTGAAAAAGAAGTGCTGATTGGAAATCTTGTGGGGATATGAACGGATGAGTAGCATGGAGTGTATGGCAGTAGCTGCGTGTATGTGGTTAAGAGCTCACTGGCTTCGAAGGAAAAGCCAT
>OX465290.1:34097758-34120258 GCA_949987695.1 Merzomyia westermanni
TACGTTATTATTCCAAAAGCAAGCCATTTAATTTTTGAAACCAAATTTTATTTTGGTTATTACCACAAAACAAAATAAAATTTGAGTCGATTATTGAGCTGTTTTTCTCTTCTCCGTATTGACTAAGGTTGTTATTAAAAATTTGAGCAAAATCCATGAAATTTTGTATGGTTACAGATGTTAGTACATAGAGTTCAATGTTGGTAATAACTCAACTTCAACTAACTTTGGATTTTCCCGCATATGTTGTCATCCCTTGCCAGAAGCAAATTAATAAGCAAAATTATAAATTGTTTAGTTAAAAGCCTCACTGGAGGAACCCTTGAATGTTCTATGAGTTTTGGCATTATAAGCCATGAACGTGCTTCCACCCATAGAATAACTACAGCTGTGTTCAATACAATAGCAGTGAAATTAAAATGTTTATCGTTAGATGGATTCATTTAAAAAATATCAAAATCAATAACAGAAATCACATTAAAACATAGATTTCAAAGTTCAGGAAAGTTAATTAAACTTTAAAAAATGGCCATCAAAATTTTAAAATTTTTTGGCAGAATTTCTAAAAAAAATTTGAGTATGCAGGTTTGTAGACCAATCAATTTATTGTGAAAGTTAGAATTCGCTGAAGAGTTTCTCTGAATTTTCAGAATTTTTTTCTTCAATTGATTTCTTCGATACAACGCATGAAAAAGATTTTTTTTTGTGTGGCAAAAAATACCCAACATCCTTGACATAAAAAGATTCCGAAAATTCCGAAAAAATTTTCAGGTACTCCTAACTTGCATATTATTATGCTAAAATTTCATGAGATAGAAAACTGCGTACTCAAAAATTTTCAAATATTGCCAAAAATATAGAAATTATGATGTAAATTTTGAAAAGTTTAATTAGCCTTCCTGAACTTTGTGTAAACTTGGAAATTTCTTTTTATGTGGTTTCTGTAATGGAATCCTTTATATTTTAAATGAAAATTATTAAAAACACATCTTTATTTTTATTTCGTCGAACGATATCCAATTTAATTTCACTACTATTGTATTGAACACCACTGTACATAAAAGGTGTAGCAGGTGGTCCTAAGCTACCATACTACTATGAAGATATTATAATAATACAAGATAACCAAGAACCAGTTACCGGATTGAGACAAAATATATTTACTGATTTTTTATAAAAAAATATACTATTAAATTTTATTTCGCAAAATTATTATATAAACGCACGTAGACGCGATGGCGATAACTTACTTTCCCTATCTACCGCTCTGCCTATTTGCCACTCTCTTTCTCAGCTTCCATACCCTTCTAACTTTTCACCACTCAATATGCATCTCTCTCCCTCTTACTTCACATTTCTCCTAGCTGTAGCCTGTATAGTAGTACAGGGTGTTTTTTTTACAGGTTTGTTTTTCGAATAGAGATAAAACTGGCATTTTGTGGTCAAATCTGGCAACTCTAATGTCATTTATGTTCAGTTTGGTTTGCCATTTCATCATGGACAGGTTGACAAAAGAACAACGCTTGCAAATCGTGCAAATTTATTTCGAAAATAATGGTTCAGTTCGCGAAGTTTACCGTGAGCTCCGTCCATTTTATGGTCGACATAATCGTCCATCAGAGCAATTAATTCGGTTAACCATGGATCGTTTTCGCACTACGTTTACTCTATGTGATAATACGCATCCGCAGAGACGTCGAACAGTGCGCACCGAAGAAACAATTGCCGCTGTAGAGCAAAGTGTTGAAGAGGACCCGAATGAATCGATTCGCCACCGTGCACAGCAATTGGAGCTTTGTCCATCAACTTTATGGAAGATTTTGCGCAAAGATCTTGGCTTGCGACCTTACAAGATCCAGCTTGTGCAAGAATTAAAGCCGCGAGACCATGCAATGCGTCGTGATTTTGGTGTATGGGCCGAAAATGAGATTGATTTCGATGCTGATTTTCATCGCAAAATTTTGTTCAGTGATGAGGCTCATTTTTGGTTGAATGGCTACGTCAACAAGCAAAATTGCCGCATTTGGAGTGAAGAGAATCCACATGAGACCCTTGAAACGCCATTACATCCACAAAAACTGACTGTTTGGTGTGCTCTATGGGCTGGTGGAGTCATTGGGCCATACTTCTTCCGCAATAATGCTGGAGAGGCAGCTACCGTTAATGGAGACCGGTATAGAGCCATGATAACCGACTATTTTGTTCCCGAATTGGATGGCATGAATGTGGATGAGTTGTGGTTCCAACAAGACGGCGCTACATGCCACACAGCGCACGTCACAATCGATTTATTGAAGGAAACATTCGATGAGCGCATAATTTCGCGGAATGGACCTGTCAATTGGCCACCAAGGTCGTGTGATTTGACACCATTGGATTATTTTCTTTGGGGATATGTGAAGTCGCTCGTCTACACCAACAAACCAGAAACGTTAGGGGAATTGGAAGCCAACATTCGTGGCGTTATTGCCGACATACGGCCCCATATGCTCGAAAAAGTGGTTGAAAATTGGACCTGTAGAATTGGCTTTATTCGAGCCAGCCGCGGCGGCCACATGCCCGAAATCATATTTAAACATTAATGGCATAAAATTGTCCTTCCAATAAAGCCAAATTGATGGACCTTAAAACGATTCTCTTGTGTTTTATTTCAATTCGAAGTTCTATACCCCTAAAAAAACACCCTTTACTAACGACTATAGCACGCCAATACTAATTTCCTCTTTATTAAAATACCACAAATAGTTTTGGGAAATTTTACACCAAATTATTCATAATCTTTAACTATTTACTAGCATAAATAGTTTTAAATGAAACCGAGCCAAATTAACCAATACTCAAAGCAAAATTAATGAGCAACGCGCCCACACACCTACTTTGTGGCATTCAATAAAGCCTTGAGGCCATTACCTCATGTATGCCTCTACAAATCCTTAAGCCTGTACGGATGAGAGTATTTGCATTATTGTTTTGTTTGTATGTGTTTAGTAGGTGATGTTTATAGTATTTGCGGTTAATTAATTCCCATTTACACCTGTATTATAGAGTAGAGTAGCAAATTAAATACAAAACATTTGATTCGCATGTTATTCTTGTTATTGTTAACGCTGTTGTTATGTAGTGGATGCTTGCAAACGCGAACTGCATGTGAACAAATGGGTGTTTTACACTTTTACAAACATCCCCGTTAACCATCCCTGTAGGGATTTCAACTAAAATGTATGAAATTGGTTAGAATACTGTTTCTTACCTTTTAACCTACTTAAGTGAAATACTTTCAGAAGCTCGAGGCTAAGAGCTTTTATAATTTAATCATAGCAGTAAATTTCATACCTAATTGAAGGTGAATTCAAAGGGAAACAAATCTCTAAAAACGCTAGTAATCGTATGAAACTCTGGCTCTAAACCCAACTTCGGTTGCAGCTGTTAATTTTGCCTCATTTCCACAAACTGTGCAGAAGAATTGCGTGGGGACTAGTCCCATTGAACTGGTAGTTGATCCTCCAATAAAATCGGTATTTGAGTCCCGATTTTCTAGCGCCGCTGCAGACGGTGATGTTCGGTATTCAATAAATTCATTTGAGACATTTTAGTTCAGAGTAGAAAGAAGTATATCATCTTTTTAGATTGACGTCTCCACGATTAGTTTGAAAAAGATCTTGCATTGTTTTTGGCCAAACGGAGCGCTAGATTACGATTTTGTTGTGGAAAGTATTTCTGACACTTATTATAATTTGAAATGCCTAGTGCATTCATAGAGTAAGAAAATATATCTCTGAAGGCAGTTTTTATCTTTTGGTCGACAACCACTCAAGGTCTCCGTCAAATAGTGTTGAATAATGACCAGAGTGTGTCTATTGGGGGTACCTGCATAAGGACCTTGCAAAACTCTCTTATAATTCAATAATTGAAGTCAAGTGGCTATCCACTAACTTATAAGCTAGATCCTTTTAGAATCATAAAATTAATAGACTTTGCAACGGGGTTCATAATATGCGCTTTTTATCGCCAAGCAAGAGCATATAGTTAAAGTTGGTATGGATTTTGTTACACAGAAACTTACGATTAGTAGAATGTGAGCGCCTCAGGGGCGTAGTTAATGATTTTTGTAGCTGCAAAGTGAGTATATGAACTTCGACTAGCTTTGGTTTCCGCAAATTGGCTCATTCTTCATATCTTCATACTTCATTGGTAAGTAGAGCAACTTTACTTAATACACTATGGGTCTAAAACCGATTTGAAGTTCACAATTTTTAAGGTTAAGTTCCATATTCAGTTTAAAAATGATTACAAAATTTTAAAACTTTGCCTTAAAAATTACGAACTTTAATCAGCTTTAGTTTATTAAGCAAAGTTCTTCAGAATAATCTGTAGCACATATTTTCCATTGGCAGTTGTCCCATTTTTTCTTCCTCCTACAAAGCAACTTGCTCTATTGTTTCAGCAGTCAGCCAGCGCCTTGAGACCTACATAAAGCGAGGTGGTCTGCAGTAAGATACCATCAATGCAACCTTTCAAAACTAGTTTAAGAGATGCGACACTGCTCGGAATAATAAACATAGACTTGATGTGTTTAATAAATTTGAAAATCAAAACCATCCTTGAGACCACGACGTCTTGGTGATTCCAGGCGATAGGCTTATCAACCTTTATAAAACACCAACAAAGTTTAGGAATTTTCTGATTAAATTTTGAGTTATAAGCTAGTAATTTTACCAGTCAGCTAAGAAATTCCCTACAGGGTTGCTAGGAGAGATTTTCGACGTTAATATCTGACTTTTCAACATTCTCTGTTAGTTGTCGACAGCCTCGTTAAATGAAAATGCCATTGTAGCGAAGTGAATGAATTTCGCACATATCTTTTGCAGTAGGTTTCCTCCAACCTCTTCACATCCACACACCCCTACACACATGTAAGCAGACATTTTGACTCAACAACCTATTAAGCCTACTGTCAACAATTCCATGCCACGGCATTGCGGCAGGAAGCACTAATTTCTGTCAACGTCATTAGCAAACGAGAGCGGAAGCATCGACAAGCGAATAGTATGGTATGGGTGTCAAGCCAAGCCAAGTGGGAGGGGGTGTGGTATAGTCAACAGGCGACAGGCGTTAATTGCGAAATAAACTCTAATTTAATGTGTGTTCAGCGCACTGTTGTTGTTGCTGCTGTCGCATTTCACGTGTGAATGAGCTCAACCTCTCACTCTAAGCGCAACTCGAGTGTACCACTCCATAATACAACCATTACAAGCGCTAGACTTGCTCCAGCGTTATTTAAGTCAATCCCTTTCGTTCTAATTATTATTCTCTTTGTCCTTGTCGCCAGTGACCGGAAGCACCTCGACAAATGTACATGTCGCCGCCGGTTGCCGTTTGGCCGCTGGTCACTACTACCCGCTATCATCTGGTTATCGTCGTGGAAATTTGTACTCGCGACTCACTGGACAGTGATTTACTGCGGTCAACGTATAGTGAACAACACAACCACCACCACGATTGTTTAACAGCAGCAACAACAACAACAACAACAAGATTACCTCAGCACCAGTGGTCACTGCGGTTGTGAGCGTACGCGCATCAGTTCAACATTTGCTGCCCGCCATGCAATGCTTTGTTGTTGTTGACCACGGGAACAGGTTGGTCGTTTTGGGTCACAAAGCACTCGTAATGTTTAATTTGGAGCAAATACGTTTTTGTTCCCCTCTCCTGCGTGCCCGCTGTCAGTATCCGATTTTATGGCTGAATTCTTTTCTTTCACGTCGTGCTAAAATTCCCTGGAGGCTGTCCAAAGGAAATGCACTCACTGGCGAATGTTGCGATACAGCGCACATATGACCGCAATTACTACTAAATATGTTCGGTTTGCTGATGATTATCATTAGAAGGGATGCTTGAAGAGAAATTGGAGGAGATGGAGGTGGTCGCCTGCTGTGTATTAAATTTTTTTTGTGAAAACTAAATTTCGCACAATGTGAGGATGCGAAAAAATAAAATAAATAAGAAAATGTGTAACGACAAAGCTTTCTTTTGACCTCATACGCAAGGCGGCTCTTCTGCTTATTTCGAGACTCTGTGGAAATTTTCTGACTCCAGTGAGCCAGTGATCCCACCCTTTTTCTTCACAGTGCTGAACTTTCTTTAGTCCAAACTGGATAAACTTTGCTTAATATAAAGAGACAGTGTCTTTTAGTGGAGCCAACAAACCTCAGCGCTAGGGACGGCTGAATTTGTCTTAGTAACCGATTTTTCGTGCACCTATTAATGGATGAAACTGAAATGTGGTATTTTTTTGAACTGTACATAAAGCAGTATTAAAGGAAAGTGGAGTCTTTGAAAGCCCATATATATTTCTCTTCAAACGAATTACAGAAAATAAGAAGATCTTCTACGTTATAGATCTTTTTTGTGCTGAAAAACTTCACAAACGAATAAATTGGCTTTTAAATTGTTCTTCCACTCTGGCTCTTTTAATCATAAGACCTTTCGAATGACCTTCGAATTTGCATGCTCATTGTCGGTTATAACCTTCCTCGAGTTCACCAGTTCGCCTATTTGTACGAACTCATCTTGACGCAATTCCAGCTATTCGCACATCTGCGTCCCCTCTAATAACGTACATCCATCTCTAAATCCATCTACCTGGACATTGGTTATATTTTCTACTTCAAATAGCACTTAACCGTCTAACCGAATTTGGTCATCCAATATAGCTCGGCAGTCGTTCTTCTCTCTGTCAACTGGTGCCAATTGGAAACACCACGGGATCGAAAATCCGTCTCCAATTGGTCCATCCATGGGAGTGCTGGTCTCCCTCGTCCTCTGCTTTCACGGTCGGGTGCCGGAAAGAATACCTTCTGGGCCGGATCATCCACATTCATTCGTGCAACACAGACCTATTAAATTTCATTAGTAATTAGTAATCAATTCATTTTACGGCTTTTTTAATTGGTAATGATTATTTTAATTGTTTTTTAAGAAAAGGCAATTATTAACTGATAACGAATAGAAAATATAAAAAAAATCAAAAATAATCCAAAAAAGTCTTTTGATTACTTTTGATAATTTCAAATTTTTTTTTTTATTATTTTTGGTTTTTTTTTCAGCTTTGTTGATGTGTATATTTATGTACTTCTACAAAAATACTGGAAAAAAATCAAAAATAATCAAAAAGATATAAAAAAAACAAAAGTAATCAAAACAACTTTTTTATTTTTTATTTTTTTTTTGATAATCGTAAAAAATCGTAATTTTTTTTATTATTTTTTTAATTAATTGGAAAGTAATCATTGAAAATTTCAAGTAATCGTAATTAATCATTAAATGGATTTTCAAGAAAATAATCAATCAAACCGGTAGTCATTACGATTTTTTTTTTTTTTTTTTTTTTTTTTTTTTTTTTTTTTTTTTTTTTTTTTTTTTTTTTTTTTTTTATTTTTTTTTTATGGCGCGATATACAACAGGTATATCATCATAAACCTCCTAAGAGATTTTTGCGCCAAGCTTCTCTTCCAATTTGTGGTGTGCCGATTTGAATTTTCCCTACAAATTGGCGGCCGCCGTGGTGTGGAGGTAGTCTTGCCGGCCTACCACACCGAAGGTCCATGGTTCGAGCCCTGGTACAGGTAACATCAAAAGTGATTTGAAAAAAAAAGTTTTTCAAAACGGGGTCGCCCCTCGGCAGTGGTTTGGCAAACTCTCCGAGTGTATTTCTGCCATGACAGGCTTCTCAGCAAAAATTCGCCTCCATTACGATTAGTAATCATTATTTAACAGGTCTGGTTCAACATGGCCTAGCTAACGAAGCAGCGGTTTTAATGCGTTCAATTATGGAGGACAGCTCGTCATTAAGCCTTCTTCGGTACTCGTTGGTTACTACTCCCTTTATCATCCCGACCGAAATTTTATCCGTTTCGAATATCAACATGGTAGGAGCGTTAGTACATAATAAACAGGTTTGAGTAATCCTAAGGTTACGGTTACCGTTAGGGTTTCAGTAAGGTAGGGTTATCATTACGTGCTGAGTTACTGGTAAACGTTAGTTATTTTTACAGTTATAGACATTTTAACGATTTCAGTTACGTTATGGTTTAAGTCATGGTTCCGTTTTAAGCAGAAGTCATGGTTAAAGTTTTACTTATTGCTACGATTAAAAGTCCTATTTTAGTTTCAGTTCTAGTTATAGGTTATTTTTACTGTTACATTACTCTTACGGTTTAGTTATAGCCAGTTACTGTTGTGGTTTCAGTTATGGCTACGGTTAGAGTTGCGGTTACGGTTATGTTTATAGCTACGGTTTTAGTTGTGGCTACGGCTAGATCTGATTAGAGTTACGGTTGTAATTTCTATGGCTACATTACTCCATAATTTGCAAAATTTTTCTGAAGCATATTTATACTACGTTCTTACAGGCAGAACCTGGGACCTTATGGACCATTAATATATTACCAAAAACTATTTAGTATCATACTCTTTTGCAGTTTTCTTAAAATGGAATGCGAAATGGCGACACAGAAATCGTTTTTTTTATATAAAACGATTTAACCTGGCCTTAGAATTTTAGTTTTCATATTAAATTGACGCACTAAACAATCGCACATGCTCATAAACCCAATCCACTGTACCTGATGCATGTGTGAAGTCATTTGTCGGCACCAAAGTGCACTCAATTCACACACCCACGCGTCTGTTTGACATGGCAGCGAGTCTATTTGGCAACTAAGCGTAAAAGCATTTTTCGTCCTTTGTTTGTGTCCTGATTATAAAAATTTATATGTGTTGCACAATTTCAATTTAATACGCCTTTGGCACGCGCACAACACGTTGAGCCCCTCTAACACCTCCTTCCGCTGCTGAGTGGAAAGACAAAGCAGATTCATATGTATGTTGTTGCCTTTGGCATCAATTATTTTGTTTTCGTTGTTGTTGGTTTGCTGCCATTGTTACCGCGATTGCCTTATTTGTGGTCTTTCAACGGCCGCAACAAAGCGCTTAAGATATGAGCATTGCACAAAGGCACTGCCACATGCTTAGTTTATGTAAACTTTTTTGTTGGTTGATTTGGAGGCATGTCAGTGATAGCCATACGCAGACATTTACAGAAGATGAGCGTCGTAAAAGCTACGACACGGGTGAAACAATTCGAAAAGAGCACGGTGCTTGACGTTTTCTCAAAATATCTTTTACAAAGATTCGCTATTTTAGGAACCTGAATAAACAAGTTGTGGAGGATATCATAATAACTGCATAATTTTCTAGATGGAATATATATGTATATATTATATAGATCAGCGATGTCAATTGTTCATTTCAAATATCTGTCGTGTGCTATAACTAAATATTTATAAACGTTTAACGGGTTAGTGATTATGAAGAAACTTATTTTATCGGAAAAATTAGCTTTATGGCATAGACATTACCGATCTTACCGATTTTTTTTGAAAACCGTGTATGATATATTCAAAAATAGCTAGGAATTAAGCCGAAGCAAACGTGTTGAATTTTATTAGTAATTAGTAATCAATTAATTAGACGGTTTTTTAAATTGGTAATGATTATTTTAATTGTTTTTCAAGATGAGGCAATTATTAATTGATTACGATTAGAAAAACTCAAAAAAATAAAAAATACTAAAAAAAAAATTGTGTTGATAACTTTTGATTATTATTGATAATTTTTTATTTTTAAAATTTTTTTTTTTTTTTTATTATTTTTGATTATTTTAAAATTTTTCAGTATTGTTGATGTGTATATTTATGTGCTTCTACAACAATACTGAAAAAAATAAGAATAAAAAAAATAATCAAAAAAAAATTTCAAAAATAACACTAGTCAAAAAGAGAAATGACTTTGAAGTCTAATTATTTAATTTCGATGTATTATGGTCCCCTAAGTACAAAAACACCCAAAATTTAAAATTCTATTGATACGATTTTGTTTTTCTTTTTCTAAAATCACGAATTTTCACAGAGGTATTTCCATTTACTTTATCATATCTTAGAAGTTACTTATCTAAATTCGTTGAGAGAAACACCAGTGGATTCACCGCAAAATTTTCTTTAAGTTTTGATAGGAAAATTTTTTTATATGATCGACGGTTGTGGAGTAATTCACATAAAAATGTAAAAAAAATTTTTTTTTTGCAAAATTGAACATTTTTTTTATTTTTCAAAAATTCATAAAAAATTGAAGGTTTTACAAACTTACCATTTTTATTTCACGGTCTTAAAACTGTAAACATTATAAATAATTGAAACCTTATTTCGTGAAAATACATGAATAAATGTTGATTTTATTGACAATAAAGTGAAAACACCCAATTTAGTGAAAATGTTGCATATCAAGCCTATTATTGTTTTTGACAAACAAATTATTTAGGTATGACATTTTGGGCAACTTTGTCTTTTTAAAGCTTACTACGGGCATCGCCAGAAATGAGAAAACTCCCTAATGACACTCAAGAAATTTTTCCCCGTCAATTTTTCTTAAGGCAAAACGCAGATCTTAAAAAAAAGATCATTGGAAAATAAAAAAAAACAAAAATTTTAAATTTCGACTATTAGGGGATAATTAGGGGACTATAGCAAATAAAAAAAAATAGTGGTGATCCAGGGTAATGCAAAAAGTTTAATTTTGTAGAGCAGTGTAATCAAAAGTAGTCACAACCAATTATTTTTTTGATTATGTTTGATGATCTTTGATTTTTTGCAATCAAAATTGAAAGTAATCGTAATTAATCATTAAATGGATTCTCAAGAAAATAATTAATAATTAATAATCATTACGATTAGTAATCATTATTTAACAGGTCTCAGCCGAAGCCGTAATTGTTACTGTAATCGTTTGAAACCTTTGAAAGAATTTCATGCATTTTTCACTAGGCTTTCCTCAACAATGTGTGTTCTCACCCATCCCGACTAAGATTCTGGAGTCATCTCAAAATCATGAAAGCAAACAATATTTTCAGTCGTATATCGGTTGTTGAAAGTTCAGGTCAAAAATATGCGCGCTTGCATATGGCTGCTCCATCCTGATCTATATACATACATATATCTCGACTAGTGTGCGAGAGTACCATCACCTCCGAGTTATTTCTTTTGTCTGCGCTTTTATTGGAAATTCATGTGGAAAAAACTAATTTCCGTAATTCTTTGCAGTTGCCGCCATCGCTTGCTTTTGTTTTTGCCACAAATAATTGCACAATAAATGAGAAAATGTTGAAAAAAAAAAACTTTTTAACAAAATCATAAGGGAAGTAGTCGTGTTAAAAGGCAGACTTTGGCGATAATCAAAATTATTTTGAAAGAAATATCTCAAGTGACGCTTTGGGGGGTAGATGAAATTCTTCGGTGGAGAAACTGTTAATGTGTTTAATTTATTTTATTTATCTAATCCCCAAAATACGTAACTGAAAGCTGTTAATTAAATATAAGGCGGAAGTACAAAACAGATAACGCTTCAGGGCAATTCTGAGTAAGCGCTTAAGGTGCATTCATCGATCTTGTTCGTATAAATTTTTGTTTAAATTTTGCTCGTTTTTTTGAAGTTAACTCCTTAGGCGCCGCTGAAAAGTTTTGATCGAGAATGAAATGTTGAGTTTTTTTTTTTGGATTGGGACGACACTTTTTTTTGATGCAACGAAAATAAAAAATTGTAGCAGAGTATTGTAGTAGAATTTAGGTAATGTAGGGTTAAAGTCATTTCGGTATGGTTGTCGGGACGTTTTGGGAATCATTTCTGAACTTTTTGGGGATAGTTTTGGTATTATTAGGGAATCATTTCAGGATTGTTTTCAAAACCATTCGGGCTTTTTTAGGATAATTTCCGAATTGTTTGGGATCAGCAAGAGACTTTTTCGATATCATTTCGGATCTTTTTGAGGATATTTAAGGGATCCTTTAGGGATCATTTCGGGACAGTTTTTTGGTCATTTTGGCAATCATTTCGAGACCCTTCCGGAATCATTTCGGGGTTTTTTCGAAACTTTTTTGGTATTATCTCGGCATCATCGTTATTGCTTTTTTGGAATAGTTTTGGTACTTATTTGGGATGGTCCCGAAAATAATTTAGAATTTTTCAAAATAAATGTTGCACAAAATTTTAGCCTGTGACAAAAAAATATTTGGTCCAACAAATGTCACTACACCAGCCATGCAAAGTTAAGAAAGACCACCTACTTGGTAGCTATCTTACTGGCTCACTTTCAAACCCTTTCGCTACTATATAGGCTGCTATGGAATCCTTTTTATTCTCCTTTAAACCGTCTAAACGATTTTGCTCATCCAACATAGCTCGCCAGTCATTTCTACTCACTGCTGGCACCAATTGGAATCATAACCAGATCGCAAGTCGGTCTTCACTTGGTCTTTCCATCGGAGTGGTGGTCTCCTCCTTTCTCTGCTTCCACCGTGCTCGGCATTAACTCTTCTTTGGTACTTTCGCAGAATACTCCCAGAGCAGCCTCATCAGATTTTATCGGTGTCGAATCTTCTCCACCATATGAAAAGAGGGGTACGATAAGTGACTCATAAACCATTATTTTTCTTTATCGAGAGAGGACTTAATTTCTCAGTTGTCTACTCGTTTAGTTTCGAACGACTTTAAGAGGCCGTTCGCAATTAATCATAGACTTAATAAAGTTTACTTGAAATTCTGAGGGGATGGTGTTGCTCTTTGTAGCTGTATAAGTTTCGCGTGGAAACCAAATTCAGACATAGCGATTTATAGACAACTAATTTGTATGCTATCGAAGGCGGTTTTAACATCAACAAATAGGAGGTGTTTGTCAATTCTTTTCTTCTGGATGTCTTCCAAGATTTGAAATATTGTAAAAATCTGCTCGACGGTAGATTTACCAGGTCTGCTGTCACACTGATAAGGACCAATCAGTCTTTTCACGCCAATATTCAGTCTTTCACACAATTATCTTGATAGAACCTTCTACCTTCCATGAAATCAATAAAGAATTCTTAATGAGCATTGTGCGTCCCAAACATGCGTGAACTCAAGAGACTGCCAAAGAAAAGTTCAAATTTGTTAGTCAACTTTTTGCAGTGAAGTCATGTCACTGCCAATGTAATTTAGGTTGTCAAAACCAGAACCGAATGAAGCATTTAACCTGATCACCTTGGCATTTTTTTTGCTCCTTCTTGGTAAAGCAACTATATCTTTATACTAAATCTGTATGTAGCTGTGTATGTATTTATGTTTATTGGAGCTTGTGTTAACTAATATGCGCTGACGCCGCTTTACCACAGAGGTTGAAGCGCTGTAGTAATACTTACGCCACAGAAAGTGTAACTCCGTAAGATATGTCGATTTTCATTATCACACTACTAAGGGCAACAGAAAAAACGAATAACACCCCTTACATCTTCTGCTAATTGATACGAGGTGTAGCAATTAAATCACGGAACTTGGTGAATAAAATATGATTTTCTATGACATTATTTCTTCCACAATTGAACGCGAATGGCGGTCCTACAAAGTTTAGCATTTCAAAACTACGATTGTTCTTGAACCAGACCTGTTAAATTTGATCAGTAATTAGTAATTAATTAATTACACGGCTTTTTTAATTGGTAATGATTATTTTAATTATTTTTCAAAAAAAGGCAATAAGTAATTAATTACGATTAGAAAAATTAAAAAAAAGATTTTTGTTTGATTACTTTTGATTATTTTGGATTATTATAATTAATCTGTAGTGTTGATTGAAATATTTTTGTAGAAACACAATAATAAAAAAATCAAATAAAATCTAAAATAATCAAAAATTATCGAAAGTAATCAAAACAAATTTTTTTTTCATTATTTTTTTATTTTTTAATTAATTAGAAAATAATGATTTATAATTTAAATTGATGGGCAATCAATAATTAAATTGATTCTCAAGAAAATAATTAATCAAACCGGTGATCATTACGATTAGTAATCATTTTTTAACAGGTTTGTCGTCAAAATACTTTGGAGTGTCGCTTAGTATTATAACTTAACCTTGTCTCACAGAATTTTTTCCTTTCATCGAATTAAAAGTCGATTTTTTTCGTAAGCACTTAGCGACTAATGAATAAAATAACAAAATAGATTTTTCGTTAGATAGATCGTTTGAAAATCAAAGGTAAACTTGTCGCTTCCGATTGTGAACGCTTATAGATTTTTTTTTAATGTTTTTTTTTTTTTGTTGCTTTTACATTTAATTTTTGTAATCCAAAGTCCAAAAATGTATGGCATAGGTTACTATGGCGCTTGCAGAACCTAACCCAGCGCCAAAAACTTCATCGCACCACCTCGTGTGCGCTAACTAATCAGTAAATTGATTATATGCGCTTATATGAAATTGTTGCAAAATGGAACCCCACCTTCTCTGTCTACCCACGCCGCGACTTCTTCGTTACTGTTTCGTTGTTTGCTTGATTCATTAGTTGGTTATTTTATTTGTTCGCTGTTTGGTTGGTTAAATTATTATTTAATTACAACTTCGTTGGCGAAAAATTTTTGCGGAACGGTTAATTTGATTTTTTCTAGTAATTTTTTTGGCATTTGTTGTTGTTAATTTTTTTTTTTGTGGTGTACACGTACGTGCGTCTGTCATTGACGTAATTCCAATTCAATTCGATTTGGATTCGTGGCAATTCATCGCAAATGACAAGCAACGTGCTCAAGCTGTAGTCAAAGGCAGCGAGACTTGAGTAGGTGAAGCAGGATATTGGTGGAATCTTGAAATCATTCACAATATAAATAATCATATACGCGTACATACATACAAACATACTGCATGCCAATTGGAATTAATAATTCTTATAGCATTGTTTGTTTCCGAATAACACTTAATGATAATCAATCATAATCAAGGAACACTATTATTTCAGGTAAATGGGCAAATAATACAAAAGTACTTAATAGTGATGACAAACCCGAGATTGAAGAGCTTCCAGATGTCACGGCGACGAGTTTTTCGGGATATGCAATGTGATACTTATAAATACATGTGACTTACTATTTTTTTTAGTGGATTGTGTTACTTAAAGTAACATAAGCCTTCCAATGTAAAAAACAGATAATAATAATTTTTTTTTACTTTTAACCAGACCTGTTAAATTTGATAAGTAATTAGTAATCAATTAATTAAACGGTTTTTTTAGTTGGTAATGATTATTTTAATTGTTCTTAGAGAAAAGCCAATTATTAATTGATTACGATAGGAAACAAAAATTTTAATAAAAATGTAATCAAAAATAGTCAAAAAGAATTTAAAATAATCCAAAACTATCAAAAAAAGTGGTTTTGATTTTTTTTACTATAGTTGATGTGTGTATTTATGTGCTTCTACAACAATACTGAAAAGAATCCAAAATAATCAGAAAAAAAATTATCCAAAGTAATCGAAACAATGTTTTTTTGATTTTTTTTAATAATCGTAAAAAATCCATAATTTTTTTTTTGTGATTATTTTTTTTATTAATTATAAAATAATCATAAAAAATGTAAAGTAATGGCAATCAATCATTAAAGGGATTCTCAATAAAATAATTAATCAAACCGGTAAGCATTACGATTAGTAATCATTATTTAACAGTTCTGCTTTTAATAATTACTAAAAGTATTTTTTTCAAATGTTAAGTAAAATTTAGAAACAGCCCCTTACTTTTTTAACTTTGTGCTATCAGAACGATGACTTTTGTTAAACAAAACGCGCTTTTTTCATTTTTATTTCAAAGGAATTTTTTATGTGAATATAAGATATTCTATAACAATAAAAGAGTTAGTGAACATCTTACAATTTGCCAAATAAAAGCAGGTTTCTCATGGCAACCACCAATACTTTTGACAAATACATAGAGAACAATATACAGGGTGTTTTTTTTACAGGTTTGTTTTTCGAATAGAGATAAAACTGGCATTTTGTAGTCAAATCTGGCAACTCTAATGTCATTTATGTTCAGTTTGGTTTGCCATTTCATCATGAACAGGTTGACAAAAGAACAACGCTTGCAAATCGTGCAAATTTATTGCGAAAATAATGGTTCAGTTCGCGAAGTTTACCGTGAGCTCCGTCCATTTTATGGTCGACATAATCGTCCATCAGAGCAATTAATTCGGTTAACCATGGATCGTTTTCGCACTACGTTTACTCTATGTGATAATACGCATCCGCAGAGACGTCGAACAGTGCGCACCGAAGAAACAATTGCCGCTGTAGAGCAAAGTGTTGAAGAGGACCCGAATGAATCGATTCGCCACCGTGCACAGCAATTGGAGCTTTGTCCATCAACTTTATGGAAGATTTTGCGCAAAGATCTTGCCTTGCGACCTTACAAGATCCAGCTTGTGCAAGAATTAAAGCCGCGAGACCATGCAATGCGTCGTGATTTTGGTGTATGGGCCGAAAATGAGATTGATTTCGATGCTGATTTTCATCGCAAAATTTTGTTCAGTGATGAGGCTCATTTTTGGTTGAATGGCTACGTCAACAAGCAAAATTGCCGCATTTGGAGTGAAGAGAATCCACATGAGACCCTTGAAACGCCATTACATCCACAAAAACTGACTGTTTGGTGTGCTCTATGGGCTGGTGGAGTCATTGGGCCATACTTCTTCCGCAATAATGCTGGAGAGGCAGCTGCCGTTAATTGAGACCGGTATAGAGCCATGATAACCGACTATTTTGTTCCCGAATTGGATGGCATGAATGTGGATGAGTTGTGGTTCCAACAAGACGGCGCTACATGCCACACAGCGCACGTCACAATCGATTTATTGAAGGAAACATTCGATGAGCGCATAATTTCGCGGAATGGACCTGTCAATTGGCCACCAAGGTCGTGTGATTTGACACCATTGGATTATTTTCTTTGGGGATATGTGAAGTCGCTCGTCTACACCAACAAACCAGAAACGTTAGGGGAATTGGAAGCCAACATTCGTGGCGTTATTGCCGACATACGGCCCCATATGCTCGAAAAAGTGGTTGAAAATTGGACCTGTAGAATTGGCTTTATTCGAGCCAGCCGCGGCGGCCACATGCCCGAAATCATATTTAAACATTAATGGCATAAAATTATCCTTCCAATAAAGCCAAATTGATGGACCTTAAAACGATTTTCTTGTGTTTTATTTCAACTCGAAGTTCTATACCCCTCAAAAAAACACCCTTTATAAAAAAAAACGAAAATTTGTATCTATCAATTAGAGATTTCATTACATGATTTGTTTAGTTACCTTAAAACAATAAACAAGCTTGGTTACAAATAAGCAATCATACTAAAATTCCAATTTTTATTTTATATATTGACCTCAGCTCGCTTCTCAAACAGAATCTTCATTTCTTTTTAAGCTCAACGAATACCCTAACTCCGGGACTAATATCGGGATTGCAAAATCAGATCCCGAAATCTCTGGGATTATAAAAAAGAAATAAATAGGCATACCTGGTATATATGCATATCTTTATTCTCTAGAATGTTGGTTTCGTCATTCTGATATAATAATGTAGCAAAGTCATATATGAGTTAGTTAAAGAATCTGTAGTTGACAGCGGGAGCTTAATGTAATGGAAAGTGAATGTTATTAAATAAAAGATATTTAATTGATGGACAACATAAAAATATTTCATAATTAGGGAGACCAATATGTAGGTAATAGTATGTGCAATATTACTGAAATCAACTTCTTGGACAGTATGTTTAGTATTAATCTCACACAAATTCATAATTTTTTCAATAGGCTAGGTAACATCCTTGATCTTATTTTTATAGATGAAAATTTGTTATTTCAGTTAGATGAGTGCTTTTTTCCCATCAGTAAATCAGATATGGATCATGTACTTTTGCAATTATCACTCAAATTTGTAGATTATGTATCTAGCTCCAAGGTTGTTACTCGGTCCTTCGACTATCGAAATGCCAATTTTTACCTATTGAACTCAATTATATCCGAGATAGATTGGAACCTGCTTTTTCGTTCTAAAAATGTCTCGCAGTGCTTCGACGTGTTTTTAGAGAGAACTCTCGAAATATTGCACAGTAATGTTTCGCTACTTCCGCCACGTATACATAAGTTGCCTTGGTATACAAGGGAACTTAAGTCGTTAAAAAATAAACAAAATAAATATTTTAATTTATTCAAAGCTACTAATATTATCGCTTATAAAGAAAAATATTTAAATTTCATGCATCAGTTTAATGAATTAGACAAAACCTTATACAATAATTATATTAAGCGGTACGAATCTGATATAAAGTTAAATCCCAAATCCTTCTGGAATTTTATTCGCTCAAAGAAAGGTTGCTCAAATATTCCCACATCTTTAAGTTTTAATGAGAAGTCCTCTACGTGTTTGGTGGAGTCAGTTAATCTTTTCGCTGATTTTTTCAAATCAAATTTCGTATGTGATGATTTTAGCAGTAATCTTTCTTTTTGTAACGTATCTAATTCCGTTGATTTTGGTGCGATTATAGTTACTGAAACCGACATCTGCAATGGCATTGCTGCTTTGAAAAAATCTGTGAAAAGTGATTTAGATGGGCTGTCCTCTTTCTTTCTTAAGAAATGCAGCTGGTCTCTCTTGGTGCCTTTAACATATATCATCAATCTCTCTCTTTCTAGCGGCATTTTCATTTATAGATGGAAAGTAGCTTCTATCACACCTATTTTTAAATCCGGAAATAAAAAAGAAGTAAAAAATTATAGACCAATTTCCAAGTTAACCACTTACTCTAAATTAATTGAAAAAGTAATTAAAGTAAAGTTGTGCTTCTCTATCAAAAGAATTTTGAGTCCACACCAACATGGTTTTGTTTCTGGACGCTCCACAGTCACTAATTTGGGAATATTTTCTGAGTACTGTGTCTCAGCTTTCAAAAAGGGTTATCAAGTCGATACAATCCATACGGATTTTGCAAAAGCATTCGATTCTGTTTTATACAATATCTTAGTGGAAAAACTTGCAAACTTAGGTTTCCATTCAACCTTCCTAATATGTCTACAGTTGTATATATCCAATAGACCTTCCTTTGTAGAAGTGGAAAATGCTAGATCTTATACGTTTGTGTCCACCTCCGGTGTGCCGCAGGGTAGTATTCTTGGCCCTATATTGTTTGTTTTATTTATAAATGATATTGGTGACTGTTTTAGTCATTCAAAATATCTTCTATATGCTGACGACCTGAAGCTTTTTAGTGCAATCTCCTATCCTTCAGATGTTTTGGCGCTTCAAAGCGACATAAATAACCTTGTTGAGTGGAGTTTAAAAAACAAATTAGCTTTGAATATCAATAAATGTTTCCATATGACGTTGTCAAAGTCTATAATTCGGTTTCCCTCCAATTATTCTGTTTTAAATGTTGAGCTTAATGCAGTTACTGAATTCATTGATCTGGGTGTGCTTTTTGATTCAAGTTATACCTTGGTTAACTATGTCAACCACATTATTCCAAAGGCTTATTCTAACTTGGCTTTTGTAAGGCGTTATGCTAAAGATTTCAAAGATCCCTACACTAGGAAATTGCTCTATAATGCCTTTGTGCGGTCTAAACTGGAGTATGCGTCTATAATCTGGAATCCAATTTATATATTGAACTCGATAAGAGTTGAAAGAGTTCAGAGGTGTTTTATAAGTTTTGCTCTTCGGTCACTTAATTTTAGTGAACCTATTCCGTCATATCGGGATCGGTGCATGCTTATAGACGTTTTATAATTTTCTAGTAGAAGGTCTATCCAATCCCTTATGTTTGTTTATGATTTAATTAGCGGTTCCATTGATTCCCCGGATCTCCTTGGGTTCATAGACTTCAATATCCCTGGCGGAGTCTTAGGGTCTAGTTTACCCTTTCATGTAAATATGCAAAGATGTAATTATTATAATTTTGCCCCTTTGAATAGGGCCTTAACTGAGTACAATAAAATTTGCTCTATTATTGATCTCGATTTCGCGATGCCTAGATCTTTATTTGTGTCAAATTTATATATGATTTTAATTTATATATGATATTTTTGTTATTCGGTTTAAGTTCAAAATTGTAATCTAGTCTGTAAGGTTTATTGTAACCATAGACTCAAATAAATGAAATGAAATGAAATGAAATGAAAAGAAATATTATGGAGAAGAGATGATAAAGAGCTTTCAGGCGGATTCCGAAACTTTGAGACTTTGATAGAAATTTGTTACTCCGATTTCGGTTCTAAATGTTTGGAATCAGAGTTATAACGGAAGTCGATGAATAGTAAAGATATTTCGATAGGCTATGCTTTTGTTTGTCATATGTGAGTGTTTATGTCCTTTAAGTTACGAAATAGTACAGATTATGGCAGCTAGGCAGTTAGTGTCCGACTGAAGCTAAAAGTTGTAGTAGCCTAAGCGGAATATCGGGTACTATTCATTATTCGCCCAAATACCGAAGGTGAATACTAAAATTTAATTTTACGTTCGAGGGTGAAAAAAAAAAACTTAACCTCACCAACAATAGATAACCGTGGTCTATCTCTGATTCGAAACAATCTCAAATTTTTACTCACACCTGCTAGGATGAATTCGCAAAGCAGAATACGGCTAATGCCAGTTTGTATCTCTTTATATGTGTTGAAGTTATCCCTTTCCTTCGAGAACGTCCAATGAAGAAACTAATTGTACCCTTTTATACCTGAACTTGTGGCGTCGGACAGAGTTCCTTTGTCTACTTTCAATATCTATAAGTAGGATACACAGATCAAAATAATATAAAGGTGTATCATCATAATCCTCATAAGAGATTTTTGGGCCGAGCTTTTCTTCTAATTTGTGGTGTGTCGATTTGAATTTTTTCCTGCAAATTTGCGGTGCTTACAAATTTTTGCCGACTCCAAACGGCATCTACAAAGGAGATTAATTTTTGCTGGGAGGCCTTCCATGGCAGAAATACACTCGGAGAGTTTGCCAAACAACCTCCGAGGGACGACCCCGTTTTGAAAAACTTTTTCAACCCACTTTTGATGTTACCTGTCCCAGGACTCGAACCTTGATTCAAATCGCCTTACGCCAACTATACCTATAAGGGAATAGTTGGAATCAAATACAGCCCACTTTAAACGAAAGGTTTTCATAGCGGACTACTCTCTTTAAAAATCACCCGAAAGATTTTTACGGGGTAAATTTTGTGAAAAACAACAAGTGCCTAAAAGGGCGCAGAATCTCAAACCTAGCACCAACAACGATAAGCAGTTTCAACAATTTTTTATCGAAGTTTTTATTCACTGATATTTGGTAGAGAAGTTTCTGATTTTTATTTCATAAAATCGGTAGTAATATCAAAATTCTAATATTTTCAAACACATCAAACAAGGATCATTCAGCTGCGTACTACTATGCGTAAGGGAAAATCGGTTCAGACATCGATGCACTGGATTTAGTACCATTAATATTCCGGAGAACTTTTCTTTCAAGTACTCTATGGGCCATCCTATTTTCTTTCTATAATGCCATGTTTCCGAGCCATACATTAGGACAGGTGCTATGAGAGACTTATAGGGCTTGGTCTTTGTTCGTCAAGAGAGAACTTTTCTTCTCAATTGACTGCTTAATCAAAGGAGAAATTATCTGCAAGATGGATTTTTCGTTGGCATTAGTTTTTCCTGTCCAAGCTGGTCCCCAAATAGAGGAAATATTTCACGTTTTCAAATCTATATATGCCAACACTG
Source organism: Merzomyia westermanni (assembly GCA_949987695.1). Classification (NCBI taxonomy): domain Eukaryota; kingdom Metazoa; phylum Arthropoda; class Insecta; order Diptera; family Tephritidae; genus Merzomyia; species Merzomyia westermanni. The sequence continues at coordinate 34,119,431 of OX465290.1, forward strand.
GTTCCTTTTTTCGGTCAGAGCAAATACTTCTGCTACTAATTATGAATCTTCACCGCAAGAGCCAACTTTTTCGGTTCTATATACAGTCCAAAGAAGAGAGAACTGTAAGAAGTTACTCAACGTTCTTTAGTATAGCCGTATAAGCTTTCAGACTGGTAATATTTGGTCGGATATGGATCAAAGTCGGTCCGGTAATTATATACGGTTATTGTATTTTTAACTCTCATATTCATATACAAAGTAAATGTTTTAAGAACGATTGTAACGACGGCTGAGTGAAAGTTAACCCTTTTGAAAATATTTTTAAAAACACTTTAACTCCGAATTTGTTTGAAGAACGCCCTATCTAAAAATTAAAATTACCCTATACACAAATATTATTTTTATTATATAGGGCGCTTTTCAATCAAATTCTAAAATACGGCGTTTTTTATAAAAAGGGGCATTTTTCACAAATATTTTCGAACAGTTTGATCTTCGACTCAGACGTCGCTATGTCCTCCATTCAGAATGCAAAATAATTACAGAAAACCATTTGGATACAAAGCATCCTAAATACCATCTTAAAGTGCTTTAAAGTTTTGAGATATAATTTAATTTCAAAGTCAATTGCAGTAATTTATTTGATTTGATTTAATTAGTTACGCTCTACAAATTCTCTAATGAAAACATTTTCTTAAGTTTGGTGTAACAAGCTTTAGACCTTCAAAAAAAAAATATTCCTGTTGTAAGCTGCAAATATTCTTTGTGTGTGGTGATTTGCTTTAATTACCAACATAACAACATTAAATTACAACAATGTAAACAAAAATAAAGCGAACAATATCG
>OX465290.1:34125258-34267758 GCA_949987695.1 Merzomyia westermanni
AATGAATTTTCATACAAACTTGTCAACTGAGATATTTTGCAAGAATTTTATGATCCAGAAATAACGGAGACTATGAGTAATTGGAAAAATGCAGATTTGGAAACAGTGGATTGACTGCACAAGGCAATATAAGCAGTGGTATATAAACTGTCACAGCAAAATAAGTCCAGAAACGATTCTATCTTCGTTGGATAAGAGCTTTGTATGCATTTTATTGCTAAGGGTATTTATTTGAGCCAACCACATCACCCATAAAAAAGACCATAACTGGGGAAATGCCGATTCGGAAGCACTGGATTGACTGCGTTAGACAAAACAGTTCAGACTGTTTTAACCTCTAACAACTCTTAGGTAGAGGACAGCTGCCAACTCTCAGTCATTACTACACGGAACTATATTGATAACGAAAGTTCTGCATCACGGAAACCAATCGTCTAATATTAGTATGTCATATACCGCTATCTCTTTTGACTATACTGTTCACAAAGCTCTATTCATAAGCCCAGCTTTAGACGATAATTAATATCTTTCCTATTAAATATAACCAGTGGCACCCAAACTGTTATAGGAAAAGTACCTCAAGAACTGTTCGCCATGATAGTTAATTTTCAGGCGAACTTGTCAAACTAAGCGCTTTGTAAACATTTGATTGTCCGGAGTATTTCCTCATTCCCACCCAGGTGGGAAAATACCAATTGGCTTTAGAGGAAAATACAAGTCAAAAGTTTATACCTCAATTAAATGATTAATGCGTATGCCCAACTTTAAGCCATAACCAATATCTGAAGTATCAAACATAAAAAGTGACACTCAAACTGTTATATACATATAAAGCAGCAACGAGCCTGTTCGCTATGCGACATGTTTTGTTAGTATGCCTTTGAGGCCTTGAGGCACTGGCTTACGTTCGTTGAACTAGAAAAACAGAGATTTTCCTTCCTATTTGCTTTGAAACTCATAATATATATCGATTAAAAAGCTTAATATATATAGACTGAGCGATCAAGCTCAAAAGATCTCACCAAACGCCACAGTTCATCAAGATTTGTAACAATATGTTCCAAGAACTTTTATCACATATTCATGAGAAATAATTTAATATTCCACTTAGCCTACTTGCACTGATGCAGAGATTTTCTTAAGACTATCTAAGGGCGATAAAAAATTAGCTTAATCGCTCAGTAGAGAATCAAAGTCAATGGCATTGAGTGCTGCCAATGGCGAAATAAAAATATATTTGCATTTAAAGGAAAAAAATGCAGCCTCGCATACATTAACTACCACACATGCATACACACACACATACCCATGTACACACAAATGAAACCAAAATTTGTTTAAATTAACATTTGCCATGAGTATGGAGGATACGCATACGCCGTGGTGAGCAAGCGAATGTTTTAAGGGGCATAACGACCTCATTAGCATAATAACCGCTAAGCGTAATGGAGGCAAAACACCATTAAATAACACTTTATGACTTTATTTTATTTTATTTTATTATTCACGAGAGTTTTTTTTTATTTATCTTGAGGTGCATGTGTGTATGTGATGCGCAAAACCTGAAAAAATACTACTTGATATGTTGGTTTAGCTTTGTATTCTTTGAGATTTTCTGATGTGTTCCTTATTTATTTTTTTATTTTATTTTTAAAGCTCATTTAAATGTGTTTATATTTTTGCAGCACGCATGCTAAAGTATGCAAATCCCTAAAATGTTGTAAACAAATGCAAAATATATTTGTGACAACAACAATGCATGCAAAAAGTAGAGAATATGCTGACACGAGTGTTTATGCATGTTCGCTTATCTCTCTATCTCTCTGTGCATTTATGGATTATCTACTTATGTGGGTTGTTGGCCTATATTGGCCTCTTAAACAATGCTTTTGTTTTTATTATGCGCCACACAAATCAACGCATTATAATAAAGTTTAAGTAACGGCATTAAAAGCAAATAACATTTGAGAAATCTAAAATCTGAATCTATGTTGTTGTTGTTGTTGTTGTTGCGGTAACGACAAAAACACTCCCCAAAGGTTTTAGGGAGTGTTGTCGAATTAACAGTCCTTGGCCGGATTTGAACCCGGTACGCTACGGTACTCCCTTGCGTACTGCCCGACTGTCGTGGTAGCGATTTATGACCAGTGGAACCTTCTAGGTCATGTCACCCCTCCTTCCGTAAGGTAGGATAAGAGGGGCAATGAGAGGTGAAAGGTATCATTTCCGTAGATCAACCATCGAGTTGCACGTCATTAACTTTGTGCATATTAGTTGCCTCTTACGACCAGTATGCCTACCTCGGGCACATTCTAAACCCCTAACCCGCAGGGGCGTCTGGATCTATGAAAGAAGTATATCCAGTGTTCGAACTGAAAATTCTAATAAGTGGCAGGATTGCAAAGAAAAAGGAGCATATTTGAAAAAAAGCACTAGATTTCGGTTGCAGCTTAAATATATTTGATAAAAGAGAGCTATCTACTTTCTTTTCTGTGAACTTTTCCACGTATTTGGTATTATGCTGACTTAAGTTTCAGTCTAATTTCGTAACCACCAAAACAAAAAATAGCTCACTATAATCCTTCAAAAGCTCGACAAAAGGATACGTTTGACAATATAATCTTTGAATTTTTTTGTAAGATTGCTTTTATAAAAGGTTTCTATAACTTACATAAATATTACCAAAAAAATTGTATTTTAAAACATTTTGCAAAAATACTACTTCAATAAAGAATTTCTTACAATTTCAGATATTAGTTACACTTCCCTGTCTTTGTTCTGCAACGAAATACCTTCTTAGGGATTTTTCTTGCTGAACATGGACATTGATCGAAACTTTCATTCCTGAGGAAAAGGGGTCTAAAATCCTGAAATTGGTATAATTTGAATTTGCAAATCCTTAGTTTGATCCATAGTTTATACAAACAGGAAGGTTCAAGAAACATTGCATGACATAAGAAAAGTTTGCGGCCAGTCCAATACTATACATATTATAACCACTTAAAATAAAGATTAGTTTATAAATTATTGAAATATTTCATAATTTTTTACACCAAGCCACAGCAATGCTACAATCGAATAATAAATCAGTGTTGTAGCGGGAAGATGTGTGATTGTATGAGTAGTAAATGAACTGCCCTGCGTTACCTCTACGACACTTTATTGCATGTGTTTACACAATTTTACTGAAATTAGTAGAAAGCACAGATTTTCTGTTTTAAAAGCTTCAACCAAATGTGAGATATAGGAGCCAATTTGCTAGTAATCCAGCTTATCATATGGAGACATAAAATGCTCATATCTCACAGCATTTTCCTTAAGAAGGAGCACTTTTCGGAACTCTAAATTGGCAAGTGACACCCAATGCTATGAATTTTGAATGTTTTATGACTCTTTTTTGAAAGAACTTCGGAGCGTATATGGACTCATCACGGCGCCTTTTATTGATGTTTTTCTGCAGTTTTTATGTCATGACTTTTTTTAGACATATTTTTCCCTCATTTTAATGGTTTTAGATTAGTTTTGTAGTCATATTGAAGACTTTTATTAACTATTTTATGAAGCTTTATATATGTATGTTTTTAAGATTTTTATCTACAGTCGAACTTCTATAACTCGAATCGCCTAAATCCCCAAAAAAAGTTCGAGTTACGGAGACTTCGGGTTGTAGAATTTTTTAATTTTTAGTGAAAAAAAGTCAATTTCATACATGTTTGTATTTTTTAAACTACATTTGAATGGCAAGTTTTATTTTAAAACATTGTTTTACAAAAAACTATTAAAGAAAGTAACAATGCAGTGAAATATTCTGAAATCAATGACTGATGCAGTCCGCTTCACTAACAGAATTTTCTTCTCCACATGCTTTTTATAGCTCACACCATGTCTAAAATTAAAAAAGTTCACAAATTATTTCATTAGCGGTTCTATCGTACGAATATTCTTTTGATACCTTTGCTTCCATTTGTCAAGCCAACCTGTGCTTGCCATAAAATGGCCATCTTCAAAACGCTTGGCAAATTCCATAGCCTTACCCTTTAATATTCCTCCCGATATAAGCATGTTTTCACTTCGTGCTGCCGTAAACCAATCCATAACGACTTTGTCGATGTTATCATATTTTAGAGGCTTAATCCTTTTACCACGTACAGGAATTCCTGTTTCAACAGGCTTTACAATTGACTGCTTATTTTTTAAAAGTGTGGATACAACACTAGCCGCAATACCATATTTTTCAGCAGCTTGTTTTTTCTTTAACCCGCCTTCCACTTCTATAATAATTATAATAAATATTTCTCTTCAATCAACAAAGATTTAAAATTCGTTTAGTTGCCATTATAAGGAACAAACTGCGTCTACTTCAGACCTGACAATAAGTGCAACTGACGTTGAACTGACTTATAATACACAAAAAAAGCTGTTCATGTACAAAAAGGGATTTCCCCGAATTATGAAGCGAAATTCAAAAACAAATATGCGTTACTTCGGGTTAGAGAAATGCTTTATATGGATGTGTATGGATTTTCGTTCGAGTTATAGAAAATTCGAGTTATAGAAGTTCGAGTTATGGGAGTTCGACTGTATTTATTTTGTGTTGTAGAATTGTTGTCTTTACGGCCTGTACATTTGCAGAGTACCATGACTATAAACGATCTCAAAAGCAATAATAATAATTTTTCTTTTTAATTATGAAAATTATTATTGTTTTTATTTTTCAATAATTATTTTTTATTAATTATTACAAGTTTTTATTAGAATAGAATAGGAAAATTTTAGAGACAACTGCCATAGCTTTTCTTATAGATCCATTTCGGAAGCTGATAGACTTCTTCTTCAGATAAATTTCGGCACGATCTGCATCTATTCTTACCTATCAGAAGAAATTAATATTTTTAATAATTTACAAAGTTTTATTCATACAGTTTTGGAAATATAATGGCTATTAGTTCTTAACTGAAAACCAAAAAAAAATATTTATATAAGTAAAAGTACACATTTTTCATTAGGAACTTAAGAAAACACTTGTTTAATTTTAAATGCACTTCTCTTTGCTTGCAACATTTTACTATTGAAAAAGATTCAGAAAAAAATACTCCTTACCTTCTGTAAGGTATAATAAAAAAAAAGTCTGAAAATATTCCTATAATTGAAGGATGTCGTTCATCTGCACTTCAACGTTTATTTTTTTCCAACAATTCTCTTTACGTATACAACAAAAATTATTAGAAAATGCTCCAAATCATTTATATAATTGAGTCTTGAGGTTTATCAGCTCTTTAGTATACATTTCTTCTCCCAATGTTGCGAGTTTCTTCAGTAGACGGTTCTTTTTTTTACTCCAATGACTAATGACTATTGATCATGATTTCGGTAGCTGGTGAGTAGACGTTGTGCACGACTTGTATCATTATTAAAGCGAGTATGTCTTGTTGTATAAGAGAAACGATTGTATAAAATTCCTTAACCGGTTGCATGTCGAGGCAAAATATACCTGCAATGAGATAAAACCAAAATATGAGTACGTTTCTCTTTCTTTAGTTTATACCCATGACCTAACCTGACTGGGATTGCTCAAACTCCACTGTTCAATAACTCCACTAGTCTTTCGAGTGGTTACCTTAACTATTAAACGAACTATTTCTGAATTCATTATTGATTTAAAAATGGTGGAAGGATTGACAACAATGCTAGGTACAGTTCATTCGGCGCAAAATTACTATCAAAACTGGTCTTCTCCATCTATGTCACACAAAATACTCACAAGTCTTCAATTTATTTCTTTCTTTCCTCCAACGACAATTGGTTGAGTACGGAGTACAGAAAGGTGGGAAACAAACGAAATTTCGTGTTATATGAACTTTTACGACAGTTGCATTCTATACACAAAAAAGTGTGCCGAAAGCATCTTCTATCATTTGAAGTAATTGAAATTATTCTTGCTTAGTTTAATAAAGATATTTAATATATAAAATACTATAGCTTTATTATGTACATTTTTATTATTATGTAAGCAACTACCTCACACTCTGTGTAAGAAAAATCAATATGATTCAAATAATATGGTATAAAAATCACATCACGTGATAGATGATTTATCACATCAAATGATTGATGCTGTATCTCATGATAGTTGGTACATCACTGGAATAACATTACATGATGTGACGGTTTTTATTGATATTTGATGTACGGCTTAGTATCACAAATATTTTTATAACATAATTATCATGATAGTTATGAGTTCATATGATATTGCATCGAATGATAGTTATGATCACATGATAGAATGCCTTGAAGAAATCATATTGCTGGAAAAGAGTTAAGATACAAATTTACTTCCTTAACCATATTCTAAATCCGTTAAACACATTTTTATCTGACTGGAATCGCGAATCCTGGTAAAAAATTAAACAACCCACAACACGGACCGCCTTTTACTGGTATTTTTCAAAGAAACTGGTGCTAGCGTGACACCATAGACACGCAGGTTATATAATATCTACTCTAGTGTATTAACTAAAGCAACAGCCTCACATTACGATGCATTATATTCCGGAAAATCTGCCTGAAATTGTTTCTGGCGCAGCCAAGGAGTATCGCTTAATGCTATTATCCAAATATATTCTTAAAATCCTGCCATCTAATATATTTTCTTATCTTGATTCAATAAATCACCACTTCGGTCTGCGTCGTCGGGCTTTCGCTCCTACATGAATTCAATAAGGCATTGGAAGCCTCACTGTGCCTTTATACGCTTGTTGGCCAATTGTCAGAAAGCACTTTAAACTTAAAGTTAAGTTCTGCAAATAAAAAGAGATAGAGAAAGCTTACTTTAATATTTGTTTTGTTAACTTAAGAAGTTTATGCTGATACTATTAAGATATCAAGACAATCAATATTTCTCTAAACAATTTTAAATAACCAACCAAAGTCTTTAAAAAATTCTACAGCTGTTCATTGTCTTTGGACCTGATTAGCTGCGCTGTCGCATTGTGGTGGTCGTAAAGTCACAACGCCATTGAAGTTCACGAACAGCCGAACACAAATACAAAAACGTGTCTGGAGCGCATACCAAACATAACCACAAAACTTTTCCATTGAATACTTAAATAAGCAGGAGCTGCAGCAACAACAACAACAAAAAGCAGAAACAAAAGCAATAACCTCCAAAAAATATGTCCCAAATGTTGACTAAACGCGACCACAAAACGCAACCGACTTTAGCTTGCCCCCCACCTCAGACTTGTATTTATATTGAAAAGCCACGTTCGCTAATGTCATTGGCACTTGCTTACTTACGCTGACTGCTGCTGGCCACAGTTGTCTTATCTACCCCCACTACACGGTAAGCTAAAGCAGGAGCGTAGTTTGGGTACCTGTGGTCCGCTGAGGTAACGATTGCTTGAGGCGTGTTCGCCAGCTACAACAATAAATGGTCTTGTGTAAACCAAAGAATTATGAAATTTGGTTGTATTGCAGTTTGCCTAATAGCCAGTGGTGCTAAAATCGACTTAGATATAGTCTCAGATCAATATCAAAAAAAAAAATTTATAATAAAAAAAATTTAATAAAACAAAATAAAATAAAATAAAATTTAAAAAATATAGTAATATAAAATGAAATAAAGTAAAACATAAAATAAAATAAAATAAAATAAAATAAAATAAAATAAAATAAAATAAAATGAAATAAAATAAAATAAAATAAAATAAAATAAAATAAAATAAAATAAAACAAAATAAAATAAAATAAAACAAAACAAAATAAAATAAAATAAAATAAAAAAATATAGTAATCTAAAATGAAAAAAAATAAAATAAAAAAAAGTAAAATATAAAATAAAATAAAATAAAATAAAATAAAATAAAATAAAATAAAATAAAATAAAATAAAATAAAATAATTTAAAATAAAATAAAATGAAATGAAATAAAATAAAATAAAATAAAACAATATAAAATAAAATAAAATCAAAGAAAAATAAAATAAAACTAAATTAAGTGGAATGGAATAAAATAAAATAATTATTGCTTTTTATTCCAACAATTTGTTGGTTTTTACGGCCTATACATTTTCAGGTATCATGACTATGAATGAGCTCAAGGCCACTACTAATTTTTCTATAGCGAAAATTATAATGGTTCTTTTTATTTTTTTAATAATTTCTTTAATTATTAAAAGTTTTTAATTGAATAGAAAAGAAAAATTTTTAGATACAACCGCCATAGCTTTTCTTGTAGATCCATTTCGGAAGCTGCTAGACTTCACTCATCAGAGAAATTTTGTCACGCACTGCTGACCATTAAGCTAACAATACGCTGGTTTTTCTGTCTTCTAAACTCCTTTTAAACTGGTAAAGTGAATAATAAAATAAAATAAAATTGCGTTTTTATGCCAACAATTTTTGTTGATTTACGGCCTGTACATTTTCAAGTATTCATGAAACGAGCTCAAGGCCAAGAATAATAATTTTTCACTTTTTGAATATTTATGAAAATTATTCTTGTTTATTTTTATTTTTTATGTTTATTTTTATTTTTTCCTACTTTATTCAATTAAAAAACTTTTAATAATTAATTAAATGATTATTTAAAAATAAAAAAACAATAATTTTCATAAAAATTCAAAAAGTGAAAAATTATTATTCGTGGCCTTGAGCTCGTTTCATGAATACTTATAAAATAAAATAATTTTTTTTTTTTGTAAGTACATATAACGAGCTCAAGACCAGTTGATAATAATTCTTAGGTTATTATTATTATTTTTGATTAAAGGAAAAATTGAAAGCAACAAACATGTACAGGCTATAGTTATAGTAATTAAAATAAAATAAAATAAAATAAAATAAAATAAAAATAAAAGAAAATCAAATAAAATAAAGTAAAATAAAATAAAATTAAATAAAATGAAATTAAATTAAATTAAATGAAGTGAAATAAAAAAATAAAATAAAATAAAGAGAGTCCTTAACTCCATCGAACGCTTTATTTAAAATTGATTGAGAACTGCTGCAGCTGGTTATAATATATTTAGATTCACCCGAACTTTAGCTTCTTTGCTTGTTTTGGTTTTAGTTAAGACTACTCCCCGCAGTTCACAAGCAACTCACTTGCTTTAAACGCGTTGGAAACAACCTTCAAGTCGTCTCCTTACATTGGTCGTTTCTAAAGCACATAAAACATAACTGCTCCTGCTACGGACCAGGCAGTCCACCTCCCTCCCCACCCCATCGTCAAATGCTATTTGGACTGCTCATATTGCGACAACCGCTTTGGAGCTCTTAAAGTCCCAAAGGTAAAGTAAACGCGTTTGCAACGCAATTCGCATGTTTTTGGACTGTCGCATTGCACAGCTGTTTCACGCCAGCAACTTGGTTCCGGCATCAGAAAGCCCATGCCAAAGTCTACGACTATGAGTACTTAATTACGTAACGAATGTAAAGTGTGGCGACGCATATTTCCCTTATATAAATGCTGACTGCTCTCACACCGCGCTGGTAGCTTCAAAGTAGTCACTTATGTATGCGCCCGCGAACCCTGCTATCCTGAATATGGCATGTGCGATGGACACAGTTGTGACGGTACTTTAAAGTGACTTTCAATATGTCCACATTAGCATGTTTTATACCACATTACAATATTCTAATTCAAATTTTTATGTCATCAAACAAACGTACAGACGCACAAGTGGAGAGGTTCCTTAGACTCCCACTTCTGGTATTGTTATCTCATACTTTTAGCTTTCCTATAGGAGTTACAACAATAAATTTGCTTAATCTACCTACCTCAAAACGGTTAAAGTATCCACAAGTCTATTTTTACAAGCAAATCCACTTCGTCCAAGAGAGTTTAGCAAAGCCTCAGCCAAAGTTTGGGGTTAAACACAATCGAACTGAAAAAAAAATGAAAAAAATTGGAAAAAAATAAAAATTCAATCAAACAACCTCAAGCTACAGTTTGGCTCGATTGGCAATACAAAGCATTAAACTCATTGTTCGTTGCTCATGTCGCCAGCTGCTTTTCACTGTTACACAATTTCTGCGATTTCTTAATCTGACGTTCTAATGAATGTCATAAATTTATTGTCCCAGCAGTAGCCAACAGAACTCTAAGTCCGCTTGCGTTTGGCAGGCGCACCACCATTACTTCCTAAGCATTTGGATAGTTGCCCTTTGGCGCTGGCTAGAAATCTGAAGTACAAGTAGGCATACTTACTACGTACAGCTTGTGTTGTTGTGATTCTTGTACTTCCAACAAATCTTATTCCACAATTGGCTTCGTTTGTCTTTACTGTGATTTTCAGAAAAGTTCAAGCTTACAAAGCACAAAAGTACTGTCCAAGCAGAGATTAAAAATCAAATGACAAGAGCAAGAATATTTTCAATTGATTTGTGATTTCTTGCCTGACTTCAATGATTTTGAAGGGTATTTTTGTATGTTTGTAGTACTTATGTAACGGAGTTTTTGAATTCCCTTAGGGTGGACATTGGTGTTGTAACGTTTGTGACCGACACAAAACACTCAAATAATCCCAAATAATAAGTGGATGGAAAGTGTTTCCCAGATAAGCAAATCCTTAATTTGGTATCTTGAGTAGAACAGATTTTGAAACAAAATTAAACGAAATTTATTTAATTTAGAAAATCAGTAACAAAAACGCAGCTGCACTAGTACGCAGAGTATTACACTTTTGTTTACCTAAAGATGGCTTTTAGTGCTATAACAAAATGAAGACAGATGTAGACCTCCATATATGAAAGTTCTTAGAATGAATATAAAAACCGATATATCTATTTTCGACATCTAAAACTTCGAAAAACATATAGCTGTCATTCCTTTACTTATTTTTGGAAAATTATCGTTAATCTATTTGAAACCGTTAACGACAGAATGAGGAAGCTTGCCGCTAGTGGCGCAGCTAGGGATGAGCGGCAAACTTAGCTGTTCCTAAAAATTGAGAAATGATGCACAAACATTTTTCATGCAGAATTTTTTATTACGAATTAAGTTTTGCATCTATAAAAAGATTCGCTGCCATTTTATTTGATTTTTTGATGAAAAAAATCGATCTTACTTTCATACTCTCGAAACATTGAAAACTCGAACTTTTTCTTCTTCGGTAATCTGTTTTAACTCAAGATTTCATCAAGGTAAATTTGCTACGCTAATATCCTTAAGACTTCTTTTCATTGATGTAATATCTAAAAAAAAATGTTCAGCAAATCTAATTTCCTCTTGGTTTTTCTTCCCTGAATATCATTGAATAAGTCTGCGTTGTTTAAGTCATCTGGATAAATCTCGCTAAGTTTCTTGCATTTGCTTTCTATTTTGAGAAGGTCAACTTTGTAAGAATCTCTGCACATTGTACGATGTTTTCAAAATTACAAAGCAAACCACAACGTTCATCGAGAATCCTCAAATTTTGGTTCAAAAGCCGAATGCTATCACCCCTTATTTCATACCTCTGAAGTTTAAAACAGCAGAAGGAGTTACTAAACTTATTACAAACAAATTGGTATCCATACATGAGTCCGGCAGAGAATAAATAATAGACCTAAATTAAAAAACTGTTTTCGTTCCTTGGGATAGTCATTCTCTTAATTTAGATGGAGTACACTCAACCCACTTAACTGTAACATTTTTTGGAACAACACAGCGTCTTTTTACTTATTTTTCTTCCTTATCCGCAGGTTGGACCATTCTTAAAGAAAACTAAAACTAGGTGGAGCTCAGAAGCTGGAGCTGTCAAGCTTTTATCAACACAATGGATTAAATGCAGGATTCGAAAAAAACGAAATATGCCAAGAGAAATATCTGAAGACTTGTGATTAGACTCTTTTCATCTTCTTCAGGATCACAATGATTGTACCCGCTTATCGAATCACATTATTCAAGCTATCACAAATACTGAGAATACAAACTGCGCCTGCAACTACAGCTATTGGTTTGTTGTTGTTGTAAAAGTTCAACAAGCTTTTCTAAGGTAAGTCTTAGGAAACATACTGAGTTTATTGTTGGAAGAGTCCACGCGGTTGAGAAGTTGAAAAGAGCTGACACACCACACTTTAATCGACTTTTTTCTAGTTATCGATTTTTCGGAATAGATTTTATTTTTATTAAACATCCATTTTTAATAAATCGACTATAAAAACTACATAAATACAATCGCTTTTTGTAAAAAGAGTCATTTGTTGAACGGATAGAAAAATGGGTTAAACTATGTACATACTACATCCGAAAGTACATAGTTTCGTACAAATTACATTACCAGTCTTGATTGTAGTCAAATATTAAGTACTGCTGAACAATTGTGGCAGTTATTTATTTTAGGTTTATTATCAAGACTCAAAGTTTAATGAAAAACTGATTGTATTTTTTTCATTTTAAGACCAAACGATTTCGAATGCGTATTTTTTGTGTAAAAAATCGATTATTAAAGTTAAAAATCTATTTTTCACTAATCGGTTTATCTCTGAAAAAAATCGATTACAAGCAATCGAATATTCCGGATCGAAGTCACATCCCTAACTACATGCCTGCCTCACTCTTAACATGTCTTCCTACGAATATCGAGTTTCTCTGCCGAGTGGCGATGCATTCTTGGAGGTTGTTGGATCATGCCTTGACCAAAAAGACTCTGGGTGATTTGTTTTTATTACTGCCACTGCCTTCTTCTTCAGACTCTGCAAAATTGTATGCTCTCCATTCGTTATTTTTCTCTCTGCCCTCTCTTCTCTCTCTATGGCGCGATATACAACAGGTATAGCATCATAAACCTCCTAAAAGATTTTTGCGCCAAGCTTCTCTTCCAATTTGTGGTGTGCCGATTTGAATTTTCCCTACAAATTGGTGGGACCTACAGTTTTTTGCCGACTCCGAACGGCATCTACAAAGGAGACGAATTTTTTGCTGAGAAGCCTGTCATGGCAGAAATACACTCGGAGAGTTTGCCAAACCACTGCCGAGGGGCGACCCCGTTTTTTGAAAAACTTTTTTCAAATCACTTTTGATGTTACCTGTACCAGGGCTCGAACCATGGACCTTCGGTGTGGTAGGCCGGCAACACTACCTTCACACCACGGCGGCCGATTGGGTATTATGTCTCATTTTTACTTGCAAGTGGAGTGTCATACACCCAATTGTTTTTACTTGGGTTTATGCCACTTGGGATTATGTCATGTCAACTACTATACGCCAATGTGTTGAATACAAAAACCTTCTTATTTCCGAATTCTTCAAACAAATTATAAAATATTTCATTTTTAAACCCGCAAGATATTTTTGTACTCAATACATCATCCTTTTAAGAACAAACTTTTTTCCGAACTTCTTCTTCTTTTATGGCGCGATATACAACAGGTATATCATCATAAACCTCCTGAGAGATTTTTGCGCCAAGCTTCTCTTCCAATTTGGGGTGTGCCGATTTGAATTTTCCCTACAAATTGGTGGGACCTACAGTTTTTTGCCGACTCCGAACGGCATCTACAAAGGAGACGAATTTTTGCTGAGAAGCCTGTCATGGCAGAAATACACTCGGAGAGTTTGCCAAACCACTGCCGAGGGGCGACCCCGTTTTGAAAAACTTTTTTCAAATCACTTTTGATGTTACCTGTACCAGGGCTCGAACCATGGACCTTCGGTGTGGTAGGCCGGCAACACTACCTCCACACCACGGCGGCCGCCAGTTTTTCCGAACTGGTTTAGCTTTAAATGTCAAATTTCGAGGAAACCTCATTTTTCTATTTTCCTTAAAATTATAAAAAATTATTATTCTATATTGAATCAAATTACACTTTTGTGGGTTTCAACGGATGAGGTTCATTATCTCTTAAATGACGCATTTTTCACTTTAAGAATCCACCAAGCTTTGTAAACAAAAATCACGTCTCTACTATTTTTAACTTCCAAATGACATGAAGCGAAAGAAGCCGGAGTAAGTGTCAAAGCTACACCGTTAATAAATTTATAATAAATTTGAAGCCATTCAACGGTTTTGACAAACTTTTTAGAATTTTTTGTTTCAAACCTTTCAATTACCTACTAGGATTTTTAATTTCTTTGTTTTTTTTTCTTTTTTGTTAAACCAAAAATTTTAAATCAGACTTGTTAAATTTTATTAGTAATTAGTAATCAATTAATTAGACGGATTTCCTAATTGGTATTGATAATTTTAAATGTTTTTTAAGAAACTGCGATTATTAATTGATTCCGATTAGAAAAAATCGAAAAAAAAATCAAAAAAAAAAATTTAAAAAAAAGAAAAAATCAAAAATAATTAAAAAAAAGAAATTTGGTTCGATTACTTTTTGATTAGTTTTTATTTTTTTCAGTAATGTTGATTTGTATATTTATGTGCTTCTACAATAATACTGAAAAAATTTCAAAATTATCAAAAATTATCAACAAAAAAATAAAAAAAAAAATTTAAATGATCAAAAGTAATCAAAACTACTATTTTTCCTTTTGGATTACTTTAGATATTTTTGAATAATCCAAAAAAATTATAATTTTTTTGTTTACTTCTTTAATTAATCGGAAATTAATCATTAAAAATTTAAAGCAATGGTAGTCAATCATTAAATGGATTCTCACGAAAATAATTAATCAAACCGGTAATCATTACGATTAGAAATCGTTATTTAATAGGTCTGACTTAAATGATAGGACGACAAGGGGAAAACAAATTTTTTTTTTGTTTATCTGAAAGCTCATCATTCTAAGTCATTGCATTTTTCTCGAAAAATTTTTTATTTGTGTCTTTCCTATCATCACATCAAAACTGGATTAGCTTAGTTTTCAAACCAAATTTGTTCTGATCGTACACATATACATATGTGTTTCAAAAAGTTTCAAAAATTTAAGCCAAAAATTTTAACTGTGTACGACATCAACGCCATTAGTCAGAAAACTACGCCAGTTATCCAAACAGTCGTCAGCAATTCCTTCACTGTCTGCCGCACGTCAAATGTAATTAAAATTTCCCTCATGAATTCGAGTAAAAACATATTTCCATTGCAACAAAAAGAACCCCAACAACAAGTAGAAGAGAACGCAATTTTCAGGCATTCAAAGCTAATTAGCAAAGCGTGAAGTATTGGCCAGTCAAATGTTGAGCTGAAATAGCAGTAAATAGTAAAATACGCAGAAGAAATGAATTTTACTTTTCTTTCGTAATAAAAACAAAGCGCAAATCAATATTCACTGGAATGAGCCAAAGCAAAAATAAATGAAAAATGCTAGAAAACGCATTAAAAATAACAAAATTAAAATCAAAACAAGAAAATGTTAGTCAAAACAGCCTAAAATGAGAGGCGAAACAAATTCATAAAACCAGAAGTTAGGAAACATTCTTCACAAAACAAAAAACATCACAAGGGGATGAATAATTAGATTTCTCATTGCGTTGGCATTGATTTTTAGTGAGTGAGAGTTTGCCCTCATTTCACATAAGGGCATAAAAATTTTATTGTGATTTTCAATTATTCCAAACTGGCGTGCTGCGGATCAATTTGCTACCCACACTCCTTCCCACACAATTGCCAGCCCTCTCAAGCTAATATTTCTTTTTTTTTAACGTTAATATTGTTTTTGGTTAATAAGTAGCTATTGACATTGTTGTTAGCAGAGTTCATGCATAACTGTACTCCGTTTACTTCTTCTTCCTTAATTAGTGGTGCATTACTTAAGCGAAGAATTACCCTTTGCCATTAAATGTTACTTTGGATTGAGTAGGCAATTGAGAATCCAAGTCTTCTCTCGACGAACAAAATCCACGCTCTACAAGTCGCTCATAATACCCGTCCTGCAATATGAAGCAGAAGCATGGACGATGACAGCCGCAAATGAGTCGGCCCTTGGAGTATTCGAGAGAATGGTTTTTCCAAGGATTTATGAGCCCCTAGGCGATGCCGACGGTGTTTACAGCAGAAGATTTAATGATGAGTTGTATGAGCTCTACGCAGACATCGACATTGTCCAACGAATTAAAACCCAACGGCTAGATAGAGTCAGGTGGCGCGCTTTGTTTTTTTGTAATATACCACATGCCACCGTTTAAGCCCCTTCGTCACGGTAAGGTGACCAACATTGAAGGAGATCTTACTTGTCCGGTCACTTGAACCTGGGATCTTCGGTGTAATAGGCCAACAACACTACCGGCATAGGACGGCGGCCGCTAAGAGAGTAATACATATTTAGGACTGGTCCTTCACATACCTGTTAAATTTAATTAGTAATTAGTAATAAATTAATTAAACGGCTTTTTTAATTAGTAATTATTATTTTAATGGTTTTTCAAGTAAAGGCAATTATTATTTGATTATTTTTGATTTTATTCAGTATTGTTGATGTGTATATTTGTGTGCTTCTACAACAATACTAAAAAAATCAAAAACCATAAGCTGATCAAAAAAAATTAAAAAAAATCAAAAACAATTAAAAGTAATCAACAATTTTTTTGATTATTTTTAAATATTTTTAATTGTTTTTAATAATCGTAAAAAATCATAATTTTAATTAAAATTCTTTTTTTTTGAATCAATTGGAAAATTTGAAAGTAATGGTAATCAATCATTAAATGGATTCTCCAGAAAATATTAATCAAATCGGTAATCATTACGATTATTTAACAGCCTTGTACCTTCAGCACTTATTTTGGAGCACTGATTCTCTATTTTTTTTTTTTTTTTTCTTTTTTATGCTCAAAATGCCCTAATACAAGGCTGTCATGTTTTCCTATTCATAGAAATTCTCCCATTAAAACTTGGCTTTAGCAAGTTTTGGGGACTAAAAATTAAAAAAAAAAAACGCAACAAATAATTCCCTATCAATTAAATCTGGCACTCCCTCACCATTACTAAAAATCATTGTTATTTTTGGAGTGAAATTTTATGTTTTTTTTTTCGTAAATTTCGCTCTGCGTCTTATGCTCCATCCAACAGTCAATTGCTTTCTTGGCACTCGTTATTGACATGCTCTTGGACAAAACACAAAACAATAAGTGTCCAAGAAATGACAAATCACTAAAAAAAAAATCAACAAGAAAAAAGTCTAAGTACTAAGTGTTTGCACTCGCAACAACACCCCAGCCGCTCGCCATCTTCAGCTAAGCTTTTGTAGCGCCTGATGTGCCTTAATGTGATTATCGTGTACTCATACTTGCATGCGATTTTTGTAGTTGTAACTGGAAGCACAAAGATGCTTGCTTTGTCTTTTGTCTTTGTCGGATAACATAGCATCATATTGACATTTGTCGTCCACCAAAGTGGCCAAGTCGTCATCATTGTCTGGCATCATTTATTGTTTCTTTCACGTTTTCACATGTTTGTTTCGTCATTCCGTGTCGTTCGATTGTTTTTATAAAGCTAAGATTTTATATATTTTTTATTGTTGTAGTTTTATTGTGCTGCTACAAGGCTTACAACTTCTAATCCAACCAAAGGGCGGTCACTCAGGGACTAACAATACAATCATCAGTGGGAGTTCTAAGCATTGGAAATCAAAAATTTTGTCTCACATGAAGTAGCTTATTGTTCAATAATTTTTATTTTTTTTCTTGAAGACATAAGACAGAACTTGACTAAGAATAACACTGTGTAACAGAGTTTAAGGGCAAGAAATAGTTGTAACTCCGTAGGAAACCTCACATTCGTCTAATGTCACAATTCATTTGCGTAAATTTTATACTTTCCTATTTTTCAACTGAGTGTTTTAAGAATTTAGTGAAAAATATTTTTCTAAATTCATATCAGAGAACATTTATTGTAGACATACGAGGTGTGTTCAAAAAGTATCGCGAATTTTGTGTTTTTTCAAAAATTATTTATTTATTCATGAATATCTATTTTGTCCCCTTCAAAGTAATCCCCATGAGATATTATACACTTGTGCCAACGGTTTTTCCGATCTTCGAAGCACTTCAAAAAATCATTTTTTTGTATCTTGTTCAGCTCCTCCTTCGATGCCGTCTTTATCTCGTCAAGAGAAGCGTAACGTCGTCCTTTCATGGGCCTCTTCAGTTTAGGGAACAAGAAAAAGTCACAGGGGGCCAGATCTGGGGAATACGGTGGCTGCGGCATCATTAGTGTGTTGTTTTTGGCCAAAAAGTCGCGCACAAGCAACGATGCGTGAGCAGGGGCGTTATCGTGGTGCAAAAGCCAATTTTTGTTCTTCCACAAATCCGGGCGTTTCTGGCGGATTGCTTCGCGCAAATTGCGCATAACTTGCAGGTAATATTCCTTATTGACCGTTCTTCCCTGTGGCAAGAACTCATGATGCACCACGCCTCTGCAAAACTTTCACATTCGACCGAACTTGGCGCGCTTTTTTCGGTCTTGGTTCGTGCGGCAGCTTCCATTGAGGTGATTGAGCTTTGTTTTCCACGTCATAACCATAAACTCACGATTCGTCACCAGTTATGACCCTCTGGAGCAAATTTGGGTCGTCGCGGACAGAGTTTAACATCTCATTAGCAATGTTCATGCGATGCTGTTTTTGGTCACAATTGAGCAGTTTTGTTAAAAAAATAGGTAAAAATCGAAGACGATCCAAAACACGTGCAAGCAAAGCAGCTGTCAACAATTAACTGAACATTCAAAATGGCCGAGCTTGTCGGCATAAGTGAGAGACATGAGTACCAACATAACGCCACAAAAAATTCGAAATTCGAATATACGTAACCAGCGAAAATTCAAAATTCGCGATACTTTTTGAACACACCTCGTATAGTGTATTTTCACTGTAATATTTGTACACCGCTAAACATTTTAACCTAACTTTTAAACTTTTCTGGGCTACATATATGTCCAAACCAAATTTGGTTTAGAATTGAAATTGTGTCAGTTTTCGAGAAAGTGAGAGTGCAGAAAAGAGTTTAAATTTTAAACCAGAAATGTCTCAACCACTTAAAAACATAAAAAAACATTTGTAGGCAGGATTCGATCCGACGCTCCCACATCACAACCGTCTGCTCTACCCACTGAGCCACGGCGCACACGAAACTATAATGAGAAAAATTCAATGACTTGAAAAAGCTTTCAGAAATAAATGAAAATAGATTTAAAAAATTGTATACGTTTTTTTTAGTTCAGTTTTAAATCTAATTCGCAAGAAATACTTAGATTTTTGTTCATGGCGAAACTTCTGAGAGGCATAGTGATTTCTTGTACATTCTTGCTTGGCGCGGTTATGTTTAATATCCCTCTCAGACCGTCAAGACATTTCCAAGCGATTTTTTAGAGCACTTCCAGATCGAACTTTGAATTGCAAGGGCCTTTTCGTTGTTTGTGTCAGGATTTCAATAATCATTGAAGAAACATTGACACCTCTGACTCGCTTTTTCTAATTAAAATAAATCTACTCACTACTTTAAATGATTAAATCGATCGAATGAGAGGTGGAGGTGGAGGGCGGCAATATGTTCTCAGTTAATCAACTATATATCCCCGCAGCAGGGAAATATCAATTATCGAATGTTGAAAAATATGTTGCATATATTAAGGGATAAACTATTGTCCTCTCAGTGGAATTACGTTCTTCGTAAAAAAAAAATTTGAATGAGAATTTGAACCATTCCTCGGTTTAGGCAATTTCTGAAAGCTTTTTCAAGTCATTGAATTTTTCTCATTACAGTTTTGTGTGTGCCGGAGCTTAGTGGGTAGCGCAAACGACTCTGATACGAGGAGAGTCGGTTCGAATCCTGCCAACTGACACGAATGTTTTTTTATGTTTTTTTAATTGTTAAGACAATTCTGGTTTAAAATTTAAACTCTTTTCTTCACGGTCATTTTCTCGAAAACTGGCACAATTTAAATTCGAACCCAAATTTGGTTAGTTTCAAATTTTTAACCGTGTAGTGAAATTTTCCAGCGAATATATTTTGATTAGTGAGCTAATTTTCAAGTTCTTACCGTTAATACTTGCAAATCTATTTATACTAGAATACCGAAACATGATATAAGGATTATTGTTGTGACAAATTCTTCTTCTTTTCTTTAAATGGTCATCTAACCGCCTGGGCGATTTTGACCGTCCAACATAGCTCGCCAAAAGGGGTTCTCATATCCGAGGCTTTGTTGTTGAATTTCATTGGAACGTTGTTTTATGTGGTGGGTCCCAAACCCAACGCACAACCCGTTTCACGGGAAGTTGAATTCTATTACACGTTTGTATAGCGAGCCGCTTGATCCAAAACAGACGCCCGCTTGCAGCCGCACCACATGGTGATCAGACGCTGCTGTTTGAACCCCCCAGCAAGCCCTTAAACCGATTATGTCGGAGTGGCCTTACCAGGTTGTCGCCTTCTCACGTTTAGCTCACCACCAAACGGGTGTTCGGTGGTTACCCAGAGGATACTTGGGCGCAAAGCCCGGAAGTAGTGAGCTGCTTGAACCGCATGCAAAAGAATCGCTCTGGCCATTCCCAGGTGAATGGCGATCAGAAACTTTCCCCACTTGCGTGGACTTCTGCACACGGCCCCACCCTCCACAAATTCACTTACTGAAAATAAGCGAAATCGCTTTTCTACCACGCCCTCTTTTTCACAAAAATCCACTGGAAAGGAGCTGGAAAGAATGAAAATGCCGTACCTCACGATGGTCAAGCTTGGTACTTTTTTAAACTTTGTCATTTTATATTGTTGCAAAATTTTGGAAAATAGGCGTGGTACTAAGTGGGCGGTAAGTCAAAAAATTTTCAAATTCATAAAAGTAAAATGAAAAATAGGTAAAAAGACAAGAAAAAATTATTGGTGATATCAATTTTATTCCGTTGGTATATAATTTACAAAGTGATATTGCTAGCATAAGCCAGAAAATATATTGGTTTGTGAAACTGAGCTTTGCCAAATAAATTCTAGCAATCACGTTATATAAATCCGTTATGTTCACGGACTATCACCGAAACTATAACCGATTAAAACCGATTAATTTTTCGAAGCTGAAGCCGAAACCTCTGCTGTTATTCTCATCTGAAAAAGAGCAAAACCAAAACCGTTTGAAAAGTCGGAACCGGTTCTAAACGGTACATTTTTTTATTTGCCAATTTTTTTGAGACTTCCAGGATTTGTATTTAAAAACAACCCCTTTTTCCAAATCCGATTTACAAAAAGTCTAAAATCGAATAAATGTTTATGACACATAGTTACATATCTATAGGATACACGGAATATAGGTCTAAAAAAAGATCGAACAATTTTCTAATAAAAGATTTGTTTAATTTTTAGAAGTTTTATACCCAGTAGTGCTACGGACACAAGGTATATTAACTTTATTCGCCCAACGGTAGTATGTAACGGCATAAACTAATCGAGATAGATATTGACTTATACATATCAAGATGTTCAAGAGGAAAAGAGAAATTAATTAAGCCATGTCCGCCCGTCCGTCCGACTGTTAACGCGATAACTTGAGTAAATTTTGGGATATCTCAATGAAATTTGGTATGCATTTCTGAGCACTGTTTAAAATGGGCGAAATCGGATGATAGCCACGCCCACTTTTCATTTATAGAATATTTTCGAAAACACAAAAAAAGTGATTACTCAGTACAGAATACACTTATAAGGATAAAATGTGGTGTGTACATTAATGTTAAGGCAGAAAATTATTTAAAATGGGTGTGGAACAGCCCACTTTTGATTAAGTCAAATTTGGAAATATTATTAATCATAAATTAATCATAAATCAAAAACCCTCCAAGATATCGAAACGAAAATCTGCCCACGTACTTATATTAACGCAAAGTATGTTCCGGAAAAAAATGGGCGAAATCGGTTAAGAACCACGCCCACTTTTATACGAAAGATTTTGAAAAAGATCGTGGATATATTCAATAGGCAATAACTTTGCCTACAAAAGCTTTATATCATTTCTATTTCACTTTCAAAGTGTCCCTGGAGGAAGAAAGTCGAAAAATATAAATTTTTTTAAGTGGGTGTGGCCCCACCCCTTTTATAGTGGATTATTCCACAAAACTTTTTATGCCATAACTCCGGCAAAAATTTATTTGTCGAAACAAAATTTGTCGAAAGTGTGGAATGTATAAAGGTAACTGTTTGTTGTGAAAATGCTCGAAATGGGTTCAAGGCCACACCCAGTTTCTTAAAACAGTTCTGAAAAATTTGTTTGTAAAACTTAAAATGCGATATTTCTACCAGCTACTTCAATAAGATCTTGCATTCAAAATAAGCTTTTTAAGCAAAACTGGACCACAAAAAAAGTTTTTGGATTTTAGGGAAGTAGGAGGTTGGTCATGTTATACTTCCTGCACCACACACCATATCTGTGCGAAAAATCAAGTAAATCCAGTGATAAATATATCACTTTAATATAACATCTGTTTGTCAACCAATATCGAAGATTTCGCAAAACACATAAAAGTAGATAAGTAACTGATTTTGCTAAATACAAAAATTTAGTTAATGAGAATGGGTATGGCACTTCCCACATCGTATTAAATAAAATTTTAAAACCTGTGCGGTTCATAACTCCACAGAAATGTATCAATGGACCAATCCCACTGTTATAGGGGTGGGTAGTTAATGTTCATTTCCATCCCACTTTGAATTTATTACTTGATTTTTTTAAATTTTCTTTAAATTATGTGAAACTTTTTGACCTTGCTAGTGGACTGTCAATGTCATGCTACTTATTCTTAACTATAAATCAGCAATTCATATAAGGTAAACTAGGTCTATGATGCAAATATCATTTTAAACAGCTTTATACATTTTCTATATTTTTTTTTTTAATTTAAGTAAACGAGTTTTCTTTTTCATTAGTATTAAAATTAAAATATAACTTAGGATCGTTTTCTCGACTTCTGTTAGGAATAGCCAACCGGCGCCTACATTTTTCGGCAAGATAAATCCTACTTAATTTGTTCAACCTTCTGGTGAATACTTTTATAAAATCTTAAAAGAGACGGCAGCACTGCGAACGGAAAGAAAACGGAATGTCAAAATCAGCTTTTAAAATATAAATACTAAACAAAATTTGGGCAATTTTTTTGTTTGACATAATTTGTTAAATGTATTCTAAAGAGTAATGCAAGCGATTGCGAAAAGTCCTCTTGGCTATACTGCGCTCGCAGGTTCCCTCAAATGCTTCTTCCAGTGCATGAATATAAAACCCATGTCGGTATTCCAAAACAATTGTTAACTTTATTTGTTTTATTATTTTAAAGCTAAATCAATTTCAATTGACAATCAGCTGTTTTGTGTTTTTCGAACCGACTAATTTTAAAGTTTGGATTGGCTGACTGTTAAATTTGTCGACCGGAAAGCCATAACGAGCACTACAGAAAACAAAATTTTGTTTAAAGAAAAGATAAATTTTAGCACCCACGAGAAAATGGGGCTTTAATATAAATAAAATTCTCAATTTCAAAAATTCACAAAGCAATGAAGTTTTTATTTGTTATTTTACCGACGTTATACTCAAATTCGAAATAATAAAAATTTCCAGTAAACTGTAGTAAAATCTCCTACAAAGCGTTTGAAGTATCTCTCTTTAAAACCAAATTACAATTTTTAATCACAAGTCCTTCTAAAATAAAAATGTATCAAAATTTAAAAGAACAAAATTCTAAGATCTCAAACCCCGTCGGCTCAAAAGGCCACTGTCGCATATTTAGGACCAACACAAACCGCTACAGCGCATTGCATTCACATACTAAAAGCGCGGCGAAAGCGAAAATCGGCAACAGCACCAACAATACTCACGCACAAACAGAAGACAACGAAATTTACTCCGAAAATTGTACAGAAAAATACGCATGCGCCAATTTGTAGGATTTCCTACAACAAAGGCTACTAAGGACATCCCATTGCTGGCAAAACAACGAAATATATATATATATATATAACGTGACAGCGGCACCGACTGTTAGGCACAAATTTGTTTTTGTAATTGTTATATGCTGTGCATGCAACAGAAGAGTAACGTTGCTTGGAAAGTGGGCGAAGAAAAAATGTAGGTGTCCTTGTTTGATTGTAGGTAAATAACGCCTCCCATAGACTTCCAGTGGGAGCAACATAAAAGCGCATGTAGGATACATGAAGACTTATGTGGGTGTGGGTGTGTGTGTGTGTGTGACAAGTATATAAAACTCATTGAAGTGCATTTTCCAGCCACATATAGGGGCTGTGTATTTATGAAAAAGTACATATCGCTCTTAGTAACTATATACTTATACATATGTACATGAGATTGCAGGCATCCTGGTTCTATGGCTCCTGCTGTGGGCACCGGGGCGTATGTGTACACTCGCATTAGTTACCTTTTTGAAAATCCATCAAAGTGCACGTCGTCATCGTCCGTTATGCTGATGCACCACGCCTCTTACGTTCCCTAGCTGTTAACAGGGACCGAATTTTATACTTTTCTTCGATGAGCAAAATATATTTGTTAAAAGAGTTAATCCAAAAGAGAACATAAAATTTCAGACTCAGTACCAAGGCAGAGTAAGTTGAACTTAAGGCTACCTGAATAGCATAGAATCAAAGCGCAAGGGGGCTGGTACGCGTTAAAAATAATGGTTGATCAAACTAATTCAACATCCAAGCTTAACCTACGAGGCACAACGTGCTTAGATCATGCCCCACAGAGGCTCCTAGCGTAATATCCAAAATGATGACAGTCGATATATTTACCAAAGACATTGCCTTTATCTATCGGGAGTTGGAACTGATTAAAGATATATATCAAGGCACTGTTTCAGTGAGTTAGGGGATTATAATTTACCCGCGGTGTGCCTTTCATCTCTCTCTCTATCTCTATGGCGCGATATACAACAGGTATATCATCATAAACCTCCTAAGAGATTTTTGCGCCAAGCTTCTCTTCCAATTTGTGGTGTGCCGATTTGAATTTTCCCTACAAATTGGTGGGACCTACAGTTTTTTGCCGACTCCGAACGGCATCTACAAAGGAGACGAATTTTTTGCTGAGAAGCCTGTCATGGCAGAAATACACTCGGAGAGTTTGCCAAACCACTGCCTAGGGGCGACCCCGTTTTTTTGAAAAACTTTTTTCAAATCACTTTTGATGTTACCTGTACCAGGGCTGGAACCATGGACCTTCGGTGTGGTAGGCCGGCAACACTACCTTCACACCACGGCGGCCGCCAGGTGTGCCTTTCATAAGCGTCGAAATCAAAAACCTGAAGATTCGACAAGATTAAACAAATCGATGTGCCTGCAGTTAGGCTAAAGGGTACCGGAGCATACCGAACTCATATCCGTGAAATGACTGTTATTATTACTATTATTTATTATATAAACGACATATTCTTGTACTTTGCATAAGTGTAAATATTTAAATCCACACTATCTCGAAAACGGTTTAACCCATTTGAATGAACTTAGGTATGTAGATAGTATACAATATGCTAGCAATTTCTACCTTGGTGGTTTTATGGGGTTGAAAACTATCTAATTTGTTTACGTCGGATTTCAACAAAGATAGTTCTAGGTAGGGTTGCCACCTAATCCCATTATATTTCATTTTTGGCATATCCGCTATTATCTTGAAAACACTTGATCCATTTGGATGAATATTTGGATATAGGGCATGCCATATTTTAAGCTTCCCTACTTAAGAGTTGCCACAAGTAGCTTTTTGCTGTGTTGCCACATATTTGTAATTTTGAAAAAATTTATTGAGGTATGCTAATATAACGAGAGGTATTTGACGTCGTCTTTTAACGAAACTATTTTCAGGTGCGGTTACTACCTAGGGTTGCTACCTAATCCCATTATATTTACCTTTTGGCATATCCGCTATTATCTCAAAAGCACTTGACCCATTTGGCTGAATTTTTGAATATAGAGGGCATACAACATTTTGAGCTTCCCTACGTAAGTGTTGCCACAAGTAGCTTTTTACAGTGACATTTTTTAAAAATTGAGTGAGTAGTGGAAATATAGCTATCGCATGAAAAGTACTTTGAGTCGCAATTCCAAAAAAGTCGCAAAATTAATTATCAAACGAAAGATGTTTGACGTCGTCTTTTAACAACCTAGGGTTGCCACCTAATCCCATTATATTTCATTTTTGGCATATCCGCTATTATCTTGAAAACACTTGATCCATTTGGATGAATATTTGGATATAGGGCATGCCATATTTTAAGCTTCCCTACTTAAGAGTTGCCACAAGTAGCTTTTTGCTGTGTTGCCACATATTTGTAATTTTGAAAAAATTTATTGAGGTATGCTAATATAACGAGAGGTATTTGACGTCGTCTTTTAACGAAACTATTTTCAGGTGCGGTTACTACCTAGGGTTGCTACCTAATCCCATTATATTTACGTTTTGGTATATCTGCTATTATCTCAAAAGCACTTGACCCATTTGGCTGAATTTTTGAATATAGAGGGCATACAACATTTTGAGCTTCCCTACGTAAGTGTTGCCACAAGTAGCTTTTTACAGTGACATTTTTTAAAAATTGAGTGAGTAGTGGAAATATAGCTATCGCATGAAAAGTACTTTGAGTCGCAATTCCAAAAAAGTCGCAAAATTAATTATCAAACGAAAGATGTTTGACGTCGTCTTTTAACAACCTAGGGTTGCCACCTAATCCCCTTTATATTTAATTTTTACATATCCGCTTGACACATCTTTGAAGTTTTGCTCACATTAAACGCTATCTCCTACAATCTAAGCTTTTTTACATAGGAGGTCTTAGCCGAGTTGCCACCTATCTGAAATCACAAAAAAATAAAAATGTGCATACAAAATTAATGGAAACCTAATTGAAAGAATTAATTAATACACACGGTCGGCAAGTAAGACTTAATCTAAAAATGACTTGAATGACTTTACTGATGACGCTCTACGAGTACAACAAACTAAATAATATGGCAACCTCTCCAAGGTACTTATTATTATACAATCGGTAGCACCAACCTAAACGTTTCGATAGCACTTACAAAGTTGACAAGTGCTCTATATTAATGACTCAACGCAAAAACATACTTCATTTGACAGGCTTCGACACGAAATATAGCATGATCTTTCCTGCTAAAATGACTTGGCAAGATTTTAAACTTCCTCAGAGATTCGATGTATCAAACTTGCTGTGGAGTACAAGAGAATCTGAACAACGCTGTATGGAATCAGGGTGTATTCTTCAATTCTTTATCTTCGATAAGTAGAATGACCTATGCAAGCCTTACTGGTAAAGGGGTATCCATTTTCTGGGATAGCCAAGCCAATCTTCTGTCGCTAAGGTTAGCGAAGACGACATTGAGTCGGGTTAGTTCTTCTACAGTGGGGTGCAGCGATTCTTTAATTTAGGGTCCAGCCCTCCATGCCATAAAGGGCAATGAGATCGCCGATGAGCTATCTCGTCGTGGATTGGCTTTTGATGTCTGAGGAATTGCTTATGCCAACTGGATATATAAGAAGGAAGATATTGCATGGCTCTAGGGTCTCCAGTAGCCCTAGGAAAAAATACAAAGAAATGCGAAGTGCATCTTTAGGTGGACAGAAAATGGTGGAGCATTTATTAAGTTACTCTCCAGGCTGATAATGTCTAGTGGAATAAAATGATTAGGAAAGTAATTTTTAAAAGCCTTTCAAAACTTAAAAACATGAGTCTTAGCTTCTCGAATATTTATACTGAACGTAATGGAAATAGTGGGAGCCTCTTCTTTGATTTATTTTATGGCTAATATGTCAGTTGTACTATATTGAGGGCGCTAATTTTTTTATTTATTTTTTTTTTTTTTGTTATTGCTTTTTTTACCAACAATTTTTGCTGATTTTACGGCCTGTACATTTTCAAGTATTCATAAAACGAGCTCAAGGTCAACAATAATAATTTTTCACCTTTTAATTTTTTTGAAAATTATTATTGTTTTTATTTTGTAATAATATGTTTTTAATTAATTATTAAAAGTTGTTTAATTGAATTTTTTTCTTAAATGCAACAAAAAATTATCTCATTTTTCAACTTTATTATGAAAATAGAAGTTTATATTCAGAAAAGAAAATTTGATAATAAAAACTGAGAGTATACGTATGGTCCAAAATAAAAGATAATGCAAGAACACACAGTGGCTCATAGTGAAAATGATCAAATTGGTGCTTTTAATATAGTACGAAAACGTGTTCAGCTAAAATTGATTTGGCAATTTGATATAAACATATTAATAGTTCTTTCATAGAAATTTTTTCAATCAGTGCTTCCAAGCTTCTGTAAAAATTCTAAAAGCTCCTGGGAATTTTGCAATTTAAAAAAAAATGCAAATTTCTTCAATTATTTAGATACAATTTTTTGTAGCCCATGAAATTCTAGACTCACAGAGTACAAGTTTCAAGGTTATTTGCTATTTCGTTGATTTTCTGGAATCTTTTTTCTCTCCATGGTGCTTTTTTATTTTTTTCCATATTGACGGCTGAGCGGAAAATCATCCAAGCCTTGTACGCTCCACGCATATGTGCTGACATCAATTCGAACTTCTCATTAGCAATTTGCATATCCTCAATTAAAACTTATATTTCTAAATTGAATTTTATGAATATTAATATACTTAACATAAACGTGAAAGCTGTACTTATTTTTTAATTATTTTGTAAAATATTAAATCGTCACGCTCCCTGCCCGATGCTGAACAAACAGAGCAGCGCTTTTGTTTTTACAATTTTCTATCAGCTTTTTGTTATTTTTTTTTTTATTTATATTTTGCTTGTTTTTCTTCTACTTTGCTTTTGATATTTTTCTTTAATCATTTTAATTAATAAATAAGCGCTTGAGCAATACAAAAACAACAAGCACAATTGCTTTTGCGCTCAAGAGTGCCGTTGTAAGCTTTGTGCAAGCAAATGCAAATGCACACAAACGCAAACACACACACACACTCACACAAATTCACTTGAATAAATGTCATTTTACCTGCGGCAATGTCACAACCACAACCGCAACCCCAATACCTCGCACTACTTCACTACTATCTCCCACCAAGCAAAGTTCACAATGCTTGGCGCACAATCCCTTCAATTTTGGTGTTGGTGCTTAGCGTATTATTCTGTGTGGCTGCGAGTTCAGAAATCAAATTAAATTTGCTAAATATTATTAAAAATTCCGTATTAGAGGCATACACACAGACACATACATACATACACATTGAAGTGTACATTTGCATGAATGCATGAATCTACTCCAAAGTTCATCAGTGCATGTCAATAGTGAGCGTTACGAAATCCGATTAGAATTTTAGCTTAGTTGCAATCCTCGCACCAAACGAAAATCTCGGTGTGCCTAAGCTAGACTGCAATTCAGCGTTTTAATTCAAAATTTTTCAATCGAATTATTTTGCACTCACTTACCTCTGTGGAAAACTGCAAATAGCTGAAGTGTGAAAATTGCTTGGGATTTTTGTTTCAAAGAATTAGCGAAAAGCTCGCATTAAACCTAGTTAATTATAGAATTTTGTTTCAAAAAAAGAATTCAGTATATACATAGAATACTAACAGGACCAGCTGTTATCCTGTCCGACCACTTTGTTGCCTGCGATCTCGTTTCTTAGGCAAAATGTGATTATGCTTAATCAAACCTTTTAAATAATGATTGCTAATCGTGATGATTCCGAGTTTGATTAATTATTTTCTTAAGAATCCGTTAAATGTTTGATTACCAATACTTTAAATTTTTAATGATTGTTTTCCAATAAACTAAAAAAATAATCAAAAAAAATCATGACTTTTTACGATTATTAAAAATATTCAAAAAAAGTTGTTTTGATTACTTTTAATTATAATTATTATTTTTTTTTTTTTAATTTTGGTTTTTTTAATTATTTTCAATTTTTTTCCGTACTGAGAATCACATAAATATACACAACAACAATACTGGAAAAAATTAAAAATAATCAAAAAAATCTTTTTTTGATTATTTTCGATTTTTTTTTTGATTTTTTCTAATCGTAATGAATTAATAATTGCAAAACAATTAAAATAATCATTACCTATTGAGAAATTAATGTATTACTAATTACTAAACAAATTTAACAGATCTGTACTTAATACCCAGACACATATCTTAGTCTACATTCATTTTTACAAATATCTTCGGCATGGATATGACATCTTTTAATGTTTCGCCCACCAGACACAGAAAATCGAATCCTTCAACATCAGGAATCAAACTGTTGAGATCAAACCTTTTCACATAAAGGGTGTTTTTTTTAGGGGTATAGAAGTTCGAGTTGAAATAAAACACAAGAAAATCGTTTTAAGGTCCATCAATTTGGCTTTATTGGAAGGATAATTTTATGCCATTAATGTTTAAATATGATTTTGGGCATGTGGCCGCCGTGGCTGGCTCGAATAAAGCCAATTCTACAGGTCCAATTTTCAACCACTTTTTCGAGCATATGGGGCCGTATGTCGGCAATAACGCCACGAATGTTGGCTTCCAATTCTCCTAACGTTTCTGGTTTGTTGGTGTAGACGAGCGACTTCACATATCCCCAAAGAAAATAATCCAATGGTGTCAAATCACACGACCTTGGTGGCCAATTGACAGGTCCATTCCGCGAAATTATGCGCTCATCGAATGTTTCCTTCAATAAATCGATTGTGACGTGCGCTGTGTGGCATGTAGCGCCGTCTTGTTGGAACCACAACTCATCCACATTCATGCCATCCAATTCGGGAACAAAATAGTCGGTTATCATGGCTCTATACCGGTCTCCATTAACGGTAGCTGCCTCTCCAGCATTATTGCGGAAGAAGTATGGCCCAATGACTCCACCAGCCCATAGAGCACACCAAACAGTCAGTTTTTGTGGATGTAATGGCGTTTCAAGGGTCTCATGTGGATTCTCTTCACTCCAAATGCGGCAATTTTGCTTGTTGACGTAGCCATTCAACCAAAAATGAGCCTCATCACTGAACAAAATTTTGCGATGAAAATCAGCATCGAAATCAATCTCATTTTCGGCCCATACACCAAAATCACGACGCATTGCATGGTCTCGCGGCTTTAATTCTTGCACAAGCTGGATCTTGTAAGGTCGCAAGCCAAGATCTTTGCGCTAAATCTTCCATAAAGTTGATGGACAAAGCTCCAATTGCTGTGCACGGTGGCGAATCGATTCATTCGGGTCATCTTCAACACTTTGCTCTACAGCGGCAATTGTTTCTTCGGTGCGCACTGTTCGACGTCTCTGCGGATGCGTATTATCACATAGAGTAAACGTTGTGCGAAAACGATCCATGGTTAACCGAATTAATTGCTCTGATGGACGATTATGTCGACCATAAAATGGACGGAGCTCACGGTAAACTTCGCGAACTGAACCATTATTTTCGAAATAAATTTGCACGATTTGCAAGCGTTGTTCTTTTGTCAACCTGTTCATGATGAAATGGCAAACCAAACTGAACATAAATGACATTAGAGTTGCCAGATTTGACCACAAAATGCCAGTTTTATCTCTATTCGAAAAACAAACCTGTAAAAAAAACACCCTGTAGAACTATCAAATGTTAAATTTTTTAAACTATGGCATATTGAACACCAAACTGCCAAATATTTTAAATCGAACTGTCCGAATAACATTGTTAAACGGTCAAGCACAGCACATCAAAAAGATGGATATCAAACATTTAAATTATCAAAACTAAACATCAGACTGTCAAAGATCTAACATCAAAATGAAGAACACCGAACCATCAAGCATCGAGCTGTTGAACATCAAACTGTCGAACATCAAAGTCCAAAAATTAAACACCAAACTATCAAACCTTTAACATCGATCATGGCATATTAAACTGTCAAACACGGCACCAAAGAGCGTATATGAATTCGAATTTTTTTAATGCCTTTTCTTTGATGGAAAGTTCAAAGATCGCAATTTACGACATAAATATATCAAAATAAATATCTAAGATTGCGCATCAAACTGTCAAGCGAGAGAATATAAAACGGTCAAACATAAATAATTTAACATCGGACTCTCAAGCATTGAACGGTCAGACATCAAACATTAAACATCAATTAAACAATGCGTAACCTAAATCTGTCAAACACTAAACAAAGAACTGTCAATTATTGAAATCAAACTTTTAACTCTCAGATATT
Source organism: Merzomyia westermanni (assembly GCA_949987695.1). NCBI lineage: Eukaryota > Metazoa > Arthropoda > Insecta > Diptera > Tephritidae > Merzomyia > Merzomyia westermanni. The sequence goes on from OX465290.1 coordinate 34,157,351, forward strand.
GAACACAAAGCTTACAAAATATTAACATGGCAAACAGCAGATGCAAAACTGTCACACACAAAAAATATAACATCACACTGCCGGACATGAAACTTTTAAACTGTCAAACATTGAACGTCAAACTCTGAAACAGCAAACATCAAACTGTCAAACATCGAACACAAAATGCCAAACATCGAACATCGGGTTGTCAAGCATCGAACCTTTGTTAATCAAGCTCTCAAAGCAGAGTTGTCCATTCACTTCACGATAAGCTCACCAAATTTTTCTAGACAAAGCGAATGCACCCCGGTCTCGGTGTTCTGGTATCTCGAGAGAACAACAAAGTGGCCTTTAACATAATCAAACACTTTTATGGACATATCAAGCTTTTTTAGACCTGAAATTAAAGAGCAGGTCATCATTTAAACCAAGGAAGTATCTAAAAATTAAAAGTATAAAAATAATAAAAAATCTCTGTTTATATTTCACTGATTCCATCAAAACAAATAAATTTTGCTGCATTCCAACCCAACTCATACCACCCATTACCAGCAAAGAATCGGGTGAACATGTCTCTTGCGAGTTGTTGCCGTCGTCATACTCGTCCTCAGCGTCGCATTGGTGACGTTCGTTGGATTGCGCTTTAAATAGCGTGACAACAGAAGTTAACAACTGCCAACTAATGAGAAATTACACCCAGAAAATAATAAATATAACAACTACAAATTTGTGTATACACACATACATACATACAAACGAGCTGGTAGATAACAGGTGCACGCTTCTTCGTTTTAACGCATTCTGCTTTTCTTCTAAGGAACCAGCTGGTACCGTCAACAGGACAAACTAAAAACAAAAACAAAAAAAGCAGTTGCCAACGCCACCAAAATCCGCTGTCCCCTTATTTGACTTAGCGACACGACAAAATGACGATAAATGCAATTCATAGCATGTGCTGCAACAACAAAATCATAAAGAAAAGCTAAAAAAATGATTTGAATAAATAAATAAAAATAAATGAGCAGAGAAATTATAGCCGTTGAAATTTCTTCATTTAGTCTTCTAGTATTTTCATGATGTATCTTATGTATGAGTTGGTGATTGTTATACCCACTTGTACAATTTTAAAGGATATTTGGATATTTAAGCACTTGTTTTGGTTTGAGTAAGCAACAAAAATTCTGCCCGAAGGTTTTGAGCAGTATTCTGCACCCTCATGTAAGAGCTCTTTAACTTACTAACCTGTCTTCCCATTCCAGCCCACATCTGAACCTTAAGAAAGGATTTTCAGCTACTAAATATTCAAATCTAGTATAGCTGATGGAGCTATATTGGCACTAAACTAAGTATGCCATAAGCCACCCCCTCAGTCCTATTATTTGTTGTGGAGAGAGTGTCGCCCCGAAACTAGCGCGTTATTGAAGACCGAAACCAGCGAAATTCTAGGTGTCTTTAATGAACACCACTAATGTTGGCTGTCCAACTTGCCGAAGACACACTGAACACATACCAACTTTAATAAAGCTGACTGAGGCGGAGTTTATGCATTTATGCGAGAAGCCTGTGTACACTATAGCGAATCTGGAACGCCTAGCATAGGTGGACCAAATCCATGTATATAGTTGCATACAATTTAATCTCGGAACTAGCAGAAGGCGCTATCAAAGAGCTCCAACCCAGCGGAGCTCTTTTTATTGCCTCAGCATATCGTACACTGTCGGCAGATGCTGTCCTGCTCATTGCGTGGACTGTACCGATATACCTTCTAGCGAGTGAAAAGAAAAAGAATTTACGACCACCACTCAAAAGTACGCAGAGACGTTGCTGCCGCATAGTCGAGAGAAGAATAAATGTGGCTTGTGGAGAGCAGTGCTGCAGGAAGGTGGACCAGTTAATGGATTTCCGAACTAGAGCTATGTCTGCATTGGCCTCATGGAGAGTTTAACTTCTACCTGACCCACGGTTAATTACGCGAATAACTTCACAGAACTGCCTCTGCTGTGGAGATATACACGACTGCAAACATTTCGCTCAACAACGAAGGCGACTGAAATAAACACTCCCTGCACAGTGTCATCCGTAAGATGATTTTCGAAAATGTAAGGTAGAATATGGTCAACAAATACGCGAGGAACGTACTCCTAGAAAAACGAGAAGACGGTTGTCTAGCCCAGTAGCACGTGAGTAGCCACAGAGCTCACGTAGCGCGATTCAATATAGGAAGTAATGCTAAACGAAGTCCAAGGTAAGGAAAAATGCACACGCCGTTGGAGGTTAGGTTTTAGTGGGTAGTTTTTCAAAAAAAAAGAAGGAAGTCTCACACTTCCTCTACTAGAGCATCTAAACCCTGTGAGTACATAAAGCATCTCCCCTTCCACGAACTCAAAGAAAAAAATATTCAGTCACTGGGCTTCTAATTCTGATTGATGTCCAGCAAGAAGAACCAGAGTCCTACGGCCTGTTTAGAGAAAGTCATTAAATGAATGTGACAATTCAAAACAGAAGACCAATAGAGCTTCACCCGTCTTCGCTATGTTAGAAAGCCATCAAAGAGGTCAAAGTTTTGTTTACTCAAATGTAGAAATTACGGGAAGTTGTAGCCATGGAAAACCACCTAACCAAGTTGGTATAAATCGTCCGATCTCTTTCTGCCCTTGAGTAAATACATTTGAGACCATTTCTTTTTGGATTAAACTAAACTAATATGCCAAGGAGGGAGGAAACGCGGCCCTGAAAACGTCGACGTGACAGCGACAACATATGATCCAAATTTTGTAGAGCATCTGAATAACTCTCTCCGCTATGTTCTCGAGTAGAGTAAAAATTCAAAGAGAGACATCACTGACAAGATATCAAAGGAGTCAAAACAAACAACGACTCATCATCATTAATTAGCTCTCAGAGTCCAGGTGATTTTGGGCGCCTAGACAATACTGGTAGGATCATAAATCTTCCTGAGAACTATTCAGTCCCTGTAGACTGCCTTAGGGTCATGACGAAGGTAAGTTTCATGGTACCTACAGCCTATTCTAGTTAAGAAAGACTCTGAGATATTCCCTACGGATTAGTACTACGCCGAACAAGCTGGATATGCGAAATAATAGCAGCTCAGAACGTATTTGAACTCACCACTTGGTATACAATTTTAGGTAACAGCCGAACTTAGACTCGCTTCGTCGTTGTGCTTGCGTTTCTTAGCAAGTGGGCATGTTGATTGTTTTTTCCGCAAATCGGCACGTGATTGTCTTAAGACATGAATCCGAGTACAGCGAGTTAAGTGAGAATTTTCCGCTTTATATCACTGTTACTTAGCTAACTCATGCCATGCTCACCACCTTTCCTTCTGTCTTTCTTCTTCAACTCAATCAAATACCGTTAACTAAGCGTTTTACTGCGCTGAATGGAGTTAGGCAAAGCGTTGAATATTGCAAAAAACCAAAAAAAATAAAAAATAAACAAAAAAAACAAGAATAAGCGCGTCATGGTTTGCATGTTGTCACGATATAAAATTCGCATTGATCCGTTTTAAGTCATGCCGCGGCGGTCGGTCGGTGGGTTGATTGTCTTTTGTTCTATACTGCCCCCCTGCACACCATTTAAAGCAAGTGCGTTCTTGTTTCTGTGCCTGCTCCACCATTCATTGCTTGGCGTTTCCTGCGAGTCAAACAGGCGCCCTTGTTGTCAAACGTTTTTCTTTTACTTTCAACCCGCTCCTCATAAATCTTCAACCCTTTTATTGTGCCGCTTGGCAAACGCGACGAGCTTTAGTCTAGTTATAGGGTTAGGGTTAAGTTCAGTTGCGCGTTGTTGGTTTGTGGCTGTTGGGGCAGAAGCGTATTGCATGTCTAAGACGGATTTTGAGCTATTACGAGTACAACTGTTGTTGTTGCTGTGTTCACGTCTTTTATTTTAATTTAGAATTTTTTTTTGTGTTTTTCTTATTGTTTTGGCAGCTTAGTTTGTTGCGGAAACGTAATGGCGTTGGTGTCGTTTGGCCTTATAATCGATTAATTCGATTTAGATTGAAATTATGGTCTTAGAAACACGTTTTACAACAACATACATCACGTTTAACCGTTATTTATTGAATTTTTATTGCTTGAACTTGTTTTGCATCTATTTTGGCTCTTTTATTTTGATTGACTTTGAAATTTTTTTTTAGAGTTTGCTTTTGTACCAGTTAACTCCAAAAAACGAATATGACGAATAGTGGCTTGACTACCTTAAAGCTTCCCGCCGTCGTTACTTTTTTTTAATTATGTGATTAGTTTAGTAATTTAATTTTAATTGATTAAATTTATACATTTAATTATTTTTTAATATTTGATTACTTTTGCTTATTTTTAATTATTCTTTTTGTACCTTTCATGGACAAGAAATGGTATTATAACTTTTTTGTAAGTATGAGAAAAAGAAGAGATAGACCACCAATAAGTATACCGAAATGATCAGGGCGATGAGCTGAGTCGATTTAGCCATGTCCGTCTGTCCGTCTGTCTGTTTGTACGCAAACTAGTCACTCAGTTTTTGAGATATCTTGATGAAATTTGGTATGGAGCCGCCATTTTGCATGAGATTAATCATTTGTATAGGCAAAATCGGAGCAATACAACGCATAGCTCCCATACAATCGATTGTTTCGATAAATGGATTTTGGGCTATAAATTTTGCAATTAAAAAGCTAGGAAAGTAAAGTTTTGCAGGGTTGGTACTTATTATATATGTAATATGTGTTGTAAAAATTACCCAGATCGGACCACCATAACATTTAGCTCCCATACAATCGATTGTTCCGATAAATGGGGTTTGGGCTATGTAAAAGTTCAAACCGTGATGCGTATCCATGAAAGGTATAAAGTCCTCGGTACAGTCGAAGACAGCCCTTTCCTTACTTGTTTTTAATTATTTCATTATTTTTAATAACTTTCATTTATTTCATTATTTTCTGCTTTTAATTATTTCGAATTATTTGATTATTCCAATATATTTGATTAATTTTAGTTTTTATATTATTTTTAATTACTTGATTATTTCTAATCATTTGATTATTTTTAACTTTAGATTATTATCTGTTTTTGATTATTCCAATTACTTCATTATTTTTCCGTTTGCTTGATTATTTTGAGTTTTGATTATTTCTAATTATTTCATTATTAAATTATTTTATTATTTTCAGTTTTTCTATTATTTTTAGTTTCTTTTATTTATTATATCTAATTTTTTTTGGTTATTTTTAAATTATGGAATTTTTTAGTTGTTCGGTTTTTCAATTAGTTTATTATTTTAATGTTATTTATTTATTTTTAAATTTTTCGTAATTTGTTATTATTTCTATTTTTCAATTATTTGACCATTTTTAATTATTTTTAGCTGTTTATTATTTGTATTTTTTTAGCAATTTCGTTATTTATATCTATTTTATTTTTGTGTAAGAACAATTTTTATTTATTATATATTATTTCACTGTCTCTACATTTTTATAAATGAGCTCAACATCAAGAATAATAATTATATTATATAAATTATTATTGTTTAATTTTTTTTAATAATTTAGCAGAGCGTGCCAAAATTTCTCTTATGCAGAAGTGGATCTATAAAAAAGATATGGCGGTTGTCTCTAAAATTTTCCTTTTCTATTCAATTAAATAATTGATTGAATTATTAAAAAAATAAAACTGTAATAATTTTTATGGAAAAAGTATTATTTTAATCCTTGAGCTCATTGATATATATAGATATAATTATTTTATTATGCACAATTTTTTAAATTTGTTTAATTGTAATTAGTGAGCAAGTTTTTAAGTATTTTGAATTATTTCTTTATTTTCAATTATTTGCTAATTTTTAATTATTTGAATAATTCTAATCATTAGACTGTTTTTCATTTTTGTGATGCGTGTTAATTTTTCGATTCATTTAATTTATATTTTCGTTTCCAATTCCTTGGCTGTTAATTTTTGTTTACTTATTTTAAACTATATGATTACTTTTCATTTGTCGATTAGTTAGTGTTTGTGTAACTTATTTTCATTAATTTGATTATTTTAATTTTTTTGTTGTTGTTTTTCATCACTTGATTAGTTTAGTTAGTTGATTATAATTAGTAAGTTCATTATTTTCAAGTATTTAATAATTTTCGATTACTAAATTTTTTTAAATGTTTTATTATTTATAATTACTTTATTTCGTACAATTATTAAATTTATTTTACATCTTATTTTAATTTATTCAGTTATTTGATTACTGTAATTGATTCGATTTTTTTAGATACACTAATCAAGTACCGATCATTTGATTATTTTCAATTATTGGCCTAATTTTTATTATTGATTAGGGAAATTGTTTCATTATTTTTAATTATTTTATAGTTTCCTGTTTTCAAAATCTTTAAATATTCGATTATTTAGCTTTATTTGATATTTTTCATGTTTGAGAGTTTTCAATTCTATTTTTTTTTTTAATTTTTTATTTAACTCTATTTATTTGATTATTTTAAATTATCTGATTATTTTAAATTATTTCAGTATTTATATTTATTTTATTATTTTTTTATTTTTTTAACAATTTTAAAATTAATTATAATATTATTTTACTTTATTTGCCTGTTTTAATTATTTCATTTATTCTAAATAGTAAATAATGACGGTTTTACTTTGCAACAATTAATTAAATTGATTAATCTCTTAAATATACAAATTTAAGAAAGATATGACTGAATAGAAGTTTAAAACTTTCTTCATTTTTTGCCGATAAGGAATGTACTCATTTTCCACAAACCTAACTGCTGCGAAGGCAATACTAAGTTTACTTAGGCCTGGTGCCATTCTTGAAATGTTATATCAGAAAATTGCGACTTATTGCCTTTCACTTTTTTTTTTTTTTAAACAAATCCAAACCAACAGAAAAAGGGCTAAATCCGCCAAATCACATTCGGCCAGTCGTAAATATCAATAACCGAAAATGACACGCCACATCACAACGAATCAACATATTCATAAATTTCTTCCATTTATTTAAACAATTTTTCATTTTTTCTGCTCATACCATATATATTTTATAGTTGTTGTTGTAACTTCATATTTTTCTATTCCTTGCCAATAAATTTGTTTTTGTTTTGGGCGCTACGAACGAGAAAAAAGGGTTAACCGAAAGGCTGCCCTTGGAAAACGAATTGAAATCAGCAGCAAATAAAAATAAAAAATAAAATCGAGACAGAAGCAGAAGAAGCAGAGGAAGGAGAGGAAGGGGAGAAAGGGGTTGTTTGAGATGGAGGAAAAGTTGTGGGTTGGCAGCAGGAATGGCATTCCTTAAAAGACACAATGTAAATTGAATGACTGTTGGTCGCCTGAATGATTGTTGTATGTTTACATGTGTGTGTGTGTGTATGTGTGTATGAGCATGTGGTAAGGAAGTGGCTTAGGCATGGATATATGGAATTTTGGGCTAAAATGCCTGTGGGCTTATGGTGTGGTAATGGTGATAAAATATGCAGTAAATTTGTGAATATGAAAGCAGGCATCAGTGTTGGCATTTCATTGCTGCTTTCACATTCAAATGTTTGTTAGAAGAAAAAAAAATTATTACAAATGAGTGGGTTGTCAGGAAATCTCATGCATATGATGAACGCGCTGACCCAACGGGATGTGGGTAACCCAAACGCATCTACACATCCACACACATACTCCGCTCGCTATTCATAAATGTATGTAATATGTTTTTATTTGAATAAATGGAGAGAAATGGTGGCAGGGGCATTCGCTTTTACATTGGGGTGCTGGACGTGGCGATGGCTCTAAGTATGGCCAAATTTGTGAATATGAAAATAAATGTTTGCGCACTGATTGATTTTATGAATTCAATTGAATGCTTCGAACTAGAACTTTTTCTTGTAACTTTTGTTTGCTTTTATTTGCTTTTGGCACCACATTCATTCTTGGCGCCCACTAAAAAATATTTATTATACGGCCATTGTGGGCAAACAGGCAGTGTTGGGGCAGGGGTTTTGCAATGGCACTGATTTGACTGTTTTCAATGACCATTCATGTGTATCAATAAAATATAAAATTCAAACAAATATGGAAATATTGAGAAATTAGTTTTCGCGTGCAAAAAAGTGTTCAACCCAATGTTGGTTGCAAATTGGTATCGGTTGGCGACGCAGGATATGGCTAGATTGCAAGGATGAACATGCCAATGAACGCAGACATAGAGACTAAAATGTTGTCTAGCAAAATGGGTTATTAGCCTAGAATGAATCCGGGATGAGTCCCAAAGGAGAATGCGGCTAAAGTTAGTTTAGATCCCTTTATATGGGTGGAAATGAGCATGTCTTGTGAAAAGACTAATTGGTAGTGTCGCACAGATCCCTTTGCTCCTCTTCGTGTACGGTACGGTACAAGTTTACTTCCAACACCTATAAATAGGCTATACCAATTAAAATAGTGTTATCCCAACTATGCCATTAAGACTTGGAAGGAATTGCAGTACACTGTGAACGAATGGTGGGCAACTCTCTTTAGAGATTAATTACTTGTTCTGCAACTGTTCTGCTAAAACTGAAATAAGCCCAAACTCCCAACACGTGTGCTTGATAGTTGAAGGCTGCATAGCCCGTTCTTGCAAGAATGCAAACAGGTTAATTACTAAATCCACGATATTGGAGGCTTTAGCCTCACTGTCTCCTTCTCTTTTTGGTTGTGGTTGTTTGGAAGGTTGCAGCCTACTCGTTCCGATAGTAACAGCCTCTAATAATATCCCTGCTGCCGTTTGAACGATTTGCTTAAAGCCAGTAAATCGCTACGGAAACCCTCCCTCTCTCTTCTTTTGTGCTTCTCTCTTGAGGAAGACGTTCTATTTTTCTCATTCTAAGCAGTACCTGAACTGGTTGATGAGGTAAGCACGGGACGGAGTTCCGATGTGGGGATGATTACTTTGATCTTTGCGGTCTTTCATGGCTTTGACAGGGGAGGCGATTGATTCAACTTAGCTGGTCGACGGAGTACCACTCTATTGTAACGCTACCTACTTTGTATTTAGGGTTGAACTACAGTGGCTGGGTCCAGGAGTGTAACAAAGACCCAGCTACTACTCAACAATTCATTTTGGGTTATTTGGTGTTCGTTGAATCTTGACTGTCTTGTCCAAGTATATATTTCCTTCTGAAGACTAGGCCATCAGACTTTTTCGATTCAAACTTAGGATGGCCTTACTACAACGAGAATCTGTGGGCGCCCAATCATCCGCATGGTTTCTGAAATATTATTTGGCTGGATATTATATAAAACAAAAGAGCATATCAAACATATCGGACTTGTCCTGTTTGAACTCGATTTTCTATGAGGGTAGCTATCCACCAAAACATATTTCTCAAATATGTGGCAACTTAAACAATTTTAAATCTTTGTAGGTTCAAACGTATACAAGAATCTTGCTTTAAGTAGAAATTTAAAGTTCTGAGCAGGAGGCAACCTTTAAATTTTGTTAAGGAAAGTCCTTATACTTTCGGTTACTTGAGAAGTAAAATATCAAAAATATTTTTGAGTGACTGTACTAAGATACTCCAGTCTTTTATTTGTATTTAAAAGGTGGCAACCCTTTTTTTGTATAAAATTCCTTCTATAGAAATAGGTAAAACATTTTGCCATCTTATTTACAAAATGGAACTACAAGTGTATTGCTTTACAAATTTTATAAGATGGCAGTTATTTTCACAAAAAAATACCCTATAAAAAAAAAGGAATCATCTGGCATATCATTTTCTAGATTCGAGCTAAAGGTCTGAAAGCTTGTATACATTGGGTATAAAAAGCCAAATAAGTAAATTCCGTATGAAGTGCCAATAACATGCGTCGCCGCTAAAAATGTCACGCGTGTGTTGTGCCTCCAACACCACTCCTTCTCCGCAATGCTATCCCAACACAATTATGGGGTTTATGATGGCTATTCGTGCGCACATACAAATGCCTACACAAGAAAGAAAAATAAAAATGATTTTAGATTTGTAAATTCGCATGAAATTTGCATAAAATTCAATTTGAGAAAAATGTACATATTTGAGTGTTGTCGTTGGCCATTGTTATGAGGACAGTCTAAATACGAGGTGTGTTCAAAAAGTATCGCGAATTTTGTGTTTTTTCAAAAATTATTTATTTATTCATGAATATCTATTTTGTCCCCTTCAAAGTAATCCCCATGAGATATTATACACTTGTGCCAACGGTTTTTCCAATCTTCGAAGCACTTTAAAAAATCATTTTTTTGTCTTTATCTCGTCAAGAGAAGCGTAACGTCGTCCTTTCATGGGCCTCTTCAATTTAGGGAACAAGAAAAAGTCACAGGGGGCCAGATCTGGGGAATACGGTGGCTGCGGCATCATTAGTGTGTTGTTTTTGGCCAAAAAGTCGCGCACAAGCAACGATGCGGGAGCAGGGGCGTTATCTGGTGCAAAAGCCAATTTTTGTTCTTCCACAAATCCGGGCGTTTCTGGCGAATTGCTTCTCGCAAATTGCGCATAACTTGCAGGTAATATTCCTTATTGACCGTTCTTCCCTGTGGCAAGAACTCATGATGCACCACGCCCCTGCAATCGAAGAAAACTGTCAGCAAAACTTTCACATTCGACCGAACTTGGCGCGCTTTTTTCGGTCTTGGTTCGTGCGGCAGCTTCCATTGAGATGATTGAGCTTTGGTTTCCACGTCATAACCATAAACCCACGATTCGTCACCATTTATGACCCTCTGGAGCAAATTTGGGTCGTCGCGGACAGAGTTTAACATCTCATTAGCAATGTTCATGCGATGCTGTTTTTGGTCACAATTGAGCAATTTTGGTAAAAAAATAGGTAAAAATCGAAGACGATCCAAAACACGTGCAAGCAAAGCAGCTGTCAACAATTAACTGAACATTCAAAATGGCCGAGCTTGTCGGCATAAGTGAGAGACATGAGTACCAACATAACGCCACAAAAAATTCGAAATTCGAATATACGTAACCAGCGAAAATTCAAAATTCGCGATACTTTTTGAACACACCTCGTATACCGGCTAAAGCCAGGAAACGTAAAAAACTTCCAAATGAATACAAATAAAATTTCAATAAATAAAAAAATGGAAAAGTTTGCAAGAAAAACTAAATTGGCAAATAGGCATTTTTTAAGTTGCCACTATGGTGCTTTTTTATAGGAAACATGTTTTGTATTTTTATGCGAAAAAATTCATTGTTATTGTGTTGGAATATACATAAGCGTTTGTAAAGCTTTTTATATTTTTTTTTATAATTTTGTTTTATAATTTCTTTGCAGACCCTTCACTGTAACTACGAGTTTCGCTATGGATCATTAGGAAATTTATTGCATGAATTTATTTTGTTGTATATTTTTACATTTGAAAATATATAAGTAAAACTTTTGAAAGCAGAAAATGATGCGTGGGCGTCAAGCTTGCTTTGTTGTAATAATTTTTTTTTTAGCTGATAACACTTGCTTATGTGGGCCTATTTGGTTTAAAATAACCTAGACATCTTAAATTCAAACTCTTATAAAAGCTCAGCTAATTAGATTTATGGGCGTTTGTTTATTATTTTTAACAAAATTCACAATGTTAAAAAATATAAAAGGCTTTTTTCTAGCTCCGCATATTTTATAGGCCTTGTACTGAGGGTCCATTTTCCATGTGTTGATGCATATACGTGCCGGACATAAATATTGGCACAGTTGTTTTCTGTAATTTTCACAAATTTTGGCCTTGATAAAATTATTTGTACAAAGACTATATAAAAGCACGTGTCAATATGTAATACAAAAACTATACATTTTGTTTTAAAAATGAACGCGAAATTCGCGAAAATTTCAAATTTGGAAGGAGCGCTTGATCGAATAATACCCAACTTATTTCCTTATGTAGACCGGACTCTAGTAGGCACTACAATATAAAGCCCCCCCCCCCCCCCTAACATCCGAAAAGGTATACCTGTATTCATACATATTCGTAAAACTATACTTTAATCTCTTACTTTCTAGATACAGCTGGGCCCAGCAACGCTTGACATCAGATGGACCAAAGACTAAAATCTTGCGCTGTAGGGTAGCTTAGTAAGCCGTGTCTGTAGCATATAGTAGCAATACCTCGTGCAGATGGGGTTTCTAACAAGACAAAATTTCCTATATTCATTTCGAAGCGTGAAGGTTTTGAACTGAGATTGCCTTTCAGCTGTTGAGCGGAGCTAAAATTCCAAAACCGATAAAATATGACCAAAGATTTTTTAGGAAATGCTTCAGCCCTTTAAAATATTTCCTTTTGCACACTTTTTTACTTTGACTTTAAATCCGCATCTGACTTTCCTCAACTGACTTTAACAATATTGATTTTTCGACAAGAACACCAAAGCCAGCAACAACAATGTCTGTGTAGTGCCAATGACTTTTGCTCGATTAAAGTTTCTTCGAAAGTTAGCAAAGAAAAAGAAAATTGGTTAAAAATTAAAAATTACTTACTTGCGACAAAACCCAGATACGCCAGTTCTAGGCGCGTTCTGGCAAAACTTAACTTCTTACACTTTCTTTAAAACTCTGCCAACGCCAACGCTACCACCGTCACCGCCTTCAATGCTGCTCGCTGTTGGCCACTTTCGTTACACCCCGCGCACGCGTACTAAACTAAGTAAAATTATTCAAAACTTTGCCGACTTAACCACGCACACCTAATGAACCCAAACCTTGGCGCTTGGCTGTCATACTTAAATTGTGAAATTGCTAGCCTAACACCCCTTTCTTTCGTTATTTGTTTTTGTTCGTTGGCTCATTCGTCGGCGTTGCTCTCCATTCATACTCATTTAGCACGCTCATTCAAGTTTTTAACTTTGGCCGCCTTCTAACGCTTTAGCGCCATATTTCCGCTTTTAAGTACTGAAATTTGCCAAAACAAAGCTTTGAAATTAAAAAAAAAAGTTATTTGAGTATGTATTTAGATATTTTGGTATGTATGTATGTATGTATGTCTGCATTTATTAGTGTTGCGGTGGCACTGCAACTTGTTTGTGTGGCAGTTTGTAGTTGCAAAGTCTGACAGCCGCTTAGGGGCCCCTGGGCGTATACGTAACGCTTTCTTGTAAGGCAGCCGTTTTTGGTTTGTTGCTGTGTTGTTGGTGGTTGATATTCAGCCGTGCGTTGTGTCGTCAAACTTTGCCGCCGCTGTCGACGTTGGCAGCGCAGTAAAGCGCTCTTGACGTCACTCACGTTGGCAAAACTTATGAAAATTCTGTGAAAAGTGAATCAAACTTTTTTTTGGAACTTTTTGTTGGAGTTTTTTGTTGTTTGTTGTTGTATTGCTTTTACTTTGCCTTCGTTCTGCCGCCATTTTAGGGAAAAGTGGGTAAGCAATAAATGTTTAGAACTAAATATGACTGCGGAGACAATTGGAAAGGAAACAAACTTTCTACATGTGCCGATTTGTACAAAACATTCGAGTTGAGTTTAGAAGTTTAACTAAATTTAAGAAACTTGAAATTAAAGAGTATTTTTAATTGGTTGGCTAAGCAAAATGCACTATGTAACAAGTTTTGAAAAATTTGGGCACACTTCTAGACGCTCAACTATTTTTTACAGTTTATCAAGCATCGAAAAACACTATACACAGAATTTAAAATGACCCTCTTGAGTACTTGCTTACATAGGTTCAGCTCATTTTTCTTTTTTATCCTAACTACACGAATAAACTAATTGTGTGCTTCCAAAAAAAAACAATTGGGCCTTCAGTATGTGTAAGTCTTGCATAATTTTTTTTTTTTTTTCATTTGTTACACAGTGTATTTTAATTGGGTCTTTCCATGTCAACTGGTCACATAGTTGGGATCGAACTCTTCCGATTTGAATAAAATTTTTTGAAGAGTTTTCTTTTATCATAGGACGAAGTCTTACAAAAGGAAAAAATGTAAGAAATATTTTTTTTTTCTTCAAATGGTATGCAATTAAAAAGTTTTACTTTTTTCCACCCTTTTTCCTGTTTTGTATTTTGTAAAGTGTTATTTTCCAAAATTTCGGAGCCTACTGTAATTGAAGACATAGGCTTTGGCACTTTTAAAAGAGGTACGTAGAGGTATTCCAAAAAAAATGTATTTCTCATTTTAGAAAATTTTCGAATTTTTAAAATCGAAAAAATTTAAGTATGCAAAAGTTTCCATGAATATAAATGAGCCAGTTTATTGTTGAACCCAAAATTTTTTGCATTATACCAATTGACTAGAAAGTTAAAAAAATAAGAAAAAATTTTTTACAAAATCCATATTTTTGAAAAAAATTTCAGGTTATCTTGATATATAACAGAGGTATAATGCAAACAAAATGTAGACCCAAAAAATTTTTTAATTATCAAAATTTAGTAATTTTGTGTTAAACCAATTTCACTCGACTAGGAAAAACTTTTTTTCGATAAAATTAGAAAATTCATATTTTGAAAAAAAAAAAAAAAAACGACCCATTTGAAAATTTAAGGATATCTTGATATATAACAGAGTTATAATACAAAAAAAATTTGACCCAAATTTGAGTTATATCTACATATTCTAAAATCTTCAGATGGGAAGATGGGAGAACAAAAACTCTTTTCAAAAATATAAATTTTAAAATTTTTTCGAAATTTTTTTTTTTTTAACTTTCTAGTCGAGTGCAATTGGTTAAACACAAAATTACTCAATTTTGATTTTTGACAAATTTTTTTGGTGCTACTCTCTCTCTCTCTATGGTGCGATATACAACAGGTATATCATCATAAACCTCCTAAGAGATTTTTGCGCCAAGCTTCTCTTCCAATTTGTGGTGTGCCGATTTGAATTTTCCCTACAAATTGGTGGGACCTACAGTTTTTTGCCGACTCCGAACGGCATCTACAAAGGAGACGAATTTTTGCTGAGAAGCCTGTCATGGCAGAAATACACTCGGAGAGTTTGCCAAACCACTGCCGAGGGGCGACCCCGTTTTGAAACACTTTTTTCAATTCACTTTTGATGTTACCTGTACCAGGGCTCGAACCATGGACCTTCGGTGTGGTAGGCCGGCAACACTACCTTCACACCACAGCGGCCGCTACTGGAATCTAAAAAAAAAAAAAAAATTAAGTACATTAAATTCAAATCTGAAGGGGTTAATTCCAACTATGTGACGATTTCACATGGAAAGATTTAATTAGAAAAATTAAAAAAAATTTTAAATTAAGAAAAATTTAACTAATAAAATCCAGTTTAAGCTTGTGCGAACGGTCGATTTTTGTGTCTTCTAGGTGGTTCTGACTCAATATATAAAAAAGGGAGTTTAGCCCTCCAACTCCAGATATTTAGCTGGTATTCGATGTTTTGAATATGCTGTTTACTACACATTGTAATTAGTAATACATTCTTAATTCAGCTATCAGGATCGCCAAAAATAAAAAATAAAAACAAAAAGTGCGAAAGTCTTACTGAAACGTGACAGCACACAGACAAATCCTTCTCGCGCTTTGAAATCGACGAAGAGGTGGCGCGTATCAATTATTTCATCGCAGTTCTTCTCCAGGATTTTGCGTATCATTAAGGCCTGGTCGATAGTAGACTTATCCGGTATGAAGTTCCAGTGCTTCCAAGAGCTCGTGAGGTACATCATAGTTTTCGATCAACCCTATTTCCATTGAGATATCGGATTCGTCGTCTCTTTGGTAATTAAACAATTAAGAGAGGTGTTACACCCATAACCTAAACAAGCTCTATCCTCCACACAACGTGGCTCAGTATTTTCTTACGCATCAAATTTTTTTAACAAAGCAAAGCCATATTCTGCTTCGTACCAGTAATGTCCTCAGTTGCGGTATGTACTTCATCAGAAATGTGCTCTCACTGCTAAGCTAGATAGTTATGTAAAAAATTACGTACAGAGAGCAGGTGTGAAGTTTGAGTGAAGAAACTAATTGCTTGTTTTGTGACCAGCCTCTCCCCTGTAAACTTTCCTTGCATTACTTTCCACAAGTTCTTTACTGCATGGAGGTTTTGGCCCAAAATCATGGGTCGATATTAAGACCACATAGAGTGAAAGCGCTCAAAATGGTTGTAGTCGATCTAAACGTGATCTATTTTTTGCTTTTTTTTTTAACCAGGAGAAAGTCTTGTAACATGGGGAATACACTTGAGCCGGACAGAAGTCTGTAAACCTATCCGCGTTGGGAAATATTACTTTGTTGCACTAAGTAATCCTCCGTCGCCTTCATTGTAACATTAAAGTACCCAAGCACGACTTTGATTTCTGAGCTTGGGAGCAGTCAAATCTTTTACAGTTTATCAAGAGAGAATTTCGTCTTAACCAACATGTGGTTGCAGATCGCATCTCTAGTCTCAGCCACAGTCGTAAACGGCAGTAATTGATGGAGCAGAATCTTTTCCACCACGAATTTACTCCAAGGCATTGTTTTGTTATGTTTTTTTCCTGAACTGCGTAAAAGACCTCGCAAGGTCCAATTGTTTGAAGTTTTGGTAGGGGTCTGCGCATTTTCAGTACGGCGTTTATGTTAATCTTTGCATAGCGGGCCGCACATTCCAACTTTTGTTTCGGTATTCACGCCTACCGGAAATACGATATGAGGTGATTTTTGTTGGAACGATTTTCCGTCATCCCTTGTCAACCCTGTCGAAAGATCAACAGAATGATATAAGGCTTGAAAATCAAATTTGTTTCCATGTAGGATAATTTAAACGCATTCGATGGTATCTGGTTGGACATTCTTAGCCTTTGTATTTATTTTAATTAAAACCGATTTTTATATATAAAGAAGGATACGGCTACCAATTGTCCGTTTCCCTGACTTTTCCCCATCATTATCGTGTTCGGTTTCTTCAGCGGATTGAGTGTTTTCTTCTTAAGGGGACTCTGTGCTGAAGCATTTTAAGCTGAAGTTGCATGCGCGTTACCTTTATGGGCGTAGGGTTTTGAATTAAATTAAGATTCGACTCAGTAAAGATGCTGAAAACGCCTCTGCGTCTCACTTCCATATCACTCTTACATAGGCTCAAATACCCCCAATGATTTCCCCTTGAAGCTAATCACTCAGTTTCTAGTCTTCTAACTAAAGAGTCATAAAACCAGAATGCTATCTAAATTGGCTACTTACTTAGAGTACCGTTATAAAAACGGCGGTCACGCCCATAATCGTAAAAAAGTATGAGCCACAGCGGAATATTTTTATTTTCTAAACTTGAAAGCCTAACGAAGGAGGAAAAAAATTTTGTGAAAAAAATCATCAACGCTTTTGCCAACAAAAAAAATTTATTATGCAACACAAGAAACTCAATAAAACTTGAGCTAAGCAACCAGAGAAAAAGGAGAAAAAATAACAGTAACTGCATTTAAGAGCACACAAACAAGCATACCTATAACCCTAATCATTAGGATTGGTTGAAAAGAAAAGTTTTAGCATGTGCGTAGAATTTGTACTAAAAACAAATTCAATTCTAATTAGTTCATTTTTGCAAACTTGATATTTATATAACTAATTGATCGAATTCGGTAGTCCGAATAAAATAGACAAAGTTCAATTTTAATCCTCAAATCTTCTAAACCTGGTCCACATATTTTTTAATAACTACGAAACCGATCGAGGTATCGAAATAATTTATACCTTTAATTTGAAGTTTGAGATCCGGTAATGTAAAGGTGGCAGGCGCATTCAATTCTATTGAACCGTGAGTGATGCACGCACAAGCGTACAGACAGACAAAAATACTAAAAACTGTTGCTTTGACTTCTATTGGCTCAATAATAATTCCATTATAAATGTTTAGACATCGACCTTTTACATTTTTATTGTATCTAGAGATTAAATACAAATTCTACCCCATGTTTAAAGAAATCTTTTTTCAACCCACCCTAGTAATCACATCAAAGAATGAGAAAGGAACTCACACTTTTGGAGCAAAAAAAACAACAACCTCCAGCAGGTGCTTGTAAAAGTTGCCATTAAAAGGAGTTAATTTGCTGCAGTGAGTAAAAATTTTGTATTTTATTTAATTTTTGCATAAATTTTTTATTGGTTTTACGGGAAAATTCTTTCTGTTTCATTTTCCAGTTAAAAGAGTTACCGCTGAACGTGGTGGCTACTGTGGCTAGACGCACAACCGCAATCCTTTTTTTTATAGCTCAATATCCTTGAAGCGGACAGTTGTTAGTAGAAATGGTAGAAAATGGAAATGAGCGCGGAACAACAACAACAACAACCACAGCAAGCTAAGGAAGCGGCTGTAGCATAATTGCATTTTTATTACTTTAGGTGTGAAGACGAAAAAAGGCATCAACCATCCAGTGCTTCAAGCCAAACTGCCAAACTGACTTTTGACACCAAAGCAAAGAAGATTTTACACGCAAGGGATGATGTGAGGTGAGAGGTAAAGCCGAATGTGTAGCGGTATTGAATGTGGCCTATGTTGCTGTGAGTATAATTTGCGTAGCAAATATTTTGCCGAACAACAAAAACACCATACAAAGTTAGCTGCCTGTATGAAGTTGCGGTGCATGGACTTTCTTTCATCGCAAGTAAATGAATTTAGCGGGTCATTTCAAGTCAAATAGAAAATTTTCTAATTTTGGTCAACATATTTTTAGTTTCAGAAGAGGTTCAGCGAAAACAATAAAGCGCAATTTGAGTAACAATTTAAAGTAAATGCATATAGTGGGCCAATCCACGTCAAATCGATGAAATTGATAGAATTAAAACTGAAAAAATTTGTCCCCCGTGAATATGGCTGTCTTTTTTTGAATTAGAATGGCGTCGACCAAACCACAAGCTATAAGCTTTCTTACTGTAGTGAGCTTAAAATGGTTAGAAAAGCTATGAAAATAATCGTGACCTGCCACATCTTCTAAGGTGAACTAAGAGAAGGCAAATTACTGTGGCCCCTCTAAAACAAAATGTTGCCTAGAGACTTTAAAACCAGGGGCCGAATTACGACATCCGTTCCGTGATCGTAAACCGGTTTTAAAGTCGCGATAACTTTTAAACTGTCCAAATTTTTAAAGAGTAATAATACATAATTGAACCAACCGTTACTTCCAGCCAATTGCGCACATATGCCATCATTCCGCATTATGGGCTTAGATATATTTTGATTTAAAAATTCGCTTTCGATCACGGAACGTATAACCTAATTCGACCCCAGGGTATGCAATTAAGAAGTATTTGGTCGTTCTATCGAAAAATTCAGCCTAGACTCACTGGTGACATGGCATAATACCAAGTAGCATAATACCATCTGTATGAGGAGTGTCATACTGCCAATTTTTAGTTGGGATTATGACACTCAAGGCTGGGTAGAACTGCGTTCTGTGAAACCAAATCTCTGAAGACAAGTTTAGAAACCTGACAAACTTTAACAAAAAATTATAGCTCTATTTTTTCAGCTTTCAGGTGTCATAATCCCCTCTGCAGTGTAACAATCAAAAGTAAACAATTTTCAGACGGTGTGTCATAGTCCCAATTTATTTGCTTAGGATTATGCCACTTGGATTATGTCATGGCATCTCACTCACTCTACGATCTACTCCCAATGAAGGGAGGTTGACTAACTTCGGCGAAACTAGAAATATGGTCATCTGTAGTACCAATTTCCAGCCATGGTCAACACCCTAGGCCAAAAAAGGGAGAGCTCCAGCTTAATTAATGGGGGCATTTTACGACACTCCAAAAGCGACTCAGGCCATCATCTTGGGAGCAAGTATTTTACTTTACTTAGTATGCATTTCTCACTAATTAAGTACCCTACCAGAAAACCCTTTAGGGTCCCACCTAGCCCAAAAGAATAACTACTACGACGCGGAATGCCACTCCGTCTCGGACACATGTTTTGTGCCGCCATAAATAGTTGGTATGATGGGGTGATAGCGGTGACAATGATAATTTCTTAAGATTATACTTGCTATCCGCAGAGTGGCAGTGCGAACTTAGGTGAGTGAGTATGATGAGCAAAATAGTATAAACTCTGTCGATGGAAAATCGCACCACCACTCTTCTATGAAAGAAATGATGGACAACCCGACACTCCTTGATTAGGGGGTCATTACACATCTTTTTCTTCTTGACGGAAGAAGGGGTGACATGACCTAGAAGGTTGCACTGATCATACCAAATCGCTGCCACGATAGTTGGGCATGTACCGCAAGGGAGTACCGGAGCGTACCCAGTTCATGTCCGGCAAAGGACAGTCACATCGGCAACATTTCCCAGGAACTGCGGGAAGTGTTTTTGTCGCTACTCAAACAAACAAACAAAGCATGCATCAATTCAAATGAAAAATATTGTTCTACGAGCACCTTCTTCCAGAATGAAAAATATATACAATCCGTCTTCAAAAACGGGGTTTCATACTGTGGCTAGCCTTTGCCAGCAGGTGAGAGGTGAGGCCCTAACTTCGTATTTCAAAACTGAAACAATTTTAAATATTTGTCTTTTATTTCGGGTTCTACTGGATTAATCAGAATACTTCTTTCTCAAAAGATTCATGATTTTTGACGGTCTGTAATTGACTGGCATAAGGGCGGTTCGTTAGGGTGTGTGGAAACTGCATTCTGGTGGTCTAGTAAAACAACGGAGCACATGATATCAATGAGTTTCGGTGGGAAAACCCCCCTTCTAGAGACAATAACTTTGGTGTACCACACTTTAAAAACCAACTGTAAATGTCGAAAATATTAAAAAAAAATGTAATTGGGTGACTACTAAGGTTGTCCAAAAAGTTTTTTTTTTAATGTATTACACAAACACATCCATTGAGGTGCACGGAGACCTTTTTCCATACGCGCTAGTGCACACCTTAGCCAATTCAAAATGCTCTATATGTATAAAAATATTGTAAGTCAACTTTTATGGACACCACTGTTTAATGCGGGCATAAGCTATTTCGGTGCAGTGACATGGACCCGAAACTTTAAGTTGAACAACTAGCAAGACTATGGGCCGGTTTCACCAACGTGACTAAGACTAAAACTTAGTCGTGACTTAAGTTAGCACAGATTCGAGACTAACTTGATTTTGGGTTTCACCAACTGAGCGACTTAAATAATTTTGAGCACAACAACCCGATCAGCTGTTTTATGCATAGTAGTATTTTTTCATACCAGACAACTCTGCGCATCCCAATATCCCAGGGCGAAATGGGCATGTATGACTATACACGAACGAATGTATTGATCGTACACCCATTTCTCTTTAGTTGGAAGGTACTAAAATAAGCGCTTAATTGAAAAAGATAGCTTCGTAATGGTTGCATGCTTGAAAACAAGCGTTTACATGCATCTACGCTTACCCCTTAAAGTCAAGCATGATCAAGTTTCCGACTGGGACCTTGCACAAAACAAATTAGCAGGATTACTGACATTAAGGTTTCGAACCACAGCAACACTGCTTAGTTTATAATAAGCCAGCTGGTAAGTTGACTAAGTTGTGACTTAGCTAAGTTAGGTGGTGAAACTGAAAAAGTGAAAATCGCGACTTAACTAAGTTAAGTCGAGTTGGTGAAACCGGGCCTATGCAGCGGTTTTTGAACTATGCACGAACAAACATACAGACAGACTTGAATTCTATAAACAGCTGACTTGGCTTCCATTACTTATAAAAAATGCAACGCAATGCATTTTCTATTAATATCTTTAATGTACAGACATCAGCTTGTTACAATTTTATTAAATATAGATAAATTTAAATCGAAGGGATTTTGATCAAAACCGATCAATTTCATCAATTGTTGAAGTCGACATGGAATCACCCATGTGTATGTGAGCGTCAATGAATTCTTTCATTTAGCGCATCCAAGGTGCAAAAAAACTTTTCAATGAGTTTAATTTTACGTAGTGAACTTCATTTACCGCTTCACTTGAATTCAGGGCGTGGTTAACCAAAACCGCTGAGAAGTCAAATAGAAAGGGTTCAGCTGAATTTTGTTTATTTTTTTTTTTTGCTGCCACCATAAAAAACCTAAGTAAATACTTGCCAAATAAGACGAAATATGTCCATTAAAGCCAATAACAAGAAAAACCGTTAATCATAAAAAAGCGAGACATAAAACAAAAGCACTTTGCTGCTCTAAGCAAAACCAAGGCAAACTTAGAACCGTCAAGTAGCTAGCAATCAAGCTACCAACCGAGGACAGCAGCTGTGGCTCGGTTGTTGTAATAACATTTTTTTTTAATTTTTAATTTTTCACAATTTGTTTGGTTTTTGTTTTTTTTTTTGTTCTAAACAACTGCGATTGCCCTGCAACTCAAGGAAAGCTTTGCTGTCCAATAACAAAGAGTGTGTGGGTGAGCTGCGAACAAACACAATAAAACAGTGTAACAGTAAACTGCCTAATTCACACACATAACTAAATATGTAAATTAGTAATTTTGGACTACAAGTTTGTTACGCATACACTTGGTCTTATTATTATACCCAGTAGTGCTACGGATACAAGGTATATTAACTTTAGTCGCCTAACGGCAGTATGTAACGGCATAAACGCATCGAGATAGATATTGACTTATATATATCAAAATGTTCAGGACGAAATTCAGCACGCAGGTTTCCAGGTGTGCAAGAAATATTCGAGGAAGAAATGGGCGAAATCGGCTTAGGTCCACGGCCACTTTTATATGAAAGATTTTGAAGAGGATCGTAGATATATTAAATAGGCAATAACTTTGCGTAAAATAGCTTTACATCATTTATATTTCACTTTTGAAGTTTCCGTAAACAAAGAAATCTAAAAAATAAAAACTTCCGAAAATGGGAATGGCCCCGCCCCTTTTATAGTGGACTATTCCACAAAACTTTTTATGCCATAACTTCGGCAAATATTGATTTGTCGAAACGAAATTTGGTGATAATCTTCTATATATAAAGGTAACTGTTTGCTGTACAAATGGGCGAAATCGGTTAATGTCCACGCCCAGTTTTAACATAGTTCTGAAAAATTTGTTTGTAAAATTTAAAAAGCGATATTTCTACAACCAAGCAAGTTATATCAATCAGATTTTGCATACATAATATGCTTTTCAAGAAAAACTTGGCCGCAATAAAATTTTTGTCGATTTTGAAGAAGTAGGCGTGGCACCGCCCACTTTTCAGCATAAAATTTCTGCTATTTTCAAAGCCAATCGCTTATAATCCAATTTTGATATTTCAATGAAAATTGGTCAGCTACTTCTTAGTATTATGTATTATACTCCTGCCGAAAATAAGCGAAATCGGAAAACACACAAGCAAGATATTCCGGGAAGTAGTTAATACCCCACTGCAAAAGCGAAGTTGTATATCTTTTTTGATTTTCATACCTTTCATGAACATGAAATGTTTGTACGTATACTGAAATGATCAAGAGGATGAGCTGAGTCGATGTAGTCTTGTCCGTCTCTCGATGCGTCTATCTGTCTGTCTATTTGAACGCAAATACGAACTAAGAGTATTTAAATAGACCTGCGTAAATTGGGATGCCATAATAGATCACTACTAGGTATATAATGTTCGGTTCCACCCGAATTTTAACCCAAATATGATGTGAATTTGTATTTGAACAACCGAAAAATGAAGAAAACAACAATATTAATAAAGAATATTTTTTCAAGTAAATCGTCAACATAAAACTAAGTAAAAGGCCTTTTTTCATGCATACATACGTATGTATATCTGCGTTTTCGTTGAAAAAAACGGACATACGCGTGTAAAAAAGTAGGGCTAATGACGAAGTAAAATTTAATCAAGAAGCACTGGATTAGGGATGCCCCAAATAAAAACTACATTCAAGGAAAATAAAAGACGACTAACCTAAGATAAGAGCATTCCTTCCAAATGGCAACATCTTAAGGACTTTGAGTGGGACATGAGTGCTCAAGAAACACGAATAACTTTTCAACCCAAGAAGACAATCGGACTCTGCGATTTCTACTATATTGCCTACGCGTAGACGAAAGGAAAAGGGGAAACGGGTATATTAAGACGGGATGGCCAAATGACGTTTTCTTCTACACAAAACCCAAAATCGCCTACTCCCTTAAACGCCAGTAAATGAATAAAGTAATAAAATAGGCAGGAAAGTGACATATCCGATATCTCAATCCTTGACAATGGAATCCATCTTAAAAATTAAAAAAGGGCCAGAAAATGATAGCCTCTGCTCCGAGTGCTTCAAACAAGGAACATTGAAAACGAATGTGTATCGTTTATGGACGCCCAAAGCACTGAACCGATTTTTATGCAATTTTCACAGTAGGTTTATGGAATCAGACGGCACAGCAAAGGCTATAGATAGTTAAGTAAAAGTGGACTTTGCCCAACCCGTAGACAATCCAATGTGGCATAACTATGAACACATTTTTTTTAGATTTATAGTATTTGAATATACATGTCATGTATCTCAAACGGTATAAAATTGGCGGTACCAGCTCCCAAATAAAATTTATTCAGAGATCCCCTGTGTGGTGGAGAGAAGGATAAAGGGAAAAAGTGAAGGGAAGAAAAATATAACAGAAAGATGAAGAGGAAAATATTAATACAAACGGAAAGAGTACAAAAGAGCAAAAAGCCGATGCGTAGAGGGTGGAGCAGGTGGCAGGGAAAAACAAAGACTGCGAAAAAGAGGATTCGTGGGAGCAAAAGTGAGAGAAGGCGGAAGAAAATGAGGATGGATATGGATTGGCAAATGAAGAGAGGGGTCAAAACGTCCAGGAAAAAGTGGATGGTTTATCAATGTAGGCAATTAATTTGGGCCAAGGCAACGACTACCGAGTCTGCTAGTAGTTTAGAAACTCTTTTGCAAAATATGATCGCACGAAAGCTTGCCTTAGGACTTAGGTGTACCCTGCTGAAACCATTATAAATTCAGTGCTTTATACCGCTCAAAGAACCGCAGAGAATCATTCTGCTCAACATCGGGAGAAGAACAATGCTAGGGGAATCGGAGCGCATAAAATTTTAGTCTACTTCAAAGCAGTTTTCCTTTTTGTAACCACATTATCTGGCCGTGACACTAGCTTACAATTGCTAGGAAATTGCTGGGTAGCGACAATAAAATTTCGAAAAGAACAGACACCGATGGCCGGTAAGTCCGGAAATACGAAAGCATGGAAAATATTTACTATTTCTGCTTGCAGAGGCTGGGGTGCATGATTCTACCCTATAATCCTCTATGTAACTCACGCAACAAGGGCTATCCAAAATATTCAACCGCACTGCATGAACTCATTTTGGGCAGTACCCTATCAACACTCCAATCGCCACGGAGAGATGGCACTTAGTTCAGCCAATTAGGTTCATTGAACATTTGGTCAACTACCAACAGGATTTGACTAGCTGACAAGGGGAAGCAAGTACTGTTACAATAACAACATAGTGGTTACATGAATTTATAACTAACGGACTCATTATGTAAGCCGCAAATCGATGGAACGGGTCACTTCTTCTTGTTTAAATAGAAATTCTTATTCTATAAAGGCGTCGATTTCCTTAGTGGCTGTCAGTAAATTCTATGTAAATTTTTTTTGGTAGGTGAATATGAGTAACTACGACGCAAATGGCTACGGTTTACAAAATCAGCGCTTGAGACTGCCGTTCTAGTATCCGTCCATATGTGGTTAGTGTGAGATTAGTAGCTGTCTACTTCAATAGCACTCGCCAACTTTCTGGGGTTTTTGGTGGTTAAGACAACACAATGGCAACACTTAAAACTCCGCCAGCAGTCGAGAACATAGGCATTTACTGACAAGGTGACGTAATTGTTGCTGTTTTGGATTTTGCATTTTTTGCATGGTATGGAGGAGACTAACATGTTGTTGTTGTTGTTGTAACGACAAAAACACTCCCCGAAGGTTTTGGGGAGTGCTGTCGAACTGACAGTCCTTTGGCGGATATGAATCCGGTACGCTCCGGTGCTCCCTTGCGGTACTGCCCGACTGTCGTGGTAGCGATTTCGTAAGACCAGCCGAACCTTCTAGGTCATGTCACCCCTCCTACCGTAAGGAAGGAGAGATGGTAATGAGAGGTGAGAGGCATCATATCCGTAGATCAACCATCGAGTTGCACGTCCTTACCTTTGTGCATATTAGTCGCCTCTTACGACCGGTGTGCCTACCTCGGGCATATTCTAACCCCTAACCCGCAGGGTTCGAGGAGACTGTTTGGTAATGCCTTCTTAAGGGAAGCTCTTGACAACTTTTCTACTGGGTATTGATATCCACAATATACTATGTTAGTCTCCTCAACCAACCAGTAGAAAAGTTGTCAAGAGCTTCCCTTAAGAAGGCATTACCAGGGAGGAGACTAACATAGTATATTGTGGATATCAATACCCAGTAGAAAAGTTGTCAAGCGCTTCCCTTAAGAAGGCATTACCAAACAGCTTCTTATCAAAAGCGAAGCACATTTCGCAGCGGTCCGCAGATAGCAATTCCTTTGTCGAAGAAGCAAAGTGGAAGCATTAAAGCCATTCCTGCGCAAAAGTGGCGGTAATGCCTTAGAACGCAACATATATAGAGTGCTTGAAGCGAACTCCTTCTATAAGCCATTCCTTCGGAAGCGAGAAAGCAAGGCCTTGCAATTTGGTCAATATCATAAAACGAATAATTAACGAATTCATTGAAATGTTAAGGCCCTCTAGACTCCGGAGAAGAACTTTCGTAAGTGATTCTTACTCCTTCTTTTTTCAACTGGGTATATAAGATAATGGGTTAGGAAGTGTGTTCACTACTTTTTTACAAATAAGAGTCCTCTTCAGGGTAGACACCGATACACTCCTTTACTTAGACTTAGCTCTCGTAGAAAGGTGCTGGCTCCCTGCAGCAAGTGACACCTAAGCATACGCGAGCACCATTGGGGATAAGCAAATTCCAGAATAAAAACGGCTAAGCTCCAGGGCAGAGCATAAAAGTAATAAACTGCTATACAGAAAAAAAGTAAAAACAAAACATAATAGCCATACTCACTGCAGCCGTCCACTTAGATTCCATTACCCAAGACAATATTCTAAATTTCTTAAATAAACATTATTACATTCAACCAAAATGATTTGAATTTGTCACAGGAAATCAAGAACTTCAGGTTGAACACGGAAAAGGGAAATACGAAATTATGCGACCGCTGAGCTGTCAATAAGCCACCGATGGCCGGTAAATGCAACAACAAGAAAACCAGATCATTACAAAAACAAACAGCTCAGACAAAAAACAATGTACCTTTGTAACGCCAGGGGGCGTGTAGGGCATTGATGGGCAGATGGGGGTACAAGTACACCGTCGAGTGAAATAGACAAATTGATATTTGCATTTAAATTGAAAATTTACATTTGTATGATGCTAGTTGTCATTTTTATTATTCACCACATTGACAATAATGAAAGCCTCCTGCCGTTGTGAAAAACGTTTGCTGTGGCGTTGATTCAAATAAACTCCGATTGCAAGCATATCTGTCGATGGGTTTGTATGTTCTCAGTATCGGGGGTGAGGGCTGTTTGTTGTGCTGCGTATGACGCTTGTGGTCACAATTGTGTAATTTACTTTAAATACCTTATTTCACTTATTTTCAAATTTAGCGCACGAAAAAAAAATGACAGCTTTCAGTCATGCAGCGCGTTCGAGCATTTGGTTGTACCTACAAAATTGCTATCATGCTGACATATTTTTGTGACAATTCGACAACATTTCAAATTTCAACTGATGACCTGCGAGACTTTTCTAATTTTAATATATTTATTTTTATTTTTCAGTTACTACGACACATGTCAAGCCATCTCTCTGGTGACTTGAATGCTTTCAATCAGCATTCCTCATGATTATGTTTTTTTTTTATTGTTTTACATCACTTTTACGAAGTAGGAAATCAAAAGACGAAGAAGTTCACGCTTAAGTGTTCTTGGTACATGAATTTGAAATGTGCAGACTTTTATCACAAATATTTTATAATATTTTTCACGCATTCGACTTTTCATTCCTTCTAAATTATTCCAGCATTTAGTCATAACACTTTCTTTTTTTTAAATATTTATGTGAAAAGAGAGAGTTTAATAGCTGAGGAAGTCTTTATGACATTTAATACAGCTTCTAGATTTAACAAAAAAGAAGGTTGTCAAATAATCTATATATACGTCAACACTGTGTGAACAAAAAAAATGAAATTTTCTAGGTTCATATATATCACAATAGCTAACAGTCCAAATGAGTCACCATAAAAATTTAAATTTTCAGCAAGAACTAATTCTTTTTATTAATTTCCATAATTTCTTATGAAAGTGTGCTTAAAAATACAATTGAAATAATACCAGAGACAAAAAAATAACTGTTATTTGAAATTTCTGTATCAAAAACGTTGCTCGAATCCTTAAATTTATTCAAAACGTTGCTTTATAAGAGTTATTTGTAAACGTTTATTTTATATTTTGGAAATAATCATGGCATAGCTATACAAGTAATATCGTCTCAACAGCCGATTAAATTTTTTTCATTTTAATTTTCGATAAACCGTCAAACTTGCCTGCAATCGGTTTGTTTACATTTTAACTTGTGCTGTGTTGTTCTGATGTTTTAGAGAAGCAATTTCCAATATGGTCGCCGTGCTATTACCTGTTTTACTATGCCATGGAAATAATAGTTATTTTTCGACGTTTATTTTTTTCGTTGCTTTATAACTGTTATGGATGAGAAATATTTTTTCCTGGAACAAAAAAATTTTAATTTGAAAAAAGTTGTATTTCCTTCATAATAGTTTCGAGATGATAAATGGAAGTATTCTCACACACTCCTCTTTGCCTGCGCTCTTAGTGTGGCCCTGTAGTCAGCATACCTTTGCGTTGCAAAGCGGCACTCTTCATCATCGTGCCAGTTTTTTCTTCGAAATCGCCATTATCCAATAACGTCTTCTAATGTGGTACGGAGTGCTTTCGAGATATGCTCTCATTAAATAAAAAGTAAGTAAAGATTTTACGGATGAGCTCCACCATCAAATTGTGGCTGCTTCTAATTTTAACTACAAATTGGCAGAAATACATTTGGAGAGTTTGCCAAACCACTGCCGAGGGGCGACCACGTTCTTGAAAAAAAAATTTTCAAACCAGCAACACTACCACCACACCACGCCAGCCGCTGCTATATGCTCCCAATGCTAATTCATATTTTGCTGCACTTATTTTGTTGTTGTTGTTGTTGTTGTTGTTGTTGTAGCGACTACTTAACCTGTCCAGGGTGTCACCCCCAACCAACATTGTCATCAGGCTCTTCTAACGGAAGTCCAAGAAACCTCGCGGCTTCAACAGGGGTGGACCAGAGTGAGATTGGAGTTAGAAGAGTGGGCTCGGTTGAGCAGAGGAACAGATGGTTAGTATCGTGGGGAGACACGCCGCATGCCGGGCAGACATTTGGCATGTCTGGATAAGTAAGAGTTTAGTCTGTTACAATATCCAGAACAAAGTTGAGCCAGCGTGACTCTTGTCTCCCTGGGCAGTTCGCGTTCCTCGGCGGCAACAGGTGGAGCTTGTGCCTGTAGGACCACATTCACTGGACGAGACCTGACAAAGGAGTTTACCGACTCCGTGTGGATGAGGTTGAGGGCCCGCCGGTGCACCTCTGGATCAAACGGCGTCCTACAACTAAACTGCAACGGCCTAACTGGGAAAGTGAGTGAAATAGTGAACTTCATGAAGCGTCAGAACATCAAGATCGCTGCCATTCAGGAGACGAAGTTAAACGCCCGATCAAGTCTTCGGACTTGTGACGGCTATAACATCCACCGACGTGACCGAGAGAGGGGACTTGGAGGCGGACTCGCCTTCATCACCCACCAATCCGTGCAATATCGTACATTTGAGCCTGACGTCGACCCGAGGGACAACCTCCTGGAACGTCAAGGAATGGATGTCCGGACAGGAGACGTCGACCTTGAAATTATAAACATTTATATACCTCCTGCCACCTGCTGTCCGAGAGATTACCACCTTGACATCAGTGCGTTACTCAGGGGCGATAACCGTGTAATTATCGGAAACTTCAACGCACACCACGATCTGTGGCACTCAAGCCTACAAGCCGATGGTAGGGGACAGGAATTGGCTGAACAAATAGACGATTCGACGTTTTGCACTGTGAACGGGGACGCCCCCACGAGAGTTGCGGCAAATTGTTCCAGTTCGCCAGACCTCACAATTGTCAGCGCAGGTCTCATAAACTGCGTTGAATGGCGACCAATGCTCCCTCTTGCATCTGACCATCTGCCGATAGTCCTCTCAATCGATCGCCCCAATGACTTCGTCACTTCTGAGAAGCGCACCTTCACTAACTTCAACAAAGCTGACTGGGTTGGTTTTCTTAGTTTCACTGAGAGCACCTTCGCTGCTCTTCCCATCCCGTCTGATGTACGAGAAGGGGAAAAAGCGTTTCGCATGGTCATAGCTTCAGCCTCCAATCAATACATTCCGTCAGGCAGAATTAAGGAGATACGTCCGTACTTCCCCGCAGAGGCAGCGGCCCTGGCTAATTAACGTGACCACGTGCGACGCTTGAACCCTACGGATCCCCAAATTCAAGATCTCAATGCGGAGATCAGACGGCTAGTCGATCAACACAAACGCGCCAAATGGGAGGAGCACCTAAGGTCCTGCAACCTCTCTGCTGGTGTTGGCAAATTATGGTCCACTGTCAAATCCTTGTCTAATCCGACCAAACCTAACGACAAAATATCCATCACCTTTGGTGATAAGGTACAGTCGAAACCAAAGAGATGCGCGAGCGCTTTCTGCCGGCAATTCGTACTGCATCCTCCGGTTGACAAGGAAATCAGGCGCGCCATCAGGGAAGCGCACAAACGCAAAAACAACCAAGCGCCCATTGTCATCACCACCACAGAGGTTCGGGAGGCCATACGGAGGTCCAAAAATTCTAAATCCATTGGGCCAGACGGTATATCCATGCTGATGCTAAAACATCTCGGCGATGAGGGAGTAAGGTACCTAACAACCGTCTTCAATCTGTCCATGACCACCTTTGTCATTCCAGAAAGATGGAAACAGGCAAAGGTGGTGCCACTACTAAAGCCCGGCAAGCCGGCTAACGTGGGGGAGTCATATCGACCGATATCACTCCTCTCGCCAGTAGTGAAGACCTTGGAGGCGGTCTTGCTCCCTTATTATACCGCTAACCTGCGATTAGCCGAACATCAGCATGGTTTCCGCAAAATGCATAGCACTACCACCGCGCTAAACGCCATCACCACACAGATAGGTGACGGTCTCAACCAATCTCGCCCAAATGACAGGACCGTGCTAGTTGCGCTTGATCTGTCGAAAGCTTTCGACACTGTTAATCACGGACAACTCATTAACGACCTGGAAGATTCAAACCTTCCCCCCTGTCTAAAGCGTTGGACCGCCAACTATCTGAGTGGCCGGCAGTCATCGGTTGAATTTAGAGGCGAAAGATCAAAACCACGTATAATTAAGCAGGGGGTGGTGTCCTATCCCCGCTTCTGTTCAATTACTACATATCGAGGCTCCCTTCCCCACCAGAAGGCGTCTCGATCGTCTCCTACGCCGATGACTGCACGATCCTGGCGACTGGACCCTCCGTTGATGAGCTCTGCTCAAGACTAAATTCATACCTTCCAACCCTTTCCAGTTTCTTCGCTGCACGGAACCTGACACTGTCACCGACCAAATCCTCGGCCACCCTATTTACGACGTGGACAGCGCAGGCGAACATGGAATTAAACGTCTACGTCGACGGCATCAAGCTTCCGACTGTCACACACCCCAAAATCTTAGGGGTCACGTTTGATAACATGTTCAAATACGGTGCTCATGTAGCCGCGATTGCCACCAAAGTACAAAGCCGTAACAAAATCCTCAAGTCACTAGCTGGCAGTACTTGGGGGAAAGACAAAGAAACGTTACTGGCAACGTACAAGGCAATCGGCCAGCCGGTTCTGAGCTACGCGACGCCAATATGGTCGCCGGGGTTAGCAGACACACATTGGAGGAGGTTGCAGGCCTGCCAAAACACCGCACTCAGAACCGCCACGGGGTGCCTCCTTATGTCTCCTGAGCATCACCTTCATAATGAGGCAAAAATGCTCAATGTCAAAGAGCATTGCGAGATGTTGTCCAGACAATTCCTGTTCAACTGCCATAATCAGCAGCATCCGAACAGGAACCTGCTCAACGAAAATCCGCCTCCCAGGAGAATAAGGAGTCACCTCCGTAAGCACTATGATGAGATCCGGCACTTATTTTGTCGTACAGAGACTGTTAGGTCTTTGTATTGCACACAAACAACTAAAACTTTGGCGCATCTATAAAAACGTGGTAGATATGGTTGTGTGTTTTACGACAGAGGGACAGACATGCAGTCTGCAATTTTTACAGCAGATTCTTGGGTTTCCTGAATACAGCATAAACTGTATATAGTTTTGGAAAAGGGGGCAGTGCCGTGCTCAAATGCTATACAAATTTTAATCCGACTAAACTGAACAAAATGGGTGGTAAAGAGGATGTGTTTGGCCCTAGACTCGCAAAGTTCAGTTTCTACGATGGGACTTCCTCATATGATCGACTTCACCGGTGCCCGAAACATGATCATATCCACCAGAAGGTTTATTCACAAAGATTCACCAGGCAACATAGCTGTCCTCCGATCGAAAATCACGCATGCAGATCTTCTACCACGCTGTGATAAATGGACGTCAAATGACGAAACAGGTGCAACAAGAAATGTACGAGCCGTGGAAGCATATGGGGCGCCACCTTCAAGGCTAAGGTAAGAGCAAGTGCAACGAGTAGTACTAATATTTATCATCCAGAAACTGTTATGAAGGGAATAACAAAATAGACATGAAACGAGCTCAAGCCCAAGAATAATAATTTTTTACTTTTTAATTTTTATGAAATTATTATTATTTTTTATTTTTTAATAATCATTTTTTAATTAATTATTAAAAATTGTTTTTTATTTTTTAATAATAATTTTTAAATTAATTATTAAAAGTTGGTTTAATTAAATAGAGTAGGAAAAATTTAATTAAGCTAACAATACGCTGGTTTTGATGTCATCTAACAAAATTTATTTCAAATTCAATTTTTTTCTTGTCAACGAAAAAAAATATTTCTCATCCATAACAATTATAAAGCAACGTAAAAAATAAACGTTGACAAATAACTCTTATCCCCAAAAATTCAAATAAACGTTGACGCGTAACTCTTATTTGAAAAATAAATTTTTTTCTTCATCAAATAATT
The DNA here is from genome assembly GCA_949987695.1 of Merzomyia westermanni. NCBI lineage: Eukaryota > Metazoa > Arthropoda > Insecta > Diptera > Tephritidae > Merzomyia > Merzomyia westermanni. The sequence continues at coordinate 34,190,577 of OX465290.1, forward strand.
GTTTTGAAGGAACGTTTATTCGATAAAACTTATAACTGTTATGTCTCTGAATAATACAAATTAAAGTTAAGGATTTTGTAAAAATTTCTTAACAATTCGACAAATTTTTTCAAAATTTTAAACTTTTACCAAGAATTTTAGATTTTTTTCAAGCATGCAATTTTGTAGCTCAATAAATTTTAGTTTAGTAAGATACTAATCTTAAGCCGCTAAAAGAATTAAATGATTTTTTTTCTAGCCCACCTGCCCATTTTCTTTTCATATAAATTTATAAGCGCTAATTTTCCAGAAACTGAAATTTTTCACTGTCACACAGTCTAATTTTTATTCAGCAGATGGACACGCTTCAATCAAGTCAAATGATGACCTTATATTTTACTTAGGTTAGCTCTACACCTTTTCCAAGTGTACTTCAGAAAGGATTAAGTGTTCTTTATAAATCGTAAAATGTGTTTCAGAATAGTCAGTTGTACTTCAGAAATCGTAAAATGTATTTCAGAATAGTCAGTTGTACTTCAGAAACTGTAAATTATTTTTCAGAATAAATGATTGTACTTTAGAAACTGTAAAATATACTTCAGAGACCTTAAATTGTACTTCAGAAATCGTAAAATGTACTTCAGAATAATCAGTTTTAATTTAGAAACCACAAATATTGAACTATAATTGATTATTCTGAAGTAAAATTTGTCGTTTCTGTAGTACAATTTACGGCTTCTGAACTACAACTATTATTTCTGAAAGTTATTCAGGGTTTCTGAAGTTCAATTGAGTATTCCGAAATATATTTTACGAGATCTGAAATTTAATTGACTATTCTGAAACTAATTTTATTATTTCTGAAGCACACCTGACTATTCTGAAGTACATTTGATGAGTTCTGAAGTACATCTGGAAAAGGTGTAGTTAGTGCAGAGTTTGCCTTAAATGAAGTCTTCAACTGGTTCTTGCAATAGATTTTATCCGTCCAGCTTTGTTCTGCTTCTTGAAAGAACTCCTCTATAACCTGGTTAAAATAAACCGACCTTGAACGATTCTAATTGTCTGAAGCCCCATCTGATTTAGAATAGCCTCACTTAGCAGCACGCGGTAATGAAAAGTAAGGCTAGAATTGTATCCCTAATTAAATGTGTCACTTAACACGCTACTCAAACCCTCACCGCCATACAGCAAGCAATTATCAACATTTATAGAAATACCTATGCAATCTTAATTACAGCTTGTAATCATATCTCTAACAGCGATCGCCATCTGCATGAAAAGCACGCAGGACAAAGTAGTTATGCAGTTTACGATGGTAGCTCAACGCTGTCCAACACTGTCAACAGGTTAAACGGCCAACAGCAAGCAGGCCAGTCAAGTAAATGCCACAGCCACGACCAAGCAATCAACTGTCAAACGATAACATTTCAAACATCACGCATTGACCATTTGTGGAAAGAACAAAAAGAAAAAGTGAAAAAAGAGCAATGCTAAATTGAAACAAACAGAAATAAGCCAACAATAACACAAAAAGTAAATATAAAAATGTGGGAAAGCGAAAAGTTGCATGTAAAAAAGTTTTTTTTTTGTTTGTTCGTCATGTCGCCTAGCATTTTACAGTTACATTTACAGTTACAACTTGCTTTGACTTCTGTCATTCGCATTTGCTGCAGCAACGACCCATTGACAGTTGGCAGTTGACTAATTTTCATGTTGTTTGCTTGATTTTTATACTCCCAGCTACTTTTTTTTAATTTTCCTCATTTTTCTCTACATTTTTATTTTATTTAGCCACTTATTTTTTTATGTTATCGCGTGTCAATTGTCGGTCATGAAAAAGGCTGCACAATTACATGGTCTCAACACACAAACGTACAAACTCAAATGTTGTAGGCAGGCAGCTAGTTGACTGGCCGCATGGCAAACGTCATGCAATCAACAATCTTTAGGATCTGGGAAAAGGAGCATAATCGACAAAGTCAACATAAAATAAAATAAAAATAATCACTCAAATTTTTATTTCTTGTAATGCTACACTTTTACTTTTGTATTTCTCACATTAAAATTACAATATAAACTGTTTTCACGCCAACATACGATGAACAGAAAAGGGTGTTTCAATTGCGATAAATTCTTTTTGGCGGTTTTGCAATATTATCCTCAAGAAACTGTATATTTCGAAGGATGCCCAATTGACTTTAATTGCTACGCTAGCGGAACACTTTTTAATACAACGGACCACTTTCTGCGGTACTCAGAGAATTATATGGTTACAGCTAGCTTAAAAAAGGATGATGATGTGCTATAAGGGAACCCCCTAGGAAAAATTTATTCAAAGACGTTTTCGGCAGTGGTTGTTAACACCTTTACCCAGAGCTTATCTCTTGGAAAATATATCGACCCAAATTATATGTAATATAAATGAGGAAGAGGAAAAAGTGTGTCCCCTTTCACTTCCAAACTGTACATCTAAGGTATAGACAAATACGTATGTATCGAAAGGTTCAATGTTCAAGCTAATGTCAGCAATAAAAAAAAATCGATTGTAATATGTAAAAATCGTTGTACAGGTGACACCACTATAAATGCCATATATATATTCACACTATAAAGCCGTTATTGTGTGAGCATGCATGCTTAAGTTGTTGTTATTGTATTAATCGCCGACATAAGATACCTATCGTGAACTAAAATAAAATTTATGAAAATCGAAATAGAAACTTAATAATTAATTTGTGTACCAAGAAAAGGAAGAAAAAGAAAGTAAAGGAAAGATAATATTGTAAGGAAAGGAACAGCAAAAAAAGGAAGAGAAAGAAAGGTAACATAAGAAAGTAAAAGAAAGTAAAGGAAGGAAAGTAAAATATACTGAAGGAAAGGAACACCAAATAATTAAAATAAAATAATGTTTTGTGGTTAAATTTCAACTGCTGGGCACTCTATAGTCAAAGTAAAGGTTTGGTTATCTTAGAAGTGCATAGACTGAAATTATTATTATAAGCCCTCTATCAAGCAGCGGTCCCATTAACATCGCATACACTTGACCTGAGTTGTATCCCTAAGCAATGACACTGAGAAGGAAAATACGGAGAGGGTAAATACGGAAACGTCGTTGGCACGGTCGCATCAAGCTGGTGAAGAGGCGTCAACCATAACCAAGACGTAGAGCATACCAGTGGCATAGCAGCACCTCATTGCGATAGAAGGAGTTTAACAGAGCGGGCTGCCATTTGATATATTACAATGGTTAGTCATCTCTAAAAACCTTGAGGACTGATTAACTGACTCTCTGAACGTAACTTATGAAGTATTAGTATATAAAAACGCAAGCTGAGAAATAAAACTTTAAGGTAGCCTGAAAGGCATGAATCCCGAAGGATCCAAATTCCGACTTTTAAATTGATGATCAAAAGTGCCTGGCCGAGGACTTATGTTAAATATCGAATACTCAAGTATTAAACAAAGATAAAGCTGGACCTTGGATCTCAGATCCTCTGGATCTCAGACCCTCGAAGTTTTTGAAATACCTATCAGAAAAAATAGTTGCCTTTTCCACACCGATTTCAATGTAAAAAAAAAATCATATGTAAAAAAAAAATTTCCCGAATTAAACGTTAAGTAAAAGTCCTAAATCCAAAAACACCTCCCTTGCATTTCGTAGAGTATGTCGATCTTTGTCCCATCCTACTATCATAAGACCGGTTTTATTTGAACCCCGTCAAACCTGCAAGGGCTGCCACCTAACATTCGGGATATTAATATGTGAGTAAGAGGCACATCCTTGGAGCTGCACATCGAGAAAAGTTTCTCCATATAATTGGTACATGTCTCATAAAACTCAATAGTGCTTTCTTAACTAATTTATTTTGTTGTGTTGATCTTCCGACAGGGTAGTAAGCTGATTTTTGTTGGAACGATTTTCCGCCATCCCTTGTCAAGTTTGGTTTTGTGACAAACCGGTTTCGGCGTTCTGCCATTTTCAATGCGTAGCTCGTTTCTTTCAGAACGAAACTCCCTAAGCATTTCAGCTTCCTTAACTATTTGTCGGAGCCACAAGAACCAGTCCTCTCCGTGCTTTCTTTTCTAAGTTCGAGTACTTATAGTTTTGAATCAAAAACTTACTAACTCTAATTTAAGACCCTATGTACATGAATATGTAAGTATGGCTATGCGCTTTTCAAGTACAGAGTAGTAAACTTTCGGCTCACACCACTTTTCCGTAAGAATTTTATGTAATATTAGAGAGCTTGCATGGGATCTCCTTGCCCGTGTCCCGGCTTGTGACAACAAATGGCCAGTTACGACTGCCGCGTGACATACTCGTACTTTGATTGGAATTTAATTGAATTTAATTAGGCTCGTTTTATATACTTTTTTTTGGTTCGCTCTCCATTGTTTTTGGTGTTTTTTTTTTCAGGAAAATTTTCACACGATCGCTGGCTGTTCATGGCACAATCCGTAATATATCCGTCAACTGTTTTGGATTGTTGCGGTTGTACCATACGTGTTTTACCATAACGTAATTTGAAGAAAGCTCCAAACCCACGGAAGGTAGGAGTATGACAGTTGGAGGATATCTCGCAAGTTTTTCGAACCACCGCGGTCAGAAACTGAACATTGGCGTACTCATAAAAAGGGCAATTTTACGATGAAAATCTCTGCATTGCTACAAAAACGAAGGGTGCCGCTCATATGGAAATATTGACATCAATTATAAATTAAGATTGAATAGATAGTGGAATTAATATTCCCCCCACCCGACTAAGAAGACGTTCGAATAGCAATACATTCAAAAACACCAAAGGATTGTTTGTTATTCCTTTATGTTAAAGTAAACCATAAAAGTGGGCCCTATTATAGGATCAAAGTTTCTGAAATGGGTCAAAGAAGAAAAAAAGTTGCCCACTGAGACCAATTGGCTTCGTAATCGGACTTAAATTATTGAGGCTATAGCGATTTGAAAAAAGAAAGAAATCTTTACACATGGATATGTAAATATTGTGGCGGTAAAAATTTATTTAATTTCATTAATTTGAAGGTGGACTTTGGAAAATTGTATTTTTCTTAAATTTTTTTATTTTTACTCTCTAGTACTCAATCGCCCTCTACTCATATGAGGGGTTGGCCTTGTGTTGGTTCTTTAAAAACTTGTTTAAATTTAGACTTTGAAAGTTGTTTGTAACTAACAATTTCACTCAATCAAATAAGTTCAAAAACTAATAAGGACAAATGCAATTAATTAAAATTGTAACAACATGCGTAGATATTAAGTATTTTATAATTTATACAAACGCTCTTTAAGACATCTCATAATGAATAGACACATATTTAGGTATATCTGTATGTTTGTATGTGTCTATACTTGCTAAGAAAACAAAACAATTAAATATCAATAAATTAAACTTTGATGCATACTTGTCACGCGATTTTCTTTTAAAGTATATTCACAGACACATACGCACACATCTACACATATATATTCGTAAAAGCAATAAATAGCTTATCCATGCATATGGCGTGCTTTGCTAAGGCTTCACGCTTTACTTGTGAAAAGTCTCATTCTTCGATTTACGTTCGCTCGTTTTCCAATACTTTTCCTCTTAGAGATGTATGTGCTTCGTTGCCTTCAATCGTAGACGCATCTATGCCGCCTTAAAGTAGGCTACAAATATGCTTAAGATGTGCTGTTTCTACACACATCCGTGCTATATCGCTTAAATATAGATAAACGCGTTTATAAATGAATATCCGTCTTCTGCTGACTCTATTTCCATCAATGCTTTTGCTACTGACGTTTTGCCATTCAAGTTTTAATTGCTACCAATTAAAAATTAATGCAATTGCCAATTCAACTAAGTTCTAATATTCCATATATGTATGTACTAGGTATAGCTAGATAGGTATAGCTGCTATAAGTGGGATTCCTTACCTCTATACTCGCATATCCTGCTTTACAACACATTAGCACTTAACACCTTCACAGACATCAGTTACACAGGTGCGCATGTGAGCATGTTTGTGCGTGTATTTAAAGCTTTTCACCGTTACGTAAATCAGTAAGAGGGAATGTATGTATGTTGTATGTACATATGTATGAGTATAACAATAAACGCTTGGAACAAATTATCGTTTCAACTATCTCAAATCTATTGAAACTAATTAAAATGCGTTGAGTCGCAGCTTTTCATTGCGTTCTCTCCTTCTAAAATATTTCTTCTCTTAGCATGTATGAAGGTGCATAACCCAGTAAGGGAATTTAGGTGTAATTTTCCAAGTTTTGTTATTTCAAACTAATCCTTGTAAGGTTGGGAATATTTAGCTGAAATCATTTTTAGTTTTTGGGCTTCATTTTCTAAAACATATGGATTTTACTTTAAAATTAAAAAATTTAAGTTATTTAAACAAATAATTTAGACTTTTATTGATATTTCACGGATATAACAGTTAAAAACCGTAAACTAAATATTTTTTATTTTTGTAGTATTCATGGCTACAAATGAGGTTTATTCCAAGAACAGTATTTTTTGTTTTTGATAAAATTATTATTTTTTTTATTTACTTTTTGATGTTAACTATCCTAGGACTCGCACCTTGGACCTTCGGTATAGTAGGCCAGCAACACTACCGCCACACAGCCACACAACAGCTGCCGCCAATTATATGGATATAACAGTTAAAAATAAAATTTGAAATATTCCCCTTAATTTAAAAAAAAAAAAATGGATCTGAAATATCAAAAGAGTTTCTTTGTAAATGTAAAATATTTAAATTAAGACTTCCATTTAAATTTCATAATAAACTAAAAAAGTCACTTCAAATTATTAATTGATTTCAAAAATAAAAATAAATGTAAAATTTTGTTTTAAAACAGTAAAAAGTCACAAACAAAAGTAAAAATACAAATGGAATTAATTTTTAATTCAAAAATTAAATAAAAAATTTTAAATTTACATTTTATTGTAAGTGAAAATAAAAATGCAAATTTAAATTTCGAAATAAATTAAACAAATAAGTTTGTTGTTTTATTAACATTAAAATTTAAATGATATGATATAAAAAAAATTAAAATTAAGCTTTAATTAAAAATAAAAAAATTAAGTCATAAGAATATTTTGAAAATGGGCTTTTATTATAAAATTTAAAAATAAAAAATTTTATCAGATATAAACACTTCAATCTTGAAATTTATATTTTATTATAAAAGTCATAAATAAATATTAAAACATATTTTTGTAAGTTTAACGAGCTCAAGACCAGTTCATAATAATTCTTGGTTAATTATGATTATGGTTATTCAATTTAGTGATAAATGAGTAAAAACACGAATTTTTCGAATTCGGACACTTTTGAAAAATTTTATAGATTAATTGTGACGTGTTGTCATATTTTTGTATACGAGTATATAATATTATATGCAAAGCCTTTTTCTTTAAATGGGCTAAAAATCAAAATACGATTATGGACCCTAAGCACGGCAGGATAGTTCAAATTACACCTATTCCGGAATTTCACATCCATTTTTCTCTAAAACTATATATGGATGGTCGCTGACCATGCCTCATTCACACTTTTTGCTTAGAAGAACGCCTTGCAAAATAAAATAAGATAAAATAAAATAAAATAAAAAAAATTTTATAAAATTAAGTTAAATGAAAAAAAAAATCTAAGAAATGAAACTTAAATCTTGAAATTTATATTTTATTATAAAAGTATTCATGAAACGAGCTCAAGGCCAAGAATAATAATTTTTCAATTTTTGAATTCTTATGAAAATTATTATTGTTTTGTGTTTTTTCAATGATCATTTTTAATTATTTATTAAAAGTTTTTTGATTGAATAGAGTAGGAAAAATGTTTAGAGACAACTGCCATAGCTTTTCTTATAGATCCATTTCGGAAGCTGCTAGACTTCACTCATCAGAGAAATTTTGGCACGAATTGCTAACCATTAAGCTAACATTGATGTCATCTAAGCTCCTAGTTCTTTACCTTATGCATGAACCACTTCCGCCATCTGACAGTTAGTAGTGTGATCATGATGGATTTTTGACAGATCTGTTTTATCATCAGAATCGACACACATCATCTCTTTGTTGATTTTAAAGCCGCTTTCGATAGCACGAAAGGGAGCTGCCTATATGCCGCTATGTCTGAATTTGGTTTCGCCGCAAAACTTATACGGCTATGCAAAATGACCTTGAGCAACACCACCAGCTCGGTCAGAATTGGGAAGTACCTCTCCGAGCCGTTCGAAACTAAACGAGGTTTCAGACAGGGTGACCCCCTATCGTGCGATTTCTTTAATTTAATGCTGGAGAAAATAATACAAGCTGCAGAACTTAACCGCGCTGGAACAATATTTTATAAAAGCGTGCAACTGTTGGCATATGCTGACGATATTGATATCATTGGCCTTAACAACCGCGCCGTAACTTCTGCTTACTCCAAATTAGAAAAAGAAGCGGAAAAAATGGGATTGGTGGTGAACGAGGGCAAAACGAAGTACCTTCTTTCATCATGCAAAGAGTCAGCGCATTCGCGCCTTGGCAACCAAGCCACTGTTGGCAGCAATAATTTCGAAATAGTAAAGGACTTCGTTTACCTGGGAACCAGCATTAACACCAACAATAATGTTGGCTTAGAAATCCGACGAAGAATTACTCTTGCAAACAAATGCTACTTCGGACTGAGTAGGCAATTGAAAAGTAAAGTCCTCTCTCGACGAACGAAAATAACACTCTACAAGTCACTCATCGCACCCGTCCTGCTATATGGTGCAGAAGCGTGGACACTAACAACATCTGATGAGGCGGCTCTGGGAGTATTCGAGAGAAAGGTTCTTCGAAAGATTTGTGGACCTCTACGCGTTGGCGACGGCGAGTACCGAAGAAGATTTAATGATGAGCTGTATGAACTTTACGTAGACGCCGACATAGTTCAGCGAATTAAAACACAGCGGTTTCGCTGGCTAGGCCACGTAGTGCGAATGAGCTAAGATGCTCCAGCCCAGAAGGTATTCTTATCGGCACCCGCCGGTGGAAGCAGAGGAAGAGGGAGACCACCACTCCGATGGAAGGACCAAGTGGAGACCGATTTTCGATCCCGCGGTGTTTCCAATTGGCGCCAGTTATCGCAACGAAGAAACGACTGGCGAGCTATGTTGGACGGTCAAAATCGCCCAGGCGGTTAGATGACCATTTAAAGAAGAAGAAGTTTTATCATCAGAACTGCCTTACCGTGTGCTCTCGGTTTTGTTATTGATTTTTTATTTCTAATTATTATTTCTATTATTAAAATTCATAAATAATTATTAAAATATCTTACTGTTATTGTAAAAGTCATAATAAAAGTTAAAATTATACTCCAAAGGAAATCTGAAATAACATTTTTAAGTCAAAAGTGAAATAAAATACAATTGGGAAGTATAAATCTTACAAAGCTATAATATTCGAAAACAAAAAATATACAAAATTAAAAGTGAAAATGTAGACTTTCATATAAATAAAAAAAAATTACGTTTATTATATTATTACCGTTTTATTTCAAAAATTAAATGACATTGCCATTTTATTACAAAATTCGTAATAAAACTTAAAATTGGGCTTTTATTATAAAAGTAAACAAAATTTGTTCTTGCATTTCAATTAAAAAATATATATATAAATTTCACTTTTATTTAAATTTTAATACAAAAATAAACATTAATTTTAACTTTGATCATAAGAATCATCACTAAAAATTTAATTAGACTTTTTTATTTAAATCAAACATGGAAAATTAAGGCAAAAATTAAAGCTAAAATTTAGAACTTGATTTCAATTTAAAAAAATTCACTTTTATTATTATTTCATTAAAATATCTTTTCTTAGATGAAAGTCAAAAGAAAAAATTAAAAGTAAAATTTCAAATTAAGAGTTAAAATTTAATGTGATAGATAAAACTTAAATTGGAATTTTTCCTCAATCTTTTTTTTTTCTTACTTATATTTTCAAGTCAAAAATATTAGTTAAAATAAAATGTATCCAAAAAAAACGCAAGCTTCGCGGTCCTTGGCATATAACCATATCTGCAATTAGCTTAAAGTAAATAAAGTACATGACGCCTAATATTTTCTGTATGAGATGATACGAGTTCAAAAAAGACCTATAACATACAATTTTGAGAATATTGAAATATCTAGAGTCTATTTTGGCTGTTCGCGGCACTAGTATTACACTGATATATTTCTGTCGGAAAGTTGATGATAAGTAACGTGGAGGGCATCGAAACCTGCTATGTCGGAAAAATTCGCTCTCTGCACAGTAAATCAAGTGTCATGCTAGTACGTAGACCTGGCTGTGGTAGAATTGTCACAAAACATCAACTTCCAATTTGAATACAGAAAGGTTAGTTCTGTTTGAGATTTATACTAGTTTGGAAGTAGTCTACAAAAAGCATTGAAGGGTACTTGCATAGATATATAACAAATACTCATTTTTGAATTAAGTTGTATGGTGTCGTTGTAAAGCGTTGATTGCTTAGGTATCGAGTGCTTAATTACACCTCCACTCATGGATTGACTATATCCACACACTCATCTAAATATACATAAAACTTAACTCTTCCATATTAATAGTTCTATATCAATCCTTTTGAATTCTCCATTGACATTCACACCGAAAGAACGTGAGTTACACAAGGAACTATAATCTAATAAATAGCAATTAAGTATTTGTATATAAATATATGTAAAATAGCTATTTATTTCTATATGCCAACATATGAATATACATACAAATGAGTGTTAAAGGGTTAATGATTTGAAAATTCGCAATTAATTATGCCCTCTTGCATGTCAAATATGTGGTTAAGGTGTAAACATGTTAGAATCTTGAATGAATCAACCCGCTCATATTGAATTAGGTTTAATGAGTTCAAAACTTTAAATATTACTTGTGATTTGTAGGTCAAATTTTCAACTATATGGGGGGTTTCTTCGTTAAGAGATTGTAAGGGAACAGCGGCCATTTATGCTGTTGTGGTTTTGATAATTTGATGTCGTCTAAATAATTATTTTTTTTTATGGAACTATTGCATTAGTACTATAACTCATTGGAATTGTACTAAAAAAAAAGTGTTCAAAACGAACAATTAAGGACATTGATGAGTAGCGAATAGCAATAGCGGTTCTTGAACCCAGCTACATTGACATACATATATTATTAAGAGGAAATATCAAGATAGCGAAGCTAATTTCATTCACCGTTATAGTCATTTCTTGCAAAGTGTAAACTATACGTCCTGTTTCCCCTTTTCTCAAAAAAGCTTTCTTGTAATTCATGCTTATAACATTCAATTTAACCTTGCCAAGTATTTTCTACATTTTTAGTTTTGTTTTCCCAAAGAAAAATAGATCAATACATCAATTTGATAAAAATAGATGCATTTCATTGATTTTTTTGAATATTATATTTTTTGTGTGTGACTGTTGCTGGGATGATGGGATGAGAATTAAAAGCTTTCATATGTTATATTTTTGTACAAGAAACTCTAACAAAATACTCTCAAAATTATGTGAGAAATAGGGGGGTGCTGGGTTTACTTGAAACAAAATAAAATCAGCCATCATGAACCACAAAATTGGATTCATTACAAATACAAAAATACAACAATAAATATTTACATGTAAGTGGTAGAATTTATATTATGGTGGCTTGTCAAAAGCTTTTAAAACAAAATTTTAATACCGAAAACTTTTATTGAAGCTAAAATAAAAGGATTGAAGTAATCAAAACAACTTTTTTTGATTGTTTTTGATTTTCTTTAATAATCGTAAAAAATCAAGATTTTTTTTTTGATTTTTTCAATCAATTAAAATAATTATTTCCAATTAAAAATGCCGCCTAATTAATTGATTGCTAATTACTAATAATATTTAACAGGTCTGAATAAAATGAAATAGAATAAAGTGTTCTTGTTGAATTTCAGCTACTGAGCGAAATCTAATAAAAGCCCTCAATTGTTTCTTAATCTTGTCAAGATATTTAAATTCCCCAAACTTTTTTGTTGTTGCTATTTCCCGCTACTCTTGACAATCTGTGAACCAAAAATATTAAGATTTTGTGAAAAATGCATTTAAAGGACGACAGTCTTATCCATTTGCCGCAACTCCACGCTCCGTTGCTGTGTACAATTCGCGCGGATATCCTAGCTAAGTAACTTTAGTAGCTGCTATTTATTAGTTGTTGTCGGTTTATGTGCAAGTGTTTGTATATATGGTTGAATGTGCCTTGCATTTGTATTGGTTAATTCGCAGTCATGCTTTTGCATTCCTTTACTTCCATTGAATCTCTTTTTCTTTATTTTTTTTATTTACTCGTCGACGCCGCCACAACTGGATTTCCGTCTGTTCTTGTAATGAGTTGATTATGTTTGAGCTTTGAATGGAAATCCTGTGGCGGCTACAACAACAAGAAGTACAACATTTTCCTGATCTGCATCTCCGAATCTCTATGCCAATCTCTTTTTCTGTAAAGCATTTATAAATAAAATAAATAGATTTTTGTTTGCGTTTCGGTGCATGGGTTTGATTGAGTGTGTGTGTGTTGGCTCGTTCCTTCGGCAATCCGCTTTCACTTAAACTGTAGTTACCTTGGCCACTGCATTTAGCTTGCCTTGGCTTTTTAATATTCCACTGACATCTCATTATGGTTGGTGCTTGTGTGTCTGTGTGAAGAGTGAGCTTCCCTTCTTTTCCTTTTTTTAGCAGTCTAGGCAGTTTGAGTTTCCTTAGCTTATGTGTGTTAAGTTTGCTTTGGTTTTACGACTCCAAAGACCGTTTGAAGCTCCATCTGCTTACCACATTTACCATTACTATAGACATTCGCTTAGTGTTGTTGTTGTCACTGCTACTGTCACTAGCTGCATCGCTGTAATTACGGCGATGATGAATAACACTTTCCAGCCACACTTTCTTCTTTCAAAACTTCTTTTTTTTGTAATTTTACTACTGTTTTGAGAGTAACAGTGCTTCTTCGTTATATACATCCATACATACATACGCACACATTTACATAAATCTCTTTGTATATTTTTCATTTTACTTGGTGAAAAATTTACAATTTTCTTTCACAATTAGCTGTCGCGCCATAGTGCGTGAGTTCCTTTCTGAATTATTTGCTCACAAGAAAAAGATAAAGAAGATTTTTGACACATTTATGTACATTAGTTTATGCGAAGATAGCAAAAATATCTGGTTTTTACAAAAATTTAAGTAGAATCCACTTCATATTTTGAAGTCTTTTAAAATAATTCGTGAATGTTTGTTAACCTTGCATATGGAAAGTAGGATTGTAGAAAAATGTTTGACGTGGCGTATGAGTAACCTTTCCAAGATGCAGTAACAAGGAAAAAATCGCCAGCTTTAACCCTTTGTCGCTCAAGACTTTCTGCATTGGGTCTTTCCTCGTGTAGTTGTCGCTTTTCATAAGGCTAAAAGCCAATTAATTTGGCGGCCGCCGTGGTGTGGAGGTAGTGTTGCCGGCCTACCACACCGAAGGTCCATGGTTCGAGCCCTGGTACAGGTAACATCAAAAGTGATTTGAAAAAAGTTTTTCAAAACGGGGTCGCCCCTCGGCAGTGGTTTGGCAAACTCTCCGAGTGTATTTCTGCCATGACAGGCTTCTCAGCAAAAATTCGTCTCCTTTGTAGATGCCGTTCGGAGTCGGCAAAAAACTGTAGGTCCCACCAATTTGTAGGTAAAATTCAAATCGGCACACCACAAATTGGAAGAGAAGCTTGGCGCAAAAATCTCTTAGGAGGTTTATGATGATATACCTGTTGTATATCGCGCCATAAAGAGAAAGAGAAAAGCCAATTAATTATTAAATTTCCTTACCACGTAGTCCATGAGAAAACATTTGCAGTCCAATAATTTCACTACGTTTTTAGTTCGATTGAGAGACGAAGTGAAAAGTGAGACAAAGATTGCTTTGGAACTTGTTACTTTGTACACATATTCTGGAAGGCAATAGCAGTAGAAGCAAAAATTGTTTGTCAAGAAATCTTAAAACCTAGCTGCGCATACCGATTTTTGAGTGAGTGGCGAAGGCTCGTACAAACGCTGTCTCCTAGAGTATAAGAGATATAAAAAACTTTCCCAGTTCGCTATTTGAGTTGAGTGTTTTTTATGTAAGGTATAATGAGACCTTTTATGTAATGATTACTAATCGTAATGATTACCGGTTTGATTGATTATTTTTTGGGAAAGCCCACTTAAAATTGTCTGCAACAATACTAAAAAGCAATCAAATTAATTCAAAAATAATCAAAAAAAATCAAACAATCAAAAATCAAAATACTGAAAAGTTATCAATATAGCACAAAACTAATCAAACAATCAAAAATACTAAAATGTAATCAAAATAAATCAAAAATATTCAAAAGTAATCAAACAATCAAAACTAATAAATTGTTTGATTACTTTTGATTAGTTTTGGTTTATATTGATTACTTTTTAGTATTTTGATTTCTGATTGTTTGATTTATTTTCATTTCTTTTGAATTATTTTGATTCATTATTTTGATTACTTTTTAGTATTTTTGATTGTTTGATAACTCTTGATTGCTTTTTAGTTTTGTTGCAACAAACAAAAGCGTACTGGGCAAAATAGTTAAAAAAAAAAATCTAAAATAATCAATAGTAATCAAAAAAATGTTTTATAATTGTTTTTGATTACTTTTAGTTTTTTTAATTTTTTAAATTTTTTGGTTGTATTTTTTCTAATGCTTATCAATAAGTAATTGCGGATTTTTTAAAAAAACTAAAATAATCATAATTGATCGAATCAATTGATTACTCAATTCTAGTCGGAATTTACTAGGTCTGGTATTATGGGTTTAGATTATTTACTTCCCCTTCCATATCAAACAAAGAAAATATGGTGATTTTTATTTTGATCGCCAAGACCTTCTTTCGACGCTGTTCCAATGGTAAGGTAAACAACGATTACAATATGAATTTGTTATACATACTTCGTATGAAAGGGTCATATCAATTTAAGAGAATGGACAGATGGGCTTTCATTGCATCTTAGCATACTTCCTGATATCTTAACAGTAGCTTCGACAGCTCAAGGATAGTGTTCAAGCATTCCTCCACTGCTACCAGAAACACACCGAAAATACCACATTCCTTTCTACATACAATGAATCCACTGGACCACAAATAAGTCCACCAGGTGGTGATTTTACGGGTTTGAGCTTAGAAAAGTGGAAGAATCGACTGAATTCCCTAATATTTCGTCCCGTCTCGACTTTTAAACTTATTTAAAAGAAATCGCGTAAAAATACTTTGTGACTTTGACTCACGCATGGAAGTGTCGATCTCGCCGACTCATACAAGGCGAATTTTGTAACACCTAAGGGGTATGGTCATCTCTTCATGCTTTCATGCTTTATATTCGAAGGCATTCATCACATACCGAGAATTGTCACCAATTTAAGGTTCTGACGTGACACTTATTTCATTTGAAACTAGATAAAGGTTTATGCGCTTCGACTTATAAACGAACAGTTGGTCGGTTGGATCGAACACGATTGGCAAAAGAGCAATACACGCTCGGAAGATATACGATATGATAACCTTAACCAAATACATTTTTGGAGTTCGAAAAAAGCGTACAAGTTTTGCATGAAATCGGAATTAAATTTATGTTTCTCATGTAGCAAAAACTGTTTTATGGACTATCACACTGTCGGTCCGTTTTAAGTGACCCGTTTATTAGTGAGCTCAATCAACAGAGAGATGATTTGAGGAACGTGACCCAAGAAAACATTTTCAAAATACAGCAGTAAAACCGGAATAGTTTTCACTCGAAAAGAAGAGAAGCGATAAAGTACCGAGTTTATGAACTGCTAGCCACTAAGCAAACTCAGTTAGAGAGTTCCCTTAGGCTACGACCACGATTCTTCGACCTATACAAAGCTGTCAAAATATTAAATCAAAACAAATATGAAGTAGAAAAATAAGGCGAAAGTGAAGATTCAAAGCGACCAACTACCATGGCCGAGTCCAAAGGGAAATATGAACTTAAGGAAAAGGAAATATGAACTTAAGGAAGCGATTTAAATTATATGCCACTTAACCTTAAAAAATGTAAACACATTGGTTTTTCGCGTGGAATTTCTCAGCCGGCTTCCTATACAATTAAAAATTATAGTCTTGAGCAAGTGTATGATTTTGTTGACCTGGGGGTTACTATGGACTATACACTCAGTTTCAACCGCCATATTAACACAACAGTCAATAAGGCTAGAGGTGTCCTAGCATTCGTTAAACGATGGTCTAAAGAATTCAGCAACCCTTTGTAACTAAAGCCCTCTTCACTACATTAGTCAGACCGATACTTGAATATGGTTCTATTATTTGGAACCTGCGTTACCAGGTTCATGTAGATCGCCTTGAATCAGTTCAAAAACAATTTTTACTATTTACCTTAAGAGATTTTCATTGGGATCCCTCGTACAATCTGCCACCCTATACGAATCGTTTAAAACTCATTAATCTACACACACTTTCTAGTCGGAGGGAAATGCTTGGAGTTATTTTTATGATTAAATTGCTAAATGGTTCACTATCCAGCCCATTTCTTCTAAGTGAAGTGAACTTCAATGTACCGTCTCGTCCTTCAAGGCATTTTAAACCTCTAGTCTTAAAACAGTGCCGAACCAATTTTCAGTTAAATGAGCCTTTTCGCTGTTTGTGTCAAGATTATAACTCTCTTTCTGGTAGATTTGATATTTCAGACTCGCTTTTCAGCATAAAAAAATCTATTCTTTCTATCCTAAATTCATAGCTACTAATTGTTTTTTATTCTTTGACTTCTATTTTAACTTTTAACAATAATTTTATTCTGTTAACTAGTTATTTCTTAATGTATAATCTGTCCTATATCGACTTTAATTAGCTGATGAGGTTTTCTCTGTAGCTGAGCAGTTTTAGATCTCGACGATTAACAAACCAAAGCCTTTCAACGACTCGGCACGAACGAATAATCCGCGCGTTATGCGGATGCGCCCCTCGCGCCGGTCGGGCGGGATATGGTGGGTAATCCGTTGGGAATTATTATTATTATTATTATTATTATTATTATTATTATTATATGGCTGCGTGACTTTTTAATTGAACGGACGTGGTACAAAATTGGTTGGAGTAAGCAAGAAGTGCGGTTAAATTTAGAAATTAAAAATCCCATAATACTCGACTTTGGCTCTTCTTACTTGTTGAAATATAAATTTTCGCTTGAATAACTTAAAATATTTAAGAGTTATAATTGCATTGAATATTGGATGTGATAATATTATTAACATTTCCTGAACAAGATGCGCATGTTCATACATCCGGACTGAAGAGTTGTAGTCCCAGAGCTATTTTAGGGATATAAAAAATTACCGGAGGACTGCCCCTACTTTCTATGACTATCCCTCAAAAAGGTTGTCAATCAAGGTATTGTGTTTTACAACAATTGAGTAGGCAATGCCTGGCTAGGATTTTGTTATGTTCCTGATCTCTGGACATTTTCACCTCACTGTGTAGATAATAATCCGTCGTCATAAGGAGACATCCCGCAGTAGTCCTTAGTGTGGTGTTCTGGCAATCTCCAATTTCTTCTAAATTCTATACAGTTCGATTGCGTATAGCCTCCTTTTTTTGTTTGTGAATTGATACTTTTGTGGCAACCGGGATTAATTGGCAAGTGATCAAGACGCCACCCCTAAGATTTTGAGATCGTGGTAGTGTGACAGTTACAGACATGAAATAGAGCGCTACGTTTATGGAACAAGTAATTATTTTTAATAACCGATATCAATCGATTATAGTACAGTTAAACTACTCGGAGTTCAATAACCGCTAGCGCGCTTCGTAAAAGCCATTGCTTTTGTACTTCAATTAATCAAATTAAAATTTAAGGGTTGTTTGATTTCACACTAGGCTAATCAAGAAATTTCGAGTCTAAAATTTTTTACCGCCAGCCTTCCGTCTCACAATTGTTTTCTAATTTTGCCTTGAGTGTCCTTGAGCGTTGGCTCAATGCGACACTTCATTGTGGTGAACCCTCAAGAAGCAACATTCAACTGTCAACCTTCTTGTTCGCATAACTTAAGTAATAGGTTTTTTCTTAAATTTGAAGTCGTTGTACAACAACTAATGCATGCTTTTGTTGTAATCGCTGCTATCAAAACGTGGGTTGAATTGCTTGAGTTAAAGCTTTTGTTGTGCAAGATTTTGCGCTCGGTGTCATTTGTGCTGGTTATTGTAGTTGCTGTTGTTCGTGTTGTTGTTGTTGTTGTTGTTGTTACGTTTCTACCTATTGTTGTTGCTGTTTATTTTTCACTAAATTTGTTGTTGTTGTTGCTATTACTGCTGTTCTTTCAGCCAATGTTGCTGTGCTCATTGCTTTGATTGTTTTTGGTTTTTCTCTTGCTCTCTGCTTAGCATTGTTGTTGCTGTATTCTCTTCTTTTTTTTCAAATCATTATTTTTGTTGTTGTCAGTGTTGTTCGCCTAAAATGAAAGCACTTAACACCAAAAATCCTATGTTGTGAATTTAATCCTTTTGTCTTTTGTGCTGTGGCGATAGGAGGAAAGCAGCTTTTGCTTCCAATTCATGTCGCCTCTTCAAAAGTCCGCCCGCCTGTCACAACTTAGCACTCTTACTTTTCGTCATTGTTGTTGTTGTTCTGGGTTACTTTAAGCACGAAAGTGTGAAGCTCAAGAATTGAAGCGCATACTTAAAGCGATTTGTTGTTTATGTCGTCATGTCGACGTGAGCGTCCGTGGTGCAGAAGTGATTGTGGCTGTGGAAGTACGTGTGTCTCGCTTTCAACCCTTTGCTAAACTCTTCTCAACTCATTTTGCTTGGGTGACATGAAGAACAAAATTTAAGTGATTTAATTTTGCTATGTCGCTTCTTAGACCCAGTAGCGCTAGCGTGGAAGCTCCAACTCCTTTGACGGCAACGACGGATCGAAATAAATATACTTCGGCCTCCATTTACAAAGCTATTCTCGATAAACTCAATTTCGTTCAACCTACAACACCTTTAGTGATAAACCCGATGAATATATGGAGGAAATTAGAAAGATTTAAAAGCTCTGGTGGTACGCCAAACATGCTTAATCCATATCGTTGAGCTTAAATCTTTGAGTCTCTTTCCACACTGGTAATCTCCCAGCATAACTAAGCTTTTGAAATAAAGTTTTCCAAAGAAAGCTTATGCAAAATTCTATTCGAAATCTTCCCGTGTGGGTGCATTTATTCTAGAGTTCATTGAGTACCGCAACTAGTCGTCCGCAAGGAAATCGGTCAGGCGGTTCTTGGCTGCGCGTTGACAATGAGATTTCCGAGCCTGCAAGATACACACCGGAAGAAGTTGCAGGTCAGATAGAACACCTCGCCAGGACTGCTTCGGGATGCTTATTTAAAACGCCGTACCATCACTTGTGAGGTGAGCTGAAAAACCTCAAGGTGCAGAAGCATAAGCAAAGGACGAGATCCGGTTCCACTAGTCATACCAAATCGCTACCACGACAGTCGGGCAGTACCGCAAGGGAGTACCGGAGCGTACCAGGTTGATATCCGGCAAAGGATTGACACTTCCCACAACACACTCCAACACCTTCGGGGAGTGCTTTTGTCGCTAAAAACAACAGCAACGGTATCCGGCTCGTGTACTCTTACCTATTCATACTGAACCCTGAAATGCTAAATGTTTTTTTGGCATTTTGCGTGTCTCCGAACACAA
Organism: Merzomyia westermanni; assembly: GCA_949987695.1. Taxonomy (NCBI): domain Eukaryota; kingdom Metazoa; phylum Arthropoda; class Insecta; order Diptera; family Tephritidae; genus Merzomyia; species Merzomyia westermanni. Next base: position 34,210,342 of record OX465290.1, read on the forward strand.
ATCTCACTCTGGTCCAACTCTATTGAAGCCGCGAGGTTCCTGGAACTTTCGTTAGAGGATTTTGATGACAATACTGGGTAAGAAAATTGAAAACTAGGCAACGACAACACGACATCTGGCATCATATATGTATCAACTCAGGTCGATTCAAATGTGTACCCTGCCGGGAAATGCCGCCATACAGGCGTAAACACTAACTGCCCTGCGCTAAACTGCAGGAGAAGACGTGAGTGCTCTACCTCAAATTCGGACAGGATACTTTAATAAACAGACTAAACCTAGGCTTGGCGAATGTTTGTCCTTCAATTTTTTTTTCCTTCTTAACGGAGCAGACTCTATTAACTCTTATTGAATTTTAGTCCGCCCCCATTGAAGCTGCCGGACTTCCCTTTGAAGAGATTGATGAAGATCGTCGCTGGTAAATCAGGCGATTAGGTAGCGTATCGTACTGTTGCAACAACAACAAGTAAGGCTCCACAAGGCAACAAACGGTTCGTCTCGTTATGACCGTCGGTAAGAAAACTTTACAGCACCTCATTTAAGCTGAACTGAGTTCCCTCTGGAGAAACGACTGGCGAGCTATGTTGGACGGTCAAAATCGCCCAGGCGGTAAGATGACCATTTAAAGAAGAAGAAGAGTTCCCTCTGGAAATAAACAACAGTATTCAGCTTGTTAAAATCCATGCCTATTCTCGAGATTAAGGGAGCCGAGAATAGTTTGTTTTTTCGAGTAAATTATGTTCAGTGTATATCTCCAGTTTTTCTCGTCTCAAGATCCCAAGTTAGTGGCAAAGTTGACAGATCTTAACTTCGGGACTTAAGTTTCAGGAGAGCTTATGTCCGTAGCCGACAAAACAAAACAAAACGATAAGGTATCAATAACCATTAGAGAGAGTGTTATGCCGCAGTTGAAATGATGCGCGAGTTTGTAAATTCCTTGGTTCTCTCAACCTGTCCTGGGGGCTCGAGTTACTTAGGGGACCCGACTTACTTTGGTACAACTCCGACCTGGTTAGTTTAACAGGTTAAGCTCTTTTTAATCCCAACTGAATCGAGACGTAAGCGATATATGTTTAACATGAACCCTCGATGTAACTTATATGGCACATGAAACCAACTCATTTGAAGCCTTATCGCTGTGGTCCCACCTTTTCTCAAAATACAAAACTTAAAGAAAACGGAAATCATGCTAAAATATTTTTATAGAAGGCTCAGGAGCTCTAATAGAGTAGATCACAAAAAAAAACCATGTAGTAAGACCGGAAGGTCGTCATCCCTTAAGTAGAAGTCCGGAAACACCTGCAACTTTAACGCTAGTGGTTAGTTACTGTACTGTAAAATAATGATTACTAATCGTAATGATTACCAGTTTGATTTGAGAATCCATTTAATAACTGATTACCATTACTTTAAATTTCCAATGATTTTCTTCCAATTTATTTAACAAAAATAATCGAAAGAATAATGATTTTTTACGATTATTAAAAAAAATTAAAAGCAATCAAAAAAAGTTGTTTCGATTACTTTTGATTATTTTAGATTTTTTTTTATTTAATTTTTTTTTCAGTATTGTAGAAGTACATAAATTTATACGCATCAACAATACTGAAAAAATTAAAAAATAATCGAAAATAAAAAAAATTTTAAAATAATTAAAAGTAATCAAAACTACTTTTTTGATTATTTTTTATTTTTTTTAATAATCGTAAAAAATCGTGATTATTTTTTGATTTTTTCTAATCGTAATCAATTAATAATTGCCTGTTCTTGAAAAACAATTAAAATAATCATTACCAATTAAAAAAGCCGTCTAATTAATTGATTAATAATTACTATTCAAATTTAAGAGGTCTGGACTCAACAAAGAAATGTTCATTTTATATACGGTATCTTTCCTTTCTTAGCGACGTGTCCCCCCTTATTATTTTCCCTCTCAATCCGGGAATCTTTTTAAGTCTGCTAGTGAGCAATGTTCAGGGGTGGACACTCTGTCACCGTCTTGAGTATACTTCCTATCTATCTCAGTCCGATATAAAGCTTTATTCTGTTTCGTTGGAGCTTTCAGTTCATTTCCTACATAAAATTTACCTTAAACAGGACGAAGTATTTCAATGGGTAGTGCCATTTTTGCACTCCAAAATGCACCTCTGTGAAAGTGTGACACCTTAATTTTTAAAAAAGTGATTTGGTTCTATAAGAAGATTTTTACCTTACCTCTCAGGCTATTTATGCGTAACTTTTACTTCTTTTTTAAATAGAGTCCAAACTCATCATGCGCTAAATCTTAGAAGCTCTATGTTTTCTGTTGTTTTATGGTATAGCACGACTACAGGGTATAGATTTGTTTGACCCTTTAACCTTTGGGTAGTGGATTTGAATCGCCTTTTACGACAGTCATACCTTACCGCTGCTGTATTCCAAACCGCCTTGCTCATTGCGGGTTGTCTATATTCATGCTTTAATAAAGCGCACAGTTCCGCATACTACTACTGGGTATATGAAGTCCCAACCTACCGTATCTTGGTCTCTCTTACTTACTTCTAACTAATTTTTATTTACATACAACATTTTCAGCTCAACCAAAGCATGCCAGCTTCCACCTACTGGACGCATTCACTGCTTTTAGTGCTACTCTTCAATACCTTAATGTTCTTTCATCCCTCTCCTTACCTCTTGGTCGTAAATACATCTTATTTTCTTTCAAATTATTATTCTTTTTGTGCTCTACACCTAAGGATCTTGTCTTGTGGTTACTGCTGTTGGCAGACAATGTGGTATTGAGCACAGTAACCTCAACATCAAACTCCTCAAACCCTTACTTCGCCTCGCAGTCGAGTTGTCAAAAATCCATTTGAACTTAGTACTTTTTGTCAATGCGAGTTTTCTTATTATTAAGAAATGTACTCGTTTCGACTAGCATTGTGAGCCTGCCATTGCGGGTTTTGTGCTCCTTATTGCTGCTTCCCTACACCAACAAAGAGAGAAATAAACAAACTCGTACGCCACCACTGATGCCACCGCAACCGTCGCTCATTCGCATTTTCGTGGTTTTTCAATGAAAATCCTCACACCACAGGTAGCGTGTTCAACGCAAAGTCGACGGCGGAAGCACGCGAACTACTCAGCTTGAGCCAACATGAGAAGCGAGGCAGCGAGCGAGCCAGCCAAGCAGCCACCAACAGCCGCTTTTGGGAATTTAACCCATCCATCTTGTTCGCCAAAAATCGTTGCTTACGCGCCTTCTTCTGTTGTCACATCGTTGTTGTTGCTTTTTGTTTTTGTATCAAATTATTTTTATTGTTGTTTGTGTTATTGTACACAGCACTGCCAAAGGATTACTCAATTAATTTAATTATGTGCTGTCAATCATTGCATTGCGCCGCCAACTACCAAGTCTTGGAAGACATTGGCCTGCTGCTCTATGTCACATTTTCCCCAATCTCTTACACTAGTTAAGCTCAGCCGAAGACGTTACTGCCACTGCCGTCAATTTGGTGCTTTATTCCTTCTTTGCTCTTTACACTGCGCTGCTCTGCTCTGGTCTTTTGTTGATGGTTTTTCAATTTTTGCTTCTCAGTTTCCTTAGCCATTAACCATTTGAGGTTTTTTGTTTCAATTCTTTGTTGTTGTTACTTTTGTTCTGCGTACATGCATACTGACTTTTCCTGAGGAGTTTTTCATTAAGCATGGATTTTCCATTTATCCCAAATGTTTATCTCACCCCCTCCACTCTTAACACTCAACCTATGCCTCTGAGTTGCAGTGATGCTGGTTTGCATCCATGGTAGCTCGCAGCGATGGCACCCATTAAAATTTAGCAACTAAAAAGTTCAGTGTTTTGTTTTTGTATTTTCAGAGCAAGCGGTTTCTGGCACATGAGAGATATGAACCGACCCATAAAGATCCCAATAGGGAACTTGAGGCACTCAATTCCACATATCAGGTAAGATAAGTCTGTAAAGATAAAAGTTTAACTGTGAAAGTAACTATAAGTTGGCTCACAGTAGCTCGAATCTTTCTCGGCTGAAATGAATAATTGAAAACTTTTTTTTGAGTTTCGGTTAGATTTTGACACCATGGAATGCGAAGATGAGGCAAGAGTTAAACGTCCACGTAGATGTCGTAACACTACCTAATATCAACAAGCCGAAAATCCTGGGTGTGACGTTTGCCACCACAATAACCACAAAGTTAAGATCCTCAAATCACTTTTCGGCAGCACTTGAGGAAAAGAGAAACGTTTCTTGCTACGAATGAGGCTATTGGCTAACTGTTTACGCTGCGTTGATATAGTTGCCCAATCTTGCTGACACCAATTGGATCAAGTTGCAAGTCTGCCAAAACACCACTATTGGAACTGCTACGGGATGTCTTCCCATGTCAACTGATTCTAACCTGCATGAGAAGACTAAAATGCTCAATGTACGAGAACACACGGAACTGTTGAGTAGACAGTTTTGTATGAACTGCCATTAAACTATTCATCAAAACTGGAATCTATTGAATGATGATCTGCCTACTAGAAACATAAGGAACCATCTCCATAAGCACCATGATGAGATACGGCATCACATGACTCAGTCGTTTGATCTGTAAAACTACAGACGGGCTGTAAAAGACCTCCACACTAAGTTGCTAGATACTTCTCTCAGATTGCGGCCTAGGAAGCACGTAATTGAGATACAACCACCTGAAATAGCTGAAGAGGAGAGCGCCTTCCCTAGGGAGACTAGAGTTTTATTAACACAACTACGATCTGGATATTGTAATATGTTAAACTCGCACTTATCCAGACTAAATTCCATCATATCAAATAATTCCCTCGCATGTGGCATATCCCCTCATAGTACGAAACAAATCTTTGACTGTTCAATTGAACCTACTCTCCTAACACCAACATTACTCTGAACCAACCCTATTAAAAATCACAGCATCCTAGCAAAAATTCATTGGCCCTTGACTCGGTCGAGCAGGTAAACAGATAGTTGGTATCGTGGGGAAGCATACAGTTTCTGGGACTTCGGTTAGAAAATATTTATGGTAATACTAACTTGAACACTTGGCAGTGCGAAGCATTGTGAGATCAACAGCAACAAGCAAGAGATTTCAAATCATCCTCCCATTATTTCGCGCAAGTCAGTAGGCAGGAGGTTCTCGCTGGGATTGCTACTATGCCGAGGAGTCTATATCCGTTGGGCTTTAATTCCCTTCTATATTCATACCACGCCTGCTAAATTTGGTTAATTAGTAATCAATTAATTAGGCGGCTTTTTTAATTGGTAATGATTATTTTAATTGTTTTCAAGAAAAGGCAATTAATAATTGATTAAATCAAGAATGATCAAAAAAAACCAAAAAAAAAATCTGAAAAAATCTAAAATAATCAAAAAAATTGTCTTGGTTACTTTTGATTATTTTTGATTATTTCTGATCTTTTTTTTTTTTTTGTTTTTTTTTTCAGTATTGTTTATGTGTATATTTATGTGCTTCTAAAACAATACTGTAAAAATCAAAACTAATCAAACAAAAATCAAAAATAATCAAAAGCACTCAAGACAACTTTTTTTGATTATTTTTGATTATTTTTGATTATTTTTGATTATTTGTGATTTTTTTTTAATAATCGTCAAAAATCACAATTTTTTTGATTATTTTTTTAATTAATTGGAAAATAATCATTAAAAATTTAAAGTAATCGGTAATCAATCATTAAATGGATTCTTAAGAAAGCAATTAATGAAACCGGTAATCATTACGATTAGTAATCATTACTTAACAAGTCTGATTTATATCTGCTTATGGCTCATATAGCTCAGTATTACCCTTCCTTTGAAACACGCCTTTGGCTTCACAAGGAGGAGCATATATCTTCCGGAAAACTTTTTATCTCAAGATGTGACTGCTACGAACGATCTATCAGGACTACTAAGATGCGAGACTTAAAGATCGTACATTTTCTTCGTCGTGAGAGAACTTAAAATTTGTCTTCTCAGCCGAAAATAGTGCTCGTTGAGTCCAAAGATGATCAGTGAAAATTCTAATTTCCAAATAGACACCGCCAGGAATACACACATTCGGGCATCCTTCCCATCAGCCAACATTTTAACATCCTAGCACCGGCACCTTAAGTCTTCAAGTATTTTTCATAATTGGTATTCTCTGTTGTTGTTGTAACAATGCTACGTCTCGCCTAGTTGTCACTTTCTCTACCTAGCAAATGTCATGCACATATTGTGCCAGAAGTCCCACGAACCTAGCGGCTTCAATAGTATTGGACCAGAGTGAAATTAGTGTTATAGGAGTCTGCTCTTTTGAACAGGTGAACAGATGGTTGATATTGGTCTTCTCTCTTCTTGCTTTGTCTCATTATAACACTCACTTAAAGCGCACGTTTCTCCCGTACACACATTGATCCCATAAGAAGCGCATTTCAGGCTGCTACAAGACAGGGGTCTGAGTTGAAAAAGCCACCACAGCTTGAACCATTAGGTTTCTCGATTTTTGATCTGGAGGAAGCCAGGTATTAAAGTTAACCACACTACAAGCCTGTGCGATTGCAAGCTACATTCTTGGTGCTTCACGGTCTATTCCATGAACAACAGCCTCCAGTTAAACCCAACTCCCATCCCCTATTTCCACGGGAATTTAGATTTTCGCATATATTAATACTTTTAAGAGGATTCACCTTGCGTAACTGAGGTGGGAAATTGAACTGGAAAAACTATGTATTGCGTTTAACAATCCTTTGACTTCCATGTCGTCTATCTTTGCGGTCAGCGCATTGATTCCAATAAACAATATGGAGTAAAATCTAATATGGATTTTGGCGATACGCTCGTAGAGAGTACGTGGTGTGAATTCCTTTCGAACCAAAAAATATTTACAGCTCGACTCTTCTTTCCATGGCATCTGTAGCAGAAGCTTATTGACTTCATGGCTTTAATAGTCCATCACATTTCCTATAGGACGCTGATATTTCAGAAAGGCAGCGATAACGTCCATATAAGTTTAGTCAATTTCATTGCCAATGGATTAAGCCGTTAAAATATACTCTTGTCTTCGATATTTTATATTTTTCTCAAATTTTAAGCTGAGAGATTTCTTAGAAGCCTTCTCAAAATACATGTTCCTTTTATTTTTTATTTATTATTTCCGTTGTACTTTCAATTCAGTATATCTTCCTGTTTTTTGCCCCACAGCTTCAATTTCCTTAACAAGGAGGAGGTTTCTTTTGGTAACAGCTACTACGGATCAATTCTACATACTCACCAATTACATATATTCCACCTCTTTTAATTTTGACATTTCTTGATTTCTTCGTCTTATTTGGCGACTCATTTGTGCCACTTTTATTTCATCTGATGTCTCAAATACTCACATACTTTTCAGTCCTGGTGCAAGTCTCTTCATATCCTGGGGCTGTTGTGGTTAAAATTTTTCAGTTGTATTACTCTTCATTTAAATTACATGTACACATATGCATGTGTAAAGCTTTGTATGTATGCAAGTAATGATGTGTTCTTGTATGTATGTCAGCTCATTTAATTTGGTTTCTGCCATTCAAATATCCCAACAACTCGTCTTACATGGCTTTGTAATCATGTTTTTGACGAAGACGACTTTTCAATTCTGAGATTTGCTTACTTTCTAAACATACTTACATACTTTCATATATATGTACTTTGCCCTTAGCTATATGCAATGGATTTTAATTATTTTAATTATTTCCAAGCGCTTGAAAAGTTGACGTTTGTAACATTCTTGGTATTCTCAGTTGACACTCATTACAAAGTCCTACATGGAGCGCACACGACTAACCTTAATTGCTTAATATTTTGATAAATTGTAGATATGGAAAGAAATTTAATAAAAGATCTTTGGAAAATATATAGAATAAGTTGCAAAATAAAGTGGTATATATCTTATCCGTTGATAGCAATATCACCTCATCTAGGCTGGCAGCTCTACAAGGCAGTACTCCAGGAATTGATGGATGATTGCCTTGACTTCAGATTTGTTCCTAAAACATTCCAACCAAACATGAACTTTATAGAATTTCAGCTGAGCTAGAGCAATTTTGAAACAAATTCTGGAATGACGGCCAAATTCGTGGGGATTGGATAGAGCATACTTAAGTTTCTACAAAGGTCGACAAAGTCGTAAGATGCTAGTTCGCAACGGGTTTGAAGAGCTCGACGGCAAGTCCCTCATTCCATAGTTTCTACTTTTTCTTAAGCCGATAATACTTTAGTAATTGTGTCATATTCGGGTAGTCTAAAGTCTTCGATTACCGTTTGCATCGAGCAGTTTCCTATTTAGGTAAAATTGTACATCGACCGGTCTTTTAATCATTCTTTCATCCAGCGGTCTTCTTTTAGAATTTTCGGCCATTATTTCTACCGGATAGCAATTTCAGATTACCGAATTAACTTCTATCGGCGTAGTAGCCTTTCTCAACACACTTAAACTGCCCATTGCACCTTTTCAAAACTTGGAGTTGTAGGTAGCATACTAGTTTTGAAAGAGGGGTTATCTGGAACACTAAAGCGTCCGCATCAGCGATAAGTATTGAGTAAGAAATATGTTCCCACAGGATGTGACCCGAATCTTTATATACGGACCTCTTATAAAGCCAACATTCTCAAGCTAAGCCTTTTTCAACAGAAGACGATTAGTAGCTTGTTGTACCAATAACGTATATTTCTTAGATCAATCGTCCCACCAGACAACACTCGTGAAGCTTACGAACTGTAGTCCACAAGATTCTGCCTATTCAATTAACGTATCCAGGTAGCCCTGCGGAACCTCGCACAGAGTGTCCTGAAAATGTAATCCTGACAAGGATTTCCAAGTCATTATAGTAGTTTAGGGAGCTCTCTATTCTAGCGAGGTAATTTTATACGGCCGCCGTGGTGTGAAGGTAGTGTTGCCGGCCTACCACACCGAAGGTCCATGGTTCGAGCCCTGGTACAGGTAACATCAAAAGTGATTTGAAAAAAGTTTTTCAAAACGGGGTCGCTTCTCGGCAGTGGTTTGGCAAACTCTCCGAGTGTATTTCTGCCATGACAGGCTTCTCAGCAAAAATTCGTCTCCTTTGTAGATGCCGTTCGGAGTCGGCAAAAAACTGTAGGTCCCACCAATTTGTAGGGAAAATTCAAATCGGCACACCACAAATTGGAAGAGAAGCTTGGCGCAAAAATCTCTTAGGAGGTTTATGATGATATACCTGTTGTATATCGCGCCATAGAGATAGAGAGAATGTTATACGAATGCAGAAGGACGCTTCGGCCCCCAAAAGGTGTACCGTTCGATACCCACCTTAAGTAGTAGCGGAAAGCGAAAGAAATAGGGGAAGCCACTACTGCGTTGAAAAAAGTAGGTAGTTGGTGTGTCGTCCATCTTGGTATTTCGAATTTGCACCCGATCTCGAAAAGGGGGCGTAACAGCGTGCTGAAGGTGAAAGTCATGCACCAAAGATAACGATCTGCAGGTAGGGAAAAGGTTAATGGTTTGGCACCTTATAACTCACTTTTAATCACCCGCCTTCGTTCACTTTAGGTGGAACTGCTAAATGCAAGTATCCTTCCGAAGCACAGACTGACAATGTAACCCCAGAGTTCGACGGTGTCATACAAATTATTTATGTGAAAAGTAGTGCTAGTTCCAGAACGAATCGAAGCCACACCTGACATAGAAGTGTGCATATCGGTAGCATACTCCAACATATGAGCAGTCTGCTTACAGTTACAAACAACAACAATAATAGTCATACTTATATGATCGCTATTTAAAGCCCTTCTTCTCTTATCACTTTCTATACTGCACCTACAATTGCACAAATGAGGAATTGCAGCAAACGAAGTCAGAAAGTAAGTCGAGATGGTGGGGTACATTCAGTCCCTCTACTAATTCCGTGTTTAATTGTTATCTAAACTTTTTTTATAAACTAAAATTTCACTTAATAATTTTAAATTTTTTTCGCACAATTGCAATTTTCCACCTTAACGCACCGCAAACGCACGCTGCAGCAACTGCTGTGCTGAGTAGACGAACGTGATCGAGCCTTCAGCGGCAAAGCACAGCAAGCATGCCACACAATTAGATCAAAGTCTGAGAGCCAAGCACAAGTTTTTTTGATTTTTTATTTTTACAAAAACTACTACAACAAAAATTACTACCGAATTTACGCTCCCTTGGATGCAGCAAGCAATGCTGTGAGCTCTCATAAATCAGACAAAACACTGAAAACTAAGCACATAGCGCCAGGTTAATTTAAAACTAACACTCGCACACGTCACTTCAAGAGGTCACCAACAACAATTATAATACCAATAATAATAGCAGCACCAGCACCAGTGATGACCAAGGAAATCCTTTTTACCTCAGCGCCAAATATTTGTTCCCTCGTTTTGTTTCTTTGTTTTAGACGTTAACAAAGAAAAATCAACCGTCGACCAGCGATGAGCAGCAAAAACTAAAAATCAAAGACCAAAATAAAGGATGCGCATCACACGTAGCATTACAAGCAATAACAAATACTTGGCAGCTAATCTACTACACACAAACACTTATATAACACAAACACGCGCGGAGCAGGGTAATCTGCATTGCCCACAAAAAGTTGTAAACGCAGAAACGGAAGTTGGGCAAAATTTAGAAAATGAATTACGAAAGAAAAAAGATTAGACTGAACAGGCAAGCAACTACAAGTTCGGATGAAACTGAACATTATATACCTCGTAGTGATCAATTATGGCACCCTATTTTACGCAGGTATATCGGTTTATTTTAAAACTAGTAAAGCCGGTCCGCTTCGCTGCAGTTCTGAACTTATAATAGACCGATGTCTCCTAAGCTGGTCGAGCTATCGATAAAAGTGACATCTTAAATTTTAAGTTAAACGTTAAGTAATACAATGGTAAAAGTTCCATTCAATTCGATTTATCAGTTTTTGAGTGATACGCGCTCAAACATACAGACTGACAGACAAAAATTCTAAAGCAGTTGATTTGGCTTCTAGTATTTTCCATTTTTCTTAGATATCTGCAAAATACAGCCATCGACCTTTTACAATTTTATTATATGTAGAGATAAAGAAATAGCAGAAAATATATATAAGCAATATTTCACAGTCGGAATTACTTGACTGGATATTTTTTTGTTATCAGCTTCGCTTAGTTTTAGAACGAATATGCCGATAAATTAATAAAAAAAACCAAGAAATTTAAAATCTTGATAAAATTGCGAGTAATCGCCTTTGAAAGTAGCAAAATTTATTTATGGTCGAGCTTTGTTTAAAAAAGGCAGAAATGTGACAAAGCTGAGTGATATATAGCTGAAAGAGCTCCCGAAATTTTACAAACAAATTTTCCAGAGCTACATTAAAAAAATGGGCGTGACCCTTCCACTTTTTCGATCATGTTCATAAGAAAAAGCTACCTTTATACAGTCACCATATTTCTTCGAGTTATGGCTTTATTGCGCAAGTTACAGCATTAAAAGTTTTTGCGGAATAATCCACTATAAAAGCGGCAGAGCCGCGCCTATTTCTGGAGACTTTAACTTTTCGCAGCTTTGGTATACGAACACTTTAAGTAAAACAAAATTGACATGGAGTGTTTTTTCTCAGAGAAATTTCCCATTATATTTGTCTCTGATATCTTTAAAAGTATTTTATATAAAAGTGGGCGTGGTCCTTAGTCGATTTCAATAATTCGTCTCCTTACTACTCAATGTAATAATGGTAGTCTGTGTGTCCAATTGTTTTATAATATGTCACACTGTATTGTTGTTCTTATATGTTTAACAATATTTTTATAACTAACTTAGTCAGAAGTGGGCGGTGCCACACCCATTTTTAAAAATTTCAACAAAAACCTACTACTTTAATTTTAAGGTGTACATAAAATTAGGTCCTCAATACACTTAATTTTTACTGAATATTCACATTTTTGTATTTTCCAAAAAATTTGTTAATAACAAGTGGGCGATTTTCAGAGAATCTGCAAGGAAATTTCAATAAAATACTATTAATTTTATCAAGTTCTAGTATTTACAGACAGACGGATGGACGAGATGAAATCAACTCCCCTCTTGCTGTTTTTAGGCGTAATATTCTTCGTATGCTTAGCACTACTAGGTATATATAGCAACAACAAATAACTAAACTTAGAAAGTGTCGCAGCTCTGCTAGAAATTTGCAATTAGCCAGCAAAAATATTCATCCTGCATTAACAGCAACGTGCTGGGTTTGTTTCAGGATTTACGGCGTGAAATTAAAAATTTGAAGCTGAAAATAACGAAAAGTCAGGGTATATAAACAACAAAAAATCGTTAAACATGCTGCTGCACTGCCAAAGCATTATAACGGGAGCGTCTTGACTATGTATAACAGTTAGAGCGCAAGTGAAAATGGCGTAGTGTGTGTGAGCTTCCCCTGAATGCATAACACAAAATCGAACTGGAGTAGTGTGCAGTTATTTTTCAGGCAAATGGCTTGCTTGTCGACACCGAACACGTGCTTCATATCTCATAGACATTACTACTTCTTCTGTGTGCGTAAATTTGTTTTGTAGCACAGTTTCGGGGATTTTGAGTGGGGAAATTCGGAGTGCATTTTCTTAGCACGTGCAATTTTATTGATGTTGTTGTGTTGGTCAAATGTTTGGCGAAGAATTTTTAACATTTCTAAATAAATTGTTTTTGGTTTCTACCAACCTCAAATTAGCATTTTTCTTTGATTAATTTCCGCCAATTTAATTCCTCTGCCGCTTGCTTTCTGCTCGGCAATAAATTAATTTATTTACTCTATGAATGAATAACTCGAATTGTACTATCGGTCATCGGTGTTTTTATATATTATCTAGTAATCCCGGTATACATAGATCGTGCGAACGGTAAATTGGCTTGCTTTTGTACTCCCCTTTATCTTCACCTCTCACTTTCTATATCCCACTTCTTTTTCCTGATGTTCCTCACACAACACTCCAGACCGCCCCTTCCTCTCCTATAACCCTTTAATTTTGTTCTCCCTGTTCTGTTTCTGTTTATTCCTCATTATGTAACTCCTTCCTTTCCTCTTTTGTCTCTTGCTGTTCCATAACTTCTTCTTTTGCCTCTTACTCTTATTTTCCTTTTACTTTTCCGTCTACCTCTTTTTATTTCTCTGTACATTTTTTATACCACGGCATAGTACAAGTTATTAAGGCATCCCAGGAACCTTGTACCATTCCCGGGGAATTGGTGGCATCTTTGAAATTTCTGCTTTTTAATCGTTTTACCTGCCTGCTCCTAGTATTTCATTCGTCCCCCGCAGTTTGTCGTCGAGTGAATAGGAATGTTACTTTATCATCCGTCCCTAAAAGGCTAGGATGTCGGGTCGACTATACTCTAGCGTCCACAGCCCCTTTTTATAATAGAGAAAAATCTACTGCTGTCTTAAACTACAAAGGTTATAAGCTACTGCATATATATATCTACTTTGACAGCCAAATGTCCTAGGCACACAATGAGACCCCAATCAAGTTCTTATTAAAACGAGTATTCTCTATTTAAGTTCACTATTAATAAGCACTGTCTGAAGGCACTAAAAGGTGAGCGCATCAAAATCTATCTGAATGATTACTGTTGGAGGGATGAAGATGGGATAGCAGGGTAATACTTCGTATTCAACAACTTTTTTAAATATGTCCTTCTCCGGTCTGCATTGAATATCTAACCAAGTACTTAGTCGACTCTTCAGGAGTAGTGGAAACTGATAACATCGATGAGATGTATCATCGCCTGGTTAAATAGGAAGGGCAATAACTCATGTCAGTGGGAAACTTATAACTTTTGGACTTTCAAAAATTGTTTTTTTTTTTTGGTATGCATATGCAAGCAGAAAAAAACATAAGCGCTCACAATTTTGGTTCCTATCTCGCTAGATAAAGTTCACATTCGATTTTCAGAGAAAATTTGGACAGTAAAATTTTCTTTCCTACGACGAAAAAAACTCAACTGCTGTTTTAATAATTGGGTACATATTGAAACATATTTTCCAACTACGAAAAGCGGCCCAACACTCAAATGTCACTCCTAAAAGCCCGGCATTCCCCAACATTAAAACGTTTGTTTACATTTTGCTAACAAAAGCACTGAATCATAGAGATAATGCGCCAGAAAGAGAAAGCAGTATAAATACAGCACAGCTGATAAGAGAATATTATGACGCTACTGCTACGCGTAGCATACTTTTAGGCAATTACCCCAGTTAGTTGAAAGCAATGACACACTCCTAACACAAACACACACACACAAGCAACGCTGCACACACCACCGAGAGGCGCTTTGAGTAGAGAAAAACGACCAAACAACGAAAGCACTGTAAACGAAGAGGGCACACGACACAACAACTGCGCTGGCAACGAGTACAAACAAACCCACAAAAACAACAAGCAAAATATGAACAGCAATAGCAACACAGCAAATAACAACAACGAACGAATAGAATTGGGGTAGCAACAATAATAATAACAACAACACGTGTAGTCAACCAAAAGCAAAGCCGACTGGGGAAAAACGCCTTTTAAATGGATAAAAGGGACGTTGGATGGCGTATTGGCTGCGCAACAACAACAACAATTTTGAACTGCAATTTCACATTGCGTTTTCAAAGTTCGACAACTTTGGAAAACTCTGCTCGGGTAGTTTGATGTCAGTTAGCTGCGAACTTAGAACAGGTAGAGACGCGCGCGCTTTTAGAGTTTCCTATGTGCGGTGAAATTTGAAAACCAAATAAGAAACAAAAACTTTACTGAACTGAAATTGAAATTGAAGCTGAAAAGCAGAAAGCAATGAACGATACGAATTCTTACATAAATACAAGTAAACAGAGACTTCGTTAAATGTACGAGCTGATGTATGTGTGTAGGTGTGTGTGTTGGTAAAGCTGCCAGCAGCACTGAACGTAATACGTACGCTGATCGCTTCAGTCGAATTCCATCGTAAGCATCCTGCAGTCGGACGCGTTTATTGGCGGCTGTAGACACTCACACACGGTTGCATTAGTAAAGTAGTGTAGTGAAATGAAGTGTAGTAAAGTTTTGCAATAAAACAATTTATGACTTCAGCACTGTCTTTATGAATATTACTAGTCTACGCGGTTTTTCGGTAATAAAGACAAAATCGAAATCAAAATAACAAAGTTATAAAAACTTAAGACGCAAGCAAGCAAGCGATAAGTTTGCAACAAAAATAAAGAAAATAAAAATCAAACTTTTGGTGACCTCAGCCAAGCAATTACAAAACAAAAAATTCTCAAAAAAGTATTTGCCTATTAAAAAGTTTTGCATACTTTGGCAGTATTTGTGTGTTGGTGTGCCGTATATTCAAGTCGGCTAAAAATTATTGCTGCCCGCTTAACTAATTGTTCAATCGGCGTGTGTTCTACATTTATGCAAACCAAAGTTGTATATTTAACCTTTAAAAGTTGTTTAAAAAAAAGCGCAAAAGTTGTACGCGTAATTTATTTTTTTCAATTGCGCGCCGCATAAAACTTTTCGTCGGTTACGCATTTGAGTTTTGAAGAATTGAAAAGTTTAGTACGCGCGTCGTCAACTTTGTCTTGTACTTTGGGCAAAAACTTTGCCGCCAACTTTTTAAAGTTCAAACAAAGAAAGTTTTGTGTTTTCGAATTTGAAATCGTTTTGCTGCTATTTTGTGTTTTTTGCAAACAAAAGTTTGCGTGCACATAGTTTCTACTAGCAAGCCAGTGTAACAAATAAAGTGTTGGGAATAATAAAACAAAATTTTATTCAAAAAAAATGTGTGAGCGGCGTTGTGCGTTAGTGTCCACTGTTAGACATAACAAGGCTTAAGCATTGGAAAACTATATAAGTGTACTAGTGTTAATAAAAATAAATTCAGCTGCCAGCGTGAATAAATGATTAAAAAAATTTGAGCAACAACAATTGTCAACGAGCAAGCCTTTTAGGTAAAGGAATTTCATTTTTACTAATAAAAACAAATATTTATCTCAAACAAAACTTCTAATCCCTTCTAAGTGTTTACCAAATAGAATTTGCATGAAAAAGCAAAATTAACAACGAAAAAAATTCTTGAAAATTCAATGCAACAAGAAAAAAAAATTCTAATAATTCAAAACAATTTATTCTTCATTAATGATTTCAAAATTCTTTATCTTTAGTTATAATAACTTTTTGATACTTATTAAAAACGAAATAAAAAGAGTTTAACGAGGAAATTTTATATACTTCTTGCAAGATTCACTTTATATTGTAAGACTGGTCAAGTAGGGAAATAATAATTTTAAATGTAGCCCTACAATCTGTATTGGGGGGGTCAAAGCCCCCTTTTTATAGTTTAAAGCATAGATTGACCTATATGTGTGAAGTTATTGACCAACTCAACAAGCAAAGTAAGTGTTGAGTAAATTTTTAAAAGCTCTCTCAAACTAAACATTAACACCCATATTCATAAAAAATAAAATTAGTCTATAAATCTTTTTGAAACGGCATTTCCATACAAATTTTGAATTATTATTATTTTATAAATATGGGTTTAAGTTTACAAAACGCTCATTTTTTCGTTTACAAAACAAGCTTACTGTAAACGAAATGTTATTAACTTAAGATGTAAACCTATAAAAGAATTATCAAGGAATGATTTTTAGACATGCTAATGTTAAATTTTAATTAAACGATAATTTTATTCTATAAGTTAAGCGTAATTATATTAGATTTATTGGTGTATACCTACGGTGCCTATAAATTTATATAGAAAAAACAGAAATGTGTTTTTAATTAATAGGAACAAAAATTATTTATAAATATACATACGACTCACATTTCAGTGGCTTTGATTAAATGCAAATCACTGGTATTTTTCTGAGGCATACATGTCTTAAAGTGCATTTTCCTCATTTTGTAAATATTCCTTAAATTCTAAGCAATTAAATTAATAGTTGTATCTCGTTATTAAAATAGACTCAACAGTTTCAATTTTCATTTGTGATTTTTCATCAGTCCATATATTGTTTAAAATAGAAAAATTCTTGCGGTGGGGGCATTTGAACCCGTTAAATAAAAATTTAATTCTACTATTTTAAAAATATTTTGAAAAGGTATGGAATTTTTCTTAAAATGTTGAAACATTTTAGCCCATTTTCTGTCTAACTTTCCCTTGTCCGTTCATTCATTTGGTTTGCTTGGAGTCGCATAATTTTTAATACATGTGAACTCATCAAATAATTCACTGTCATTAGTTTTGATTTAGTTTCTCTTTTCCATAATATAAATCAAATTTCCTTCAACATCATGTCAAGATGGAAGTACCCATTCCATCACTTCAACCTCTTTAAATGCATGATCCCACTGATTTAAGTAATCAGCGCAATTAACATAAAACGTTTGGCATGATCTTTAGTTTTACTTATATGTTCAGTTCCTGATTTTTCAAACTCTGAAACTATTTTCTTCATCATGAGTGGTAAAAAAATTTCATCTCTGCGTTCTGTGATTTTTAGTATAAAAATAAATAAATAAATAAAAAATAATTTTCAAAGAATGCTTTTAAATTGCTTGGGCAGTGAGATTGTTCTTAAAAATATTTTTGTAGTGGCTTTAAAAGTTTTAAATGAACCAATTTTATTGCTGGTTTTAATGTAAGCCATATTGTTTTACTAAATTCCAGCAATTTCTAATATTCGACATTAACAGTGTCACGAAGTTCCTTTAATTGCTCGACTCTAACCGTATATATGTAAAAGTATGAAAAGCTTTTACAACAATGACTTCAATGTCCACCAGAAGACACTCTATGGATTCTTGAATACAATTATTCACAATGTGAGCAGCAAAATTTACGTCAATAAGTGAACTCCGGTGCATTTGTGAAAAACATTATTTTTTCCACGTCTTGTGGATCCCCCGAAGTTATAATTAGTGTTGTCCGCACAATGTGCAAGTAATTTCTGACTTAATTCAAACTTTGTCATGAGATCAACAATATAATTTCTGAATATGTCTGATGTTTCACGCCGCAGGTCACTAACTTCTAATATTTTTTATTGTACACCTTTCTCCGGTAAAAAGTATCTAACAATAACTGGGCATACTTTCATACTACCGTGATCTGAGCAGTCGGAAAAAAACAGTAATAAAACTAACAACACTCAAATCAGCTTCGATTAGTTGCATTGCATTTGGTGCTACTACCTTACCTTACCTTACATATAATAGCTTCACATTTTGTGAGGGCTGATGAAGAAAAATTATGTTTCACAGTGTCGTATGCACAGGTACCTTCATTTATGCTGGCTTTCCTCCCTTGAGCATCCATTGTACGGGTCCACACAAATTTCAGCACGCTTTTGCTGGTTGATGCTGCAACATCAGCATTTCGATATTTTCTAGTTTGTAAATGACGTAGCACATCGTATTTGCCTCCATTGGCAATATAAAAGACAGCCATACATTTTAAATATTGCACTTCACTCGCTTGTATTTTTTTTAAGGTCTTGTATTGGTTTTGCATTTCCTCATCAAATATGCATTTTCTGTGGGGTGATATCGATAGCAACCTACATTTTGATCAGCAAAGGTTGCCGCCACAGCAGAACAAAAACAGAAAAATTGCGAAAAACATAAAATTTTCGTTATTTCCCATAGAAAAAAAATACGCAGAACAATCGCTTTAAAAACAGAACTGCTCTGCTAAAAACAGAACAGATGGTCACCGTACCTGAAATTTTTATCTCGGCAAATCGGGGAAACAGTTTGGGTACCATTCTCGCGCACAAGGAATTGGCAAAACAGAGCCAAAAATTCATGGATAAGTGCAGTTTGTCAGCTTCCGAAATAAGCTTTCGTAATAGCTATGGTGTTTGCTTCTAATTTTTTAAACTTCCAATTTATAAAAGCCGATTTTTTTTTCGTAAGCACGTAGCGACTTGTGAATAAAACGATGAAATTAAATTATTTTGAAAATTTTAAAACTTTCTTTGAAAGTCAAATGCGATTGCGAGGTAGGAACCAAAACTGTAAGAGAGAAATATTTTTTGCTTGCTTTCAATTCAAATTTTTTTGTAGGCAAGCACGAAGA
The DNA here is from genome assembly GCA_949987695.1 of Merzomyia westermanni. Classification (NCBI taxonomy): domain Eukaryota; kingdom Metazoa; phylum Arthropoda; class Insecta; order Diptera; family Tephritidae; genus Merzomyia; species Merzomyia westermanni. The sequence continues at coordinate 34,229,443 of OX465290.1, forward strand.
GTTTTATCTAGCGTCGAAGTGCCGAATAGAAAATGTTCAATTTAACATTAAAATAAAATTATAAAATAATAAAATTAACCACTATACAAAAGCAACGAAACCTCTTTTTTATAAAATTTAAAAATTATAAAACTTTTGGAGAATGCTCTAGCTTCATTCTGAACTTACGTTTGTGCAAAACTTTTTAGCATTACTTGTTTAATAAAAGATAAGAAAATTTTAACAATTAGAATATTTTTCCTACGAATCAAAATCTAGTCCTGGAACTTTCGTATTCTATAAATTAATGAGTAGTTGCAATATGTGCAGTGTACAACAAAACTAAAGCACCAAAAGTCACTCTGCTAAATTTTCCATTTATTTTTATTGATGAAGGCCACATATTAACTATTTGAAAAATTACACAAAAAAACTGTTTCCATGGTCCATTAAAAAAAATTAACTGCACTTTTCAGGATAACTAAAAAAATTTTGCTGCAAAAATAAAGCACCAAATCAAGGTAGGTCTTGTTTATGCCTAGTTAAAATGTGTTCTAAAAACCAAAAAATCGCGGTAAACGTGCGTCACAATAACCACGCCGATATAAATCGAGACATTTCAAAATAGGTTCCCTGCTTTTATTTAGCCGTTAAACGGGGTTGGATGATTTGTAGAAGTCTAAAAAATGTCCTGGAAGAATCTTACTCAAATTTAATCAAAGGAAATCAGGAAATAATATTTCAAAATGTTTGAATACTTTTCATGGCCTTATTCAGCGTACTAAAAACATTTTTCCATGTAAATGGCGCCCTTAGCACTGTACAGGGAAGTGCTAGTGCGTCTAAAAACACCGAATAGGAACGATCGTTCAATCGTTTGGTGACTAAAAATATTTCTTCTTGTTCCCGCAAAAAGTTTAATGAAAGAATTTGTGATATCCACCCCATGTAGGACCATTTAAATACGTGCTCTTTAATACCCATAACTTCACTTCGGAGCTTCGAACCCCCTTTTGATTCAGGTAGAAGAAAAATAAGGAATTCCAAAATTCAAGCTAAATTGCAGTAGTACAATACGACGAGGAAACATATTTTCTGTCAAATAAAAGTTTTCTGAAATATTAGGATGGTCTGAAGATGATTTCCAGGGTAAAAGAAGAACGCTTATTCACTTTTATTATACTTTTTGATCGGTGAAATACGGTTGAGGCTGTTTAGGGGTTTTTAGACGTTTCTCTGGTCATACAGTGGGCCCAATTCATACTATTGAACTATTATTGGATCGTTTAATATACATAGGTATTCATGAAAAATTCGTTCTATTTCTTGAGGGGGAAGTAATGCGATTAAGGTAGATCTGTCAGAGAAACATTCTGACGAAACGTATAGCGTTTTGCTTTAAAAAATAGGTTGCCGTTTTTCGTGGCCCGAGCTATTTAACTGAACAGAGAATTAATAGAAAATGATCAATCCTAAAAATCCGAAGGAAAGTTGCAGCCTCTCTATTCGGACAAGTTGAGCAGGCCTAGATATTTACTGAAATAATATACTCAATGCCGACACGATGTGCACATGCCATAAAGAGCCACGGATATGCCACGAAATAATAAAAAAAACACGAGTTTGTCCCATAGATATTGGATGGTGCTTTAGTTTTGTCGCTCCAATTTATGAGTTAATCGGATTCTTTCTACAAACTTTTTTGGATGAGCTTGTAAACTACTTTTATTTATTCAAGTTTATAATACCTAATATGTATTCTCTCTGGATAAAAAGGACTAAACATTATAGAAATTATACTTACGATTTTATTGATTAAAATCTTTTAAAGGGAATTTCGGTGCTTAATTGCTGTCGCACACTGTATGTAGGCAAAACGGAAAACACTGCTCGTCCAAAAATTTTTAGATTCAGCAAACAGTGTATACTTTTCTAGTGGTTGTCTTTTCTTAAAATAGAACATTTACCGCATAAAATTTTAACAATTTTCGTTTAAAATGGGTGCTTTAAAACTTTTAATTTTTTTCTCCTTTTCTATGGCAGTGTTTTATTCGTCATTTCGATGCTAGTTAAAATTATTACCAGCACTGTGTTCTCCGTATGGCTTTTGCTCGAATATATGCGATTTTATAGACAAAAATCATATCTCAATTCCATGCATTTACACTACAATTTCAACTTTCAAAGCGCTCCATTGAAAAATTCCAAAAAATTATTCTAGTTTCTTGACTTTATTGCCACAGATATATCGGATATGATCAATGTTTTAATATAGCATATTTTTAGGCGATTTCTTTTTTACAAGGTGGCGCAAAAGTAAGCTTCCGATGTTCAGCATATCGGTTGTGGCACGTGCAGTGTGTGCTGTTGCACCGTCTTGTTGGAACCACATGTTTTCCAATCCCAATTCATCAAGTTGCGGCAAAAAGAACTCGTTGATTATTGCTCTGTAGCGCTCACCATTCACAGTAACCGTTTGGCCCCGACCGATTATTGGTCAAATAAATAGTCAGCAATATTCCGCGTTCTGGAGCAGTGTAGCTTAACATTGTTTATTAACGTGTATTTCGCATGTGTAGACCCACCAATAAGTATACCGAAATGATCAGGGCGATGAGCTGAGTTGATTTAGTCTTGTCCGTCTGTCCGTCTGTCTGTTTGAACGCAAACTAGTCCTTCAGCTTTAGAGATATCTCTATGAAATGTGGTAAGAGGCAGCCCTTTTCTAAAGAATTAATCATTTGTCGGAACCAACATGATCGGACCAAGACAACGCATGGCTCCCATACAATCGACTGTTTCGATAAATAGGGGTTGGGCCATGTATCTTAAAAACAGTTTTGCAGAGTTTGCACAAATTGTGAGTAAGGATCGGACACTTAAAATCGTGATGCGTATCCATGAAAGGTATAAAGTCTTCGGCATAGTCGAAGACAGCCCTTTCCTTACTTGTGTTGGTATAAATTTCAAACCCCGCAATAGTTTTCAATTAGGATATCTTGGACAGTAGAGAACTGTTCAAATCTTTATTCTCGAGTACTCTGCTATTTTCTTTTCCTTTCTTTTGTCTATAAATGGTCAACTAACCGCCTCGCAGATTACATAATTTATACGCAAAGCAAGCATTTCTGCAAATGTTTTTAAAAATAATTTAAAGTAAGTATGCTAAAAGCACCGATATATAAGAACTTTCTTAATTTTTTTTTTAAGTGTTAAAGTAAACTTCAAATACGAATTTTTATAAATTGTTTAACTTTAAAAGTGAACTGCAAATGTGTACGAAAAATCCATAAAAATAAAATTTTTGAACTTATAAGGTTTCAAATTCATTTCAGAAAAGTTTGTGTTTGAGAATTTGCTAAAAAATTAAATAAAAAATAATATACATATGATCACATTATATCAAAATGTTTTCCAAAAACACCCACCTCAAAATTTTTTTGAAGGACGCCGCAGCTTGGAAATTTGGCTCAAGAACGCCCTATCTCAGCTGAGCATGTATTAAGTTTTCGTTCAGATAATGCACTTTTGCAATTCATTCTGAAATAGTGCGTCATTGAACAAATTCTGACATAAGTTTGTAAACAAGTATTTTGAAATAGAGCGAATTTCCACTCAACCAACGGTACATTAGAAAAAGGAATATATTTTAATGAATGTATCAAAATGAATAATAAAGTTTTACGCCCATATTCATAAAAAATAAAATCGGTTTATAAAGCTCTTATAATTCAAAATTTTTATGAAAATGTCATTTTAGAACAAATTTTATTTTTTATGAATATGGGGGTTAGAAAAACAAGAAAAAACACTTTCCATAGAAATGTATTTCTAGGCTTACTATTATAAACTTATAATCAATCGTTTCGATTATATAAAGCTTAACTTCAAATGCTTTGTAAGCGAAAAATAAGCTTTTTGTAAGCTTAGTGCTAATTTCATTTGTTTTAAGAACTGACTTTACCTTTACTTTGCTTGTTGGGCATAGTTGAAACTTGCTAATTTTATGGAATATTATATGTGACCTGGTCTACGGAAAGGGGGCTTAGGTGTCAAAAAATCAATTTTTACTTTTTAGTTGATTCGGATGGAAGATGAGATGCTTTTTCACGTGGTAGAATCCAAAAAGTCAAAACTTGTTTGAAAGTTCCCTCCGGAAAGAGAGACGAATGAAAACAAGACAACAGCAGCTGCGCAGTATTAGAGTAAACGTCACTTCTTCAGTGTTACTTTTTTCAATGTTCCACACTAGCAACTTACACGATGAACTATAATAATATTCCGACCAAAAACAACACTTACTGGACGTCCGTGAAGCCTCTAGAAAGAACAATTAATGAGATAACGAGAAAGTGACGAAACGAGTTGTTTATTTTTAACAGCTGTTTCCCAGAAAAGTAGTTTTCGCACGTTAGCTCCCTTTTCGTAGACCAGGTCACATATATTTAAATTGAAAGTATTCAGTCAAAAAAAAATATTTCCACAAAAATGTTTAATGTTTATTTTTTAACTGGGAAAAAATACTTAAGAACATTTTCGAAGAATCTACTTCGACGTAAACTTCTTTAGATTTTATATTTCGCAATCGTGTTTTGACTAAAATGTTATTCGAAAATATTTTTTGAGAAATGTGGAAAAGTAGTTTGAGTTTTGACGCTGAAGGCATAACTTTTTGCAATATAGATAGGCTCACACAAATCAGCCCCTACTGCTGTTGTGACGATGTTTTCGAGTAAGTCTTTCTACAAAGTGTTGGCCAGTATAACCCAGTAATTCTACCAACTTTTCCAAACTTCAACAATCGGCTGAACGCAGAGCTTGAGAATTTATAATATGCCTTAAAACAAGTTATTCTTCTTGGAAAATTTTTAATTGAACCATTGTATCTCATAACTAAAGAATAGAGTATTGCGACAAAATAAGAAAATTATTTAATATATAAATTAAATTGAGTTTAAAAATATGAATTAAATTAAAAGATCTTTAGAGCGACCCATGATATCTTTTATTACATATCCGCCTCCGCGGATTAAGATGTTTTATAAAGTTATAACGCTGATATATAGCAAATGGCCTTAACTAAATAGTTGATCCCACGCGAAACAAAAGGTTTCGAGGTTTTACCATATTGGTATGGGAGCCCTACAATCAGCCGAGCGCCGTAGTATGGTAGCAGTGCTGCTGACCCACTACGCCAAAGGTCCCAGATTCGATTGACGGGATATGTAACATCAAAAATGTTTGAAAATTTTTTTTCAAACACGGGGTCGCCCTTCGGCAGTGGTTGGCAACCCTCCGAATATATTTGTGCCATTAAAAAGCTGCTCGTTCGGAGTCGGCATAAAACATGCAGATCCCACCCATTTGTAGGACAAATAGAATTAGCATACCAAAAATTGGTAGAGAAGTTCGAGCTTGACCTCATCGGAGGTATATCGCGCAAAATTTTTTTTAAATTATTTAAACCCTTTTTCATAGGAAAATAGCCTACTCTACGATGCAACCCCCTAGTTAAGTCTGAAACAACTTACAAAATTAACATATTTTGGGCGCACGAGCTTACATCTAAATCCGATCTCTAATAAAGGGTGTTTTTTTTAGGGGTATAGAACTTCGAATTGAAATAAAATACAAGAAAATCGTTTTAAGGTCAATCAATTTGGCTTTATTGGAAGGATAATTTTATGCCATTAATGTTTAAATATGATTTCGGGCATGTGGCCGCCGCGGCTGGCTCGAATAAAGCCAATTCTACAGGTCCAATTTTCAACCACTTTTTCGAGCATATGGGGCCGTATGTCGGCAATAACGCCACGAATGTTGGCTTCCAATTCCCCTAACGTTTCTGGTTTGTTGGTGTAGACGAGCGACTTCACATATCCCCAAAGAAAATAATCCAATGGTGTCAAATCACACGACCTTGGTGGCCAATTGACAGGTCCATTCCGCGAAATTATGCGCTCATCGAATGTTTCCTTCAATAAATCGATTGTGACGTGCGCTGTGTGGCATGTAGCGCCGTCTTGTTGGAACCACAACTCATCCACATTCATGCCATCCAATTCGGGAACAAAATAGTCGGTTATAATGGCTCTATACCGGTCTCCATTAACGGTAGCTGCCTCTCCAGCATTATTGCGGAAGAAGTATGGCCCAATGACTCCACCAGCCCATAGAGCACACCAAACAGTCAGTTTTTGTGGATGTAATGGCGTTTCAAGGGTCTCATGTGGATTCTCTTCACTCCAAATGCGGCAATTTTGCTTGTTGACGTAGCCATTCAACCAAAAATGAGCCTCATCACTGAACAAAATTTTGCGATGAAAATCAGCATCGAAATCAATCTCATTTTCGGCCCATACACCAAAATCACGACGCATTGCATGGTCTCGCGGCTTTAATTCTTGCACAAGCTGGATCTTGTAAGGTCGCAAGCCAAGATCTTTGCGCAAAATCTTCCATAAAGTTTATGGACAAAGCTCCAATTGCTGTGCACGGTGGCGAATCGATTCATTCGGGTCCTCTTCAACACTTTGCTCTACAGCGGCAATTGTTTCTTCGGTGCGCACTGTTCGACGTCTCTGCGGATGCGTATTATCACATAGAGTAAACGTAGTGCGAAAACGATCCATGGTTAACCGAATTAATTGCTCTGATGGACGATTATGTCGACCATAAAATGGACGGAGCTCACGGTAAACTTCGCGAACTGAACCATTATTTTCGAAATAAATTTGCACGATTTGCAAGCGTTGTTCTTTTGTCAACCTGTTCATGATGAAATGGCAAACCAAACTGAACATAAATGACATTAGAGTTGCCAGATTTGACCACAAAATGCCAGTTTTATCTCTATTCGAAAAACAAACCTGTAACAAAAACACCCTTTACTAAGCTAAAATAAGAAAATTAATTCCAAATTTAAATACGAATGAAAAAAAAAGTACAAAATTGTTGCATACTTCAGGGCGACATGGTCTTTTTTATTTTCCGAAGTTTTCACGTTTCGGTTCAAACCTTTTCTCTAATAAAAAAAATTCAAAGCCTCAGAGGTTAGAAACTCTTCATAAACAATTGGTTCAAAGAGAGCAAACCCGTTTTGAGATTTTATAAATGGGTCTGGCTCTTTCATTGGAAAACGTTGAACGTTTTTAGACAACTATCAAGCATTTTTCCTACAAGTTCTTGCTCAAAATACTTCCCAAAGGAAGGATTAGTTTGAGGCCTTAAGACACTAGCTCAAGATGATATACAAATAATATATGATTTCTAACTATTTCGACATCATAATACGAATTTTTATTTGTTATTATAAAATTCCAAATAGATATTGAAGTCAATTAGTACTTCTTTAGTTCTAAATACAAACCAGCTAAAGAGTTTTATTTTCTCTATTTAATAGCGGAACTATCTAGTGATATCTAGTAATACAAATTTTATAAAAAACTAAATTTTAACATAAAATATGTTTAGATTCAATATCGTCATGGCATTGTCCAAGCGCCCGCTAACCAAGGAAACAGCACTTGCTGAAAACAACAACAATAATAACAACAAAGCCGAGGAGCATGAAACCGCTGTAAAACGTAAAAAGCGTGCCAGCCGCGAGGAAGAACCAGCAAATCATAACAATAACAACAACTACAAAACCGAAGACAAAACAGCTATGTTGCCACAAAAAAAACGCGCTGTAAACAACAACAATAACAACATCAACAATAACACACATAAACCATCCCCGCTTGATGTGGCAATGTTGCAATCCTCAGCTGCCATCACGCCAACTGCAATGCATTCGCCTGAACGTCAAACAGCGCTGAACAAAACAACAACACCCACAAAAGCGAGCGCCGAGGATCAGGACGATGAAACACTGATACGCGAGACACAGGCGGCACTTAAGAGCCTTTCGGGCAGTTGGCCTGCCGAAGCGCGCAACAATCTTTATCGTCTGCAGGATCAAGATGAGAATCCGCCACCATTTCAAAATCTATTCGAAGAGAAACAAAAGTATGGCATACAAACGCTTGAAAAAGTCAAAGAAACACAACATTTGCAAACTGATCTTTTACGTTTCCACAGACAAAAAGAGAATGATCAAGCGCGCATCAATGCACAACATACCGACCAAAATTTGGATGAACGCAAACGCGCTGGTAGTACATCAGCCTTCACGCAAGCATCAGCATTTAAGCCACCAAATGATATAAAACGTAATGGCCTAATACCATATCCAACAGCCGGTGTTACAGCTAACCAACCACCGCCACCACCACATTATCCACTTTACGGCAATAGCAATGACACTGCTCCCACTTATCTCAACTACCAACAACAACCACATATGGACGCAACGCACGCCATACACTCGTCGTCTGCACGCCCTACAAATGGTTTCGATATCGCTTCACATATTGGCGCTAATGACGGCAAAGAGGCAGATCACAAACCGCCTATTTCGTCTCATGACGCAAATGGCATTAAGCCGTCCGGTGCAACGTTGACTAGATTACATGCGTCAGCTGGCGCTGGTGCTAGCATTGGTGGTGTTGGTCATGGCTTAGCAACGACAGACACCAAACACTACACCACATTACAGCCAGCTGGTGTCGGTAGTCGTGCAGCCACAGTGATGCAGGATATAGCACGCGAAGGTGCTGTGGCGGCAGTAACAGCTGTTGGCAGCAACAACAATGTCAGTGGTGGTACTGGTGTAGCGTTGAGCGTGCCACAACCGACATATTCGCCGGGCAGCATCAATCGTGGCGGTAAGTAGAGTTTTCAACTTTCAGATTTGTATATTTTATGCTACGTATTGTTATTGTATTCTGTTTGATCGCTTTTGTTGTTTTAAATTTTAATTTGAAATTGGTTTTAGACTTGATTTGCTTCCGTTTTTTTATATTTTCCTGCAATGAATCGGCGTCAATATGTACTGAAATTCTTGTTGCATTGAGTTGTACTCCAATCCAGCCAACATCGGCCCAACAAATAGTCACAACACCTACACGTTTAGGCAGGTACACACACACACAGTCGGGTGCAAAATAAGCGCTCTTTGCTTGTGTAGGTTTTAGGTCTTCCGGGTTTATTGAAATGATGCCTAAATATTGTCCGAAACTTACTTTATCGCAGCCATATATACTTTTATATATCTGAACTGTTTTACAAACTTAATTTTATTTTTTCAGGCCAATTGGATAATAACAGCACTTTTGATTAAAATGCTCCCTAACGCATACTTCAAGTGAGAAAGTGAAACGGCTTTTATACTTTTTGACAAAAAATTACAACAACAACATACAGTGGATGACCATCGCGGCACAGCATTGACCAAATGAACTCTGTCTGATTTCTTGTTGCTGGTTACTAACCCTGCAAAATATGTTGCGACTGATCTCTAAAGAGGGTGATCCGCTACAACTGATCCCAACTATTCCGTTATAGTCATTGTTGGGATGAGTCGATTTTAATTTGTTAGTAGCCTACTTATAGGTGTTGAAAACAAACTTGTTCGACCGCACCCGTGGGAGAACAAAGGGGATCTGTTCGACACTACCCTTTCAGGCACAAAAGAGACCAACTAGTCGCTAGGACATGTTCAAACAAAAATGTGTCCCTTCAACCAAGACACAGGGATCAAAACGGGGATTGGTCGCATGCCCCTTTGCGACTCATGCCAGATTAATCCTAGACTAATTGCATTTTTTTCAGAGAAACTATAACATAACCTTTTAAAAGTGAACCGCCTAAAAATATGCAACACTTCGTACAAAGTGAAGGAAAAATTGTTTGCCGTGTGGTAATGAATTTATGATGTGGAACGCAGTACAAAAATAACAACAAATCACACACTCGCTTCTGTGATAGATGTTGAAGAGAATAGAGATATTCATGGTAGTATTCCAACAGATGCCGATTCGTCCATCCGTTGTATGTTCTTGTTGTAATTACACCCAGCTGCGCTGATACACAGGGTACTCTAATTTTCGACTTTGGTTTATCTCATACAATGGAAAGGTTTTTTTTTAATTTTTTCGAAATGTTTTTAATAACATAAAAATTGAAGTGGTCTTTGGCCTTTTGTTCATAAAAATATATTTCATATATCAAAGTCGTTTTCGAAGGCCTCCCAAAAAATGCGTTTTCCTACTTTTCGAACGCATATAAGCAAAATTAAATTTTTTTTTGCTAACACAAAAATTAATACAATAAGATTTTACACCTTTTTTAGTATAACAAACAGTAAAATAAAAAACACAATTAAATAAAAACAAAAAATAAATACTTAAAACCAAGAAGATTGTATCAATAATTAATTAATAGGGTAACTCTTGATGGTCGGTCCGAATGTTCGTCTGAATTATGTGATAAAGTAAAGAAATATAAGTATATGAAATTCTTGAAACTGCTTTTGTTTAGCTTACTTCTAACGGCGGCTGGTATTGAATTCCAAGTTCTTATCTAGTAGATAGATATTTAATTTCCTTTAGAGACTTTAGATGGACCTGTGAGCAAACGAATACAAACCGGAGCTACCAATTACGCTAAAACAAATAAAGAGAAAATAATTTAGAAATTTCCATCCATACCATGTCATAAAATTGTCTGCCCTATTTATTTTTTCCATTTAACTTATTGATTGCCATAACTTTTTGATGTGTAAACATTTTTGGGCCCGGTAGGGAAGTGCAGCTGCTTGTAGTCGTGCCTCTGCCTGTACCTTGTGTATAGAAAGCTTGTTTGGCTGCTTTGCTAATATATATGTGACGATCTATTTATGAGGGTGTGTGTGCATGCAAGTGCTTTGCTGATTTTTATTGTTCGGTAATCGTGCCTAAACACGGTAAATGCTATCAGTCGACAAAAGACGGCGTCAATTGGGTTTCTCATAAATATAAATAGTGCATACAAAAATAAAATAAGTCATTCATGTTAAATTTATTTTATATCAGAATACTGAAGATGGTAGTTCATTTTTTTTGTTTGTGTAATCTTTGTAGTTATAATTATGGAATGAAATGCCTAAAGTAACATAAGATAAAATGAATAAAAATAAAATAAAACAATATAAAGTAGAATAAAATTAAATAAACTAAAATAAAACAAAACAAAATAAAATAAAACAAAATAAAAAAAATAAAACAGCATAAAGTAGAATAAAATAAAATAAAATAAAATAAAATAAAATAAAATAAAATAAAATAAAACAAAATAAAATAAAATAAAGTAAAATAAAATAAAACAATATAAAATAGGATAAAATAAAACAGAATAAAATAAAATAAAATAAAACAGTATAAAGTAGAATAAAATAAAATAAAACAAAATAAAATAAAATAAAAAAGTATAGAGTAGAATAAAATAAAATAAAATATAATAAAATAAAACAAAATAAAACAATATAAAATAGAATAAAATAAAATAAAACAACATAAAATAGATTGAAATAAAATAAAATAAAATAAAATAAAACAATATAAAATAAAATAAAATAAAATAAAATAAAATAAAATAAAATAAAACAAAATAAAATAAAACAAAATAAAATAAAATAAAATAAAATAAAGTAAAATAAAATAAAACAATATAAAATAGAATAAAATAAAATAGAATAAAAGAAAACAAAATAAAATAAAATAAAATAAAACAATATAAAATAGAATAAAATAAAATAAAACAAAATAAAATTAAATCAAATAAAATAAAACAATATAAAATAGAATAAAATAAAACGGAATAAAATAAAATAAAATAAAACAATATAAAATAAAATAAAATAAAATAAAATATAATAAAGTAAAATAAAATAAAACAATATAAAATGCAATAAAATAAAATAGAATAAAACAAAATAATATAAAATAAAACTAAGGGAGAGGAAGGAAAGGAAAGGAAAAGAAAGGAAAGCAAAGGAAAGGAAATGATAGGAATGGAAAGGAAAAGAAAGGAAAGAAAGGACAGGGAAGGAAACAACAACAAAATTAAAAATAGCGACTGTTGAAAGAAGAGAAAAGCAAATACAATAAAAATATATTAAAGTAAATTAACAAGATAAAAGAGAAGGGAAAGAAGAGCAAGAAAGGGGCGGATTCGTGTGTTTTTACTAATTTTCATTTGAAAGATAGCGAATTCCATAACAGAAACATATAAAAAGAAATTTCAAAGTTTACACAAAGTTCAGAAAAGTAAATTAAATTTTTTTAAATTTACATCAAAATCTCAATATTTTTGGGCATAATTTTTAGAAAATTATTGAATACGCAGTTTTATAGCTCATTCACTTTTAGCTCAATAATGGGCAAGTTAGATGTACCTCAAAATTTCCCCTGAATTTTAAGAATTGGGTTTTTGTCAAGGATATTGGGTATTTTTTTCCATACAAAATGTTCCATACAAAGAATTTTTTTCGTAAATAGTGTTGAGTGATTTTTCCCATACAACGCATAAGGAAAAATCTATTTTGTATGGAAAAAATACACAATATCCTTGACAAAAAAAAATTCTGAAAATTTAAGGAAAATTTTCCTATTCTATTCTAATAAAAACTTTTAATAATAATAATAATTTCGTTCCAGAAAAATTCATACTTCTACCCTGTCGGAAACAGCAATAATAATAAAAAGGAAAATAATAATTTCCATAAATAAAAAGAGAAATTATTATTATTGGCCTTGACCTTTTTTTAGTCATGGAAATTTTTTGAACGTGTTCTAACTTGCTCAATTTTATACTACAATTAAATGGTCTACAAAACTTTTCTAGAAATTCTGGAAAAAAATTTAAAGATTTTGATAACCTTTTTTTTAAGTTTAATTAACTTTCCTGAAATTTGTGTAAACTTACAAATTTTTTTTATGAGGTTTCTGTTATGGTATTCGCTATATTTTAAATGAAAATTAAATTAAAAACACAGCTTCTTTTTATGTCGTGAATCATATCCAATTTTAATTTGGCTATTATTATATTGAATACAGCTGTAACTCTAATTGTATTTTTTCAAATTTATATATTTATTTTTTGTAGATAAAGTTTTTCTTTACTAGCAGCCATGGATATAGAGGTCTATATATGAAGTTTCTTAAGAGGATCGACACATATATATATTGACCTTTGTTTGTCTGTCTGTGCACACAACAAATTAACAAAACAAAAATTCTAATAACAGGAACAACAATATTGGTTGGTCAGCTTCAGATACTAAAAGCTTTCGGGTTTATTTTGTTATAACAACTAAAGTAACAAATATATAACTGTTTATTGTTTGAATAATGACCAAGCCTAAAACAACTTTATATAAAAATAGGAGAACAAAAGCTAAACTGGAATGAAATTAAACATTTTTTTAAATGTGAAAAAAATTTGTGGAACAAAGGACATGGTGTATACTTTGTTCTAAATTGCCAGTTTCCGTTGAAAACAACCAAATAGAAAATTATAACACTGCTTGCTTCTAAAAGAAAGTTGGATTAGAAATAAATGCTATTTAGCTTATAAATTGTAATTGACGAAATTGTTAATTGTTCCGCTTACTCGATATATTCATAGCCGCATCTGCTCCATATTCTAATTATCTTTCCAGTTTTAAAGATTACTTAATATTAATGGAGGCATGCTATCTTCGAACCTGCAAGCTCTGGGATGTGAAGCAATCGAATAAGCAGACCTATTAAATTTGATTAGTAATTAGTAATCAATTAATTAGACAACTTTTTTAATTAGTAATGATTATTTTAATTGTTTTTCAAGAAAAGGCAATTATTAATTGATGGCGATTAGAAAAAACCAAAAATAAATCAAAATAAATCAAATATAAGTTGTTTTGATTACTTTTGAAAATTGTATTTTTTTTTCGTTTTTTTTTTTGGTTATTTCTGAATTTTTTCAGTATTTTTTTATATGCTTCTGCAACAATAATGAAAAAAATCAAAAATAATCAAACAAAACCAAAAATAAGTTGTTTTGATTACTCTTAATTCTTTTTGATTGTTTTTTTTTGATTATTTCTGAGTTTTTTCAGTATTGTTGATGTGTATATTTATATGCTTGTACAACAATACTGGAAAAAATCAGAAATAAACAAAAAAAAACACAGCAGGAGTCAAAACAACTTTTTTTGATTATTTTTAATTTTTTGATTTTTTTCTGAGTTTTTTCAGTATTGTTGTTTTGTGTATTTATGTGCTTCTACAACAATACTGGAAATAATTAAAAGTATTTAAAAAAAATTAAAAAAGAAATCAAAAATAATCCAAACAACTTTTTTTTACTATTTTTGATTTTTTTAATAATCATAAAAAATCATATTTATTTTGGACTTTGTTTTAAATAATTGGAAAATAATCATTAAAACTTGCAAGTAACTGGTAATCAATCACTCAATGAATTTTCAAGAAAGTAATTAATCAAAACGGTAATCATTACTAACAGTCTAACAGTTCTGCAACACACTCCAAACATATAGGAATTTACTAGTAGATCTGAAAGGTATTTTACTGAAGAAAACTGTGAAAATGTGACTGATCGATAGAAACGAAAAAATTCGACTGGCTTAATTTTTACCTTCTAATCTTAACAAACTTTACTTGATAAAAAGTTTATAGCATTAATATAAATTTTTTTGTTTTTTGCTGATTTTTCTCCTTTATTTTTTCGCATTAAACTTAATCGCATAGATAAGAATCACTCTAATACACCACAACTCATCATCATTTTGGAGGAGGATGTCAATCAAAAAGGAATATTAATTTTTGAGCTAGTACACAAAATTAAACAAAAACAGCAAAAAATATGATGTAAGCAACTGTGCCGTCGGCGCTGAACACATAGCACACATCACTCATACGACACGTACGTCCTACACATAAAATTCCTACGCTAAAACTACTCTACAGCATTGCGCCTAATAATCATTATTCGTGCATGTGCCGGAAGCTAAATAGAGCTTTAGCTAATGACTTATTATTTTCATAATGTTGGAAAAATCTTCAAATAGAAATGGTTCCTTCTGGATTTATACAAAATTTTGGGTGGGATGGGATAGTCATGGATGTAGACACGTGCAGCCTTTGACATCGAACAAAACTATTTAAAAAGTCATTCAAATTAGTGAAAGACAAGAAAGAGTTGAAGCTAACTAAGCATTTTATACACATGGAAGTTATTCCTTTCTGTGTGTGTGTATGTGCATCGAAGTAGACAGATGGGGTGATGGGGGAGGGACAGGACCTCCTGAATCAAGAAATATGGAGTAAAATTTTTTTTTTATTTATTTTAAATTAGTTGCCTTGTGAACTAAAGTCATAATAATTTTATTCGGATAGGTACGAGTTGTATCGCCATAATGGATAACAAAAAAGATATGATGCTCAACAAATGAGCTGGCGGACACGCTTGCTAAAGGCGGCACATCCCCTACGCTTTCACAGTACTGCAGGGATTTAGGTATGCCGTTCGCGACCACTAAGCTCTTAATGGGGAATTCCGTCCTCAAACATGCAAGTGACAAATGAAAAAACTTAGGTACCTGCAAACATACCAAGCTGGTATGGCCAGAGACTATCGCGAGTAGCTCGTAAGACTTACTCACACTTAGAAGAGAGGAGCGTTCTGTACTTATTCAAAAGCTTCGGAGACGCTGTGCAATTGGCTTACATAGGGTGTCAATAGACCGAAATATTTGTGGTCCGTATTTTTCAAACAGCTAGGCGCAATATCTGGGATAAAGCCAAAATATCCTTCTCCATTTTTCGAAATGCATAAGATGGTTTCATTTGGGGGTGATTAGGGGGTCATGTGGTCCGCGTAATATCACAACGGCACCTTTGAGACCTAAGTCTGCTGCAAGAAAAACTGGCAGCCAATGCAACCTAACCTAACTTAACTCCCTATCGATCTCTTCAAAACCTGCTTCTTCCGATTATCAAAAAAAGAGCCCATTTCGTGTGAGAACTTAATAGTTAAAATGTGACAGAAAATTATTACTTTTTAGATTTTATTATATGTTTTTAACCCATTCAGGTCTTAACCCTCCTTTGGCCACTTACTCATAAGCGAATCAGACGAAGAAATGTATATGTTCAAAAATATCCGAAGAGTCTTACCAAAAGTGTTGTAAGAGCTATTTTCATTTCTTTTTTGGAACTTTTATATTTCCAAGCCAGCAACCCCTTCCGCATTTTGTGGTTGGCTACGTCCATGCGTACACAAATATTTAGAAATGAGAAACTATTTCATGAAGCAACTTCAGCAATTAATTTGTTTGTATTGTTGTTGTTATTTCTTGCTTAGCGTAGGCATTTGGACTTAGTGAAAGCTAAGCGCATTTATCCTTGAAAGCATTAATGTCGACATAATGACAAAATAAATATGCGTAAGTGGTTTTTGAAGCAACGTGTGTCACACACACACACGCACACTTCAATGTACTAACAAAACAAAAAACTCTAAGCATCATAATAATAATTTATAAAACGGCTGCCTTTTAACTGTCGGTTATTAGTTGGAAAAAAAGATGAATTTTCTAAGTGAAATTAGAAGCATTGGCGGTCACACACACACATGCAAAGGCACACACGTTCACACATTTATGCTAAACATCCAGCGTACGTGTCTAATATGCGCTAATGACAACCAAGTTGAGGGCTTTGGAAAGAGTTTGGATTTTTGTAAGGTTTTCTAAGACTGCGTTTAAACACTCAATGAGCACTCGCACCGAAAACAATGGCATTACAAGCCAAAGAACGTCTTACTCCTTCCAATCTAACGCTCATATAGCGTATGTGGCAATGTCATTTAGACGCTTTTTGGTAGTTGAATAGGCGGAAGCGCGTTGTGTTGTGAGGTTAAATGCCAACAAAATGCACAAATAATAACAGTTCTTTTGATTGTGATAACAATTTCTATTATTATAGCACTTAAGTGTTTGTTGAAGTATATGAAATTATGCTTATAAGCAAACTAAAATAATATATGAATAGAGACATATATGTGCCTTAAGTTGACTGAGCAAGTAGACAGAGGAAATACATTTTATTACGACTTTTTTATCATTTCTTCTGCTTTTAGTGGCTTATAATTTCAGCTAGCGAGGTTTAAAAACTAAAATTTAATATTTAAAACCATCTACAAAAGAATTATTTGAAGTTTTCTTATCATTACTTAGAGTTATTAGTCTTAAGTTTATAGAAAAAAAAAGTTAATATGATTCGGTTTTTGGAGGCATACTGATATAAGGAAGTAGAAATCACAAATTTCATAAAGGAATTACATCCAAACTGGAGTTAAGGCGACACTAAATTTAACCTCCATTGTCTTATCCCTATATATTTTATTTTATTCTTGCGAGGCTAAAATATTTAAAAGTAAAGTCAGTGGCGAGTTTACGAGAACTATGTTTTCGGGCCCTAAATCCCTTGTGAGGACAACAAGATATTTCTGACTTATTTCAATGAATCTAATGTCATTGATGTATCTTCTGGAGTTCCTCAAGGTAGCCATCTTGGCCCGATTCTGTTTTTGCTGTTCATTAATAATATATCCAGTACTATCAAGTTTTGTAAAATTTTTATGTACGCTGACGACGTTAAGATTTTCATGTCTTAGCTTTACTTCAATCAGATCTTGATAGACTGGGTGCTTGGTGCGATCTAAACTACATGCCACTCAATCTTAAAAAATTTAAATACGAGTATATGTGTTTTTGGCGCAGAAATACACAACCAGCTTCCTACATAATCAACAATCATAGTCTTGAACAAGTGCATGATTTTATGGACTTGGGAATTACAATGGATTGTAAACTTATCTTCAATCTCTATATTAATGCAACTGCCAATAAATCTATGGGTTATCATTCGTTAAGCGATGGTCGAAAGCATTTAGTGATCCGTACATAACTAAAGCCCTTTCTACAACATTAGTCAGACCGATATTAGAATATGGCTCAATTATTTGGAATCCGAGCTATCAGGTCCACGTTGATCGGATAGAATCGGTTCAAAAACAATTTTTACTTTTCGCTTTAAGAGATCTTTCATGGCATTCCTATACTAATCGCTTGAAACTTATTAACCTTCCTACCCTTGCTAGTCGTAGAAAAAAGATCGGAACAATATTTATGATTAAATTATTAAACGGGTTGGTCTCTAGCCTATTTTTGTTGTGAGAAGTAAACTTTAACATTCCTTTTGGGCCATCAAGAAATTTTAAACCTCTTTTTTTGAAACAGTGTAGGACTCATTTTGAATTAAATGAGCCTTTCCGATGACAATTATAACACTCACTCCAGCACATTTGATATTTCTGACTCGCGTTTTAGCATTAAAAAATCGACACTATTCTCGCTTTACCCATAGCAACTTTATGAATTTACTCTTTACAATCGAACTGATTCTTTCTTCGCTTAATACATTATTTATAAGTTTTAATTTTTTGTGTTACTTAGCTGATGAGTTTCCCTCTGTAGCTGAGCAGTTTAAGATATCGATACTTAACAAACCCCTGCCTTTCAACGACTCGCCAATACATACATATAAAAAAAAATATTAAAAAAACCGTGCGTTATGCTGATGCGCCCCTCGTGTCGGTTGGGTGGGATGGTGGATTATCCGTTGGGAATTATTATTATTATTATTATTATTATTATTATTATTATTATTATTATTATTATTATTATTATTATTATTATTATTATTATTATTATTATTGTTATTATTATTATTATTATTATTATTATTGTTATTATTAATATTATTATTATTATATAGAACAACTGCCTTATGAGTTGCACTACAAAAATTGCTGAAATTTTTAAAACTCAAACAACAAAAAAATAAAACTAAAATTGTTTTGTAATTTATAAACTATCACCCTGCACCTATCCACTCCTTACTTTGGAGCAACGATTTGTTTAGATTCATGTTATCAATACATGGTGTATGGAATATAGGTATATGAAATATATCCTGCGTTACGATTCGAACCCCCGGTTAAATTTTAAAACCGCTAAGGAACAAACTTATATAACATAAATAAAATAGCACATCAGTAGCAAGAGTTGCAAGCCAAAAATTGATAAACGCGGAACAAAAACTCTTGTTATTACTAGATTTAGAAACTTTAAGAAGCGCCTAAAAGTATGCCCTATTATATTCATAAAGATTTAAATCGCTTTCTGGTTAAAACCCCCCATAACTGTGGGATTTTTAAGCTTAGTTCAATAAAGATAAGACTTATCAGCGGCTCAATGGAATATCGTCCTAATTCAGTGGACGAGATAGGGTGTTATTCAAAGAAATTTTGAAAAAGGGAGTTTTGTCCCGTCTTTATAAAAAATACTTCATAAAAAATACTTCAAATACTTTATAAAAAATACTGCAGCACTATTACTTCAAACATTTTCTTTAGTAATCTAAACCCCAAACGAAACAAAGAGGTTGGCTTGAGAAGTCGTAACTAAATACGCGTCCATCGAACTCATGATGGGATTGCTCAAAAATTCTAAACTTTCCCTTGTACCCCAAAATATTCTGGCACCGTTCTAGAAATTTACATTGACCGTAATTTATTTATTTTGCTTTGGGGATTCTCCGACAGGATGGAAAGCTGATGTATATTGGAACGATTTTCCGTCTTTCCATGTCAAATTTGGTTTTGTAACAAACCGATTTCGGCTTTGCGCCATCCTCAGTGTTTAGTTTTGTACTCGGATGACGGAAAAACGTTCCAATTGGCGCCAGTTGGCGCAACGAAGAAACGACTGGCGAGCTATGTTGGACAGTCAAAATCGCCCAGGCGGTTAGATGACCATTTAAAGAAATAAGAATACATCAATGTCAGCAATCCTTACATATAATTAAATTAAAACAGGCCGATATTTGTACATAACAAATATTTTAAAAAAATTATATGCAAAATAATATTTTGTAGAAATTTTGTTTGTATGTATGTATGTTTGTACGCGCATCACTTGAAAGCCAGTGCAGCGATATGAATAAAACTTGCACCTACGTAATACCCATAAGTCTTACTCAAACTTCGTTGTAACCTTTAAGGAAATATTTCAGTCATGCTACAGTGATGGCAAAAAAAGCGGAACAAAATCTTTTTCGACATATAAGAAAATTGTAGTCAGAAGATGTTTGAGCGTAACAAAATATTATATAAAAATGCAACCGGTATATAGAATTTTCCCTACCAATTTGTAGGGAAAATTCAAATCGGCACACCACAAATTGGAAGAGAAGCTTGGCGCAAAAATCTCTTAGGAGGTTTATGATGATATACCTGTTGTATATCGCGCCATAGAGATAGAGATAACCGGTATATAGTTATAAAGGTAACAGACGCCAAAGTTCTAAACTATTTATCTCTCTGTTTTTTTATTTGTGCGGGCAGCACGGAAAACCAGTTGCAACGAACTTAGTAAAGGTTTTGGCGAGGTATTGCTGAATTTCTAACTTAAAATTTGAAATTTGATTCATTTATCTTATTGTAATAGATTAACATGAGTCTTATATGACTCATTAGGCAGGGATTTTTTAAATTTTTAGTTAAAAGCAACTTCCAGCAACCAAAAACAAAGAAATAATTACTTAAAATCAAATCTACCACACGCAAATAGCACGTGTGTACTTATGTTTTTACAATATTTTGTCTAAGCTCCCTAGCTCTACCCGTATCATTCATCCTAACAGCTTCGACTGGCATTTTTGCTTATTTTCATTAAATTCTAATTAGTAAATGTTGAGTATTAGCATGTCGCAGCTAGCAGCACCGATGTTTTCTATAGCTGAGCTTCACTTAAAATTCACTACAAGTAAAGGCAGCCAGCCGTTCAGTCAGTGTCGACTGTCAAGTAGTACTACAAACCTTTGTATGTATGTGTGTGTGTGTGTTTTAATTTATCTCAATATTCTTTCTGTGTTCTTTAACCTCACACGTAATAGACAAAAATATTTTCTAAACATTTTCCATAACCCTCTTTTAGCCTCCTAAACTAATTTTGATATGAAAAATGTTACCCCTTTCACTTCTATTAAACAGACATTTCAATACACATACATGCATACGTGAATACCTGTTTGTGATATAAATGGGTAAGCAAATGAGTGCACGTCTCATACAAACTCTTTTTTGTTTTTGTTCTACTATCTACTATATGCTTTAGTGAATTTTTGCCGATAGCTTTGGTTTTTTGCTTTTGTTAGACTAAGAGCATGTAAATAATGCAAAGCTGTTTTCCATCAAATTTTAATTTATTATTTAGTAAAAATGACAAAAAGCACTCCAAAGTATACTCATTACATGCGAAATGTTTTTAAGAATTTTTCAGTTACATACACATAAACACATATGTTTGTATGTGTTATGTATGCACAAGTTTATTTGCACTGTCTAGGTTGTCAAGTATAAATTCGCTTACTTTTAATTAATTAAAATGGAAAAATTAAAGATAAAACTGCACAGTAAATGAAGCAAAAGCTTTAAACTCGTATGCAAACACTCACAAATGCATTTAAATGAACATAAAACCTTGGTAGGGTTGTCACGAATAGATATTTTGGCGTATAACCCGATGCCGCATAATAGGTGAAATAGTAGGGGCTTCACTACGTACCCAAATAAAAACAGTATAGAAAGCAAAATGTATGCTATGTTTCAAGATTGTCCTTTAGCAATACAAAGCTGAAATGGCATTTAATTCTATGCAGCAACTTAGGAGTGATGAGTGTACAAACTGATAGTTGGGCAATACTTCTAACACTTGTTGATTTGGTTCATTTTATTTTTTAAATCTTCCCTATCTACATGATTTTTATTGCCGCCGTGGTGTGAAGGTAGTGTTGCCGGCCTACCACACCGAAGGTCCATGGTTCGAGCCCTGCTACAGGTAACATCAAAAGTGATTTGAAAAAAGTTTTTCAAAACGGGGTCGCCCCTCGGCAGTGGTTTGGCAAACTCTCCGAGTGTATTTCTGCCATGACAGGCTTCTCAGCAAAAATTCGGGTTCCTTTGTAGATGCCGTTCGGAGTCGGCAAAAAACTGTAGGTCTAACCAATTTGTAGGGAAAATTCAAATCGGCACACCATAAATTGGAAGAGAAGCTTGGCGCAAAAATCTCTTAGGAGGTTTATGATGATATACCTGTTGTATATCGCGCCATAGAGATAGATAGAATATATCTTTTAAATACAGGCATGGAACTGCTACAATTTTAATATATTACAATAATAATATACAAAAAAATGTTCATGTTTTTATTTCCACCACTGTATTCACAAGTATTATCTTGCTTAAGAAACATCAGACAGTTCATCCGTGAAAATGCGTTGCATTTTGTGAAGCAGTTTTTGAGTGATACGCGTACAAACGTGTTTCTAAAAACCCTTTTTTGGCTGTGCTTTAGTACTATTAATTTACTAACATTTCCCCGTTTGCATTTTATTATATGTGAGGTTGTTCAAAAGAGTGCACTTCATTTTTCTATTGGTTTTTTTTTTTGCAAATATAGCTACCAGCGCCACCTAGCGGAAAGATATTTTTCGTGTGTAGCATTGTCGTCGAAACCTGAACGACAACGAAAATTTCACGATTCTAGCTTGTAGTCGGTTGAAAAACGCATGACGCGACACCGAAATCCAACATTCGCATTTTGAACATACAGTGACTTATGCGCCACCTAGCGGGCCCATTTTTTAACTCCTTAGTATTAATTAAGTGAAAAAAGTCTAAACATCAGCCAAATCGGTTTGTAAATACGATTTTAAATTTTCATTATGCCAAACTTGGCGCCACCTGGCGGAATTTTTTAAAGAAAATATTTCTTTTTGATGATAATAATACATGTTCTGAATTTCAGAAAAATCGGGCATCTATGCAATTTTTGCAAATATAGGGACCCGCCCTCCACCTATGGGAATTGTTTTCCGTTTATATTGCATTGTAATCGCGACCCGAACAACCTCAACCGAAAGTTGGCTTCATATTGAATGCAAAAATGCGCGGCCAGATATCACAAAGTGAACTAATAACAAGATTTAAAAAAAAAATTATTTTCATATATACAATTTTTTTTGCAAGGAAAGCAACTTAACGAAAAATAGATGACAAGTGGAACCAACAAAAAGTTTACAAATATGGCATACCTATGAAGCAGACCTGTTAAATTTGATTAGTAATGAATTAGTTAGGCGGCTTTTTTAATTGGTAATGATTATTGCTTTTCAACAAAAAGCAATTATTAATTTATTAGGCTTGAAAAAAAAAACAGTATTGATTACTTTTGAATATTTTTGATTTTTTTCAGCATTGTTGTAAATGAATTTTTACGGTTATTAAAAAAAAAAAAATCAAAAAAAGTTGTTTTGATTACTTTTGGTTTATTTTTGATTTTTCTAGATTTTTTTTTTTTGACTATTTTTGTTTCTTTCAGTATTGTAGAAGCACATAAATATACGCATCAACAATACTGAAAAAAAAAATAATCAAAAAAAATCTAAAATAATCAATAGTAATCAAACCAACTTTTTTTTGATTTTTTTTAATAATAGTAAAAAATCATGATTTTTTTATTTGATTATTTTTTTAAGTAAATAGAAAATAATCATTAAAAATGAAAGTAATTTGTAATCAATCATTAAATGGATTCTCAAGAAAGTAATTAATCAAAGCGCTTATTATTACGATTAGTAATCATTATTTAACAGGCCTGCTATAAAGTTTGGAATATGAAATGCGTCAAGTGTTACACGCGAACTTTCAAAAAATTTTGGAAATAATAAAAGTAACTTAAAACTTTCAAAAAACTTCTTAAAAATAGTTTTGAAAAAATGTTGTAGAGTTTTCTAAAGAATTAAGGAAAAAATCATAGCGGTGAACTCAAAATGTTACATATTTTGAATCTAACTATGTAGATGATTGAAGAAAATAGACAGATAATATGGCGAAACACAAAAAAATTTTGTCAACTGAATCCTTGCACTTGCTATTAATAATAAAAAAAAAATAATAAACATTTCAAGTTAATAGGGAATGTCAGAAAGATTACAGGGTTGCATTTCGTCCGTTTTAAATAGGAGCCCACAAAACTTTTAGCTTGGTGCTTTTGTTATGGGGGACTTTCAATGCTAAGAATTTCAGATTGGACCAATGATGTTTAATAAGCATAAACATTGTTTATGAAACAAAATATTTTGTTGTTGTTCTTTTTTTTTGCTCTTGTTTTAAGTACTGTAACTATATAATGTTGCTGTTTAAATTTTTTCTATTAAAATAAAGGAAATAATTTTTTATTTAACTATTATTTATTATATTATTTATAATATTAATTAAAAATAATAATAAATATTGGAAATATTTTATTTCTACATAAATTTATACATCGAAATATTATATATACGCTAAACTTAAAACCCACAAAAACAATATTTACAAAGAATTAGTAATTTATTTTTTTTTCAATTCTGTGCTTTAAATTATTAATTTAAATATTTAACGTTCATTTAAATTTTTAAGAACTCTCTGTATTTAAATGTGTTTTTTAATTTTTTAAGCATTTACATATTCACGTCAAACCTATTAGGTTGCTCGTAGTCTTTATATCTTTCCTTCACCCGATTCGTTACAGATGGCACCAAATGCCCCACACCAAGCTGTAACGGTCAAGGACATATCACAGGGCTCTACTCACATCATAGAAGGTATACAATTTTTACAAGTAATTTTATGATGGGTTAAGAATAAAGCTAAGTTGAGAAATTGAAACTAAATCAGGCCGAATCGTAGTACCTTTTTCAAATATACTTTTTAACTATATGCAATTACTCTATAAATTTTTCTACCGACGATCGCAACAGGATCAAGAAAATAAATTCTTTGTTCTAGGTTCTGGGACTTGAGAAAGTTATCATTTGACTTCTAAAGGTATTCATTTATCTTCAAAAAGTTTTAGTTGTACTTAAAAAGGTTTGGTTTGATTGGGGAATTTTTATTTTAACTTAAAAAGGTTTCACTGGTTTTGAAATAGGCTTCGCTTGCCTTGGAAAATGTTTTAAAACAGTTTGTTTGAAAATTATTTTTAAGTTAAATTAATATTTTTTCGAATAAAAGAGATTTTAATAAGATTTCATTAGACCCGAAAATAAGTTTAATTTAATCCGAAAAAGTTTTGTTTCAAGGTTGATTTGGACTTGAAAAAAGTTTTGGCCTCACTTGAGAAAGATTTGGATAAAGTTGAAAAGGGTTTCATACAATCTTGTTTTAGAGCATTTCAGCCGGTTTACTCATCTTAAAAAAGGTTTACTTTTACTTGAAAAAAGTTTCATTTAACTTAAAATGGGTTTCATTTAATTCGAAAAAGGTTAATTTTTACTTTAAAAGGATTTCATTTAATTGATTTATTTTGCTTGGTTGATTTTTCGACAGGGTGGAAAGTTGATGTATATTGAAACGATTTTTCGTCACTCCTTGCTAAACCAGTTTCGAAGATGGAACACCGCTAACGAAGATGGAACACTGAAGATGGCGGAATGCCGAAACCGTTGTAACGAACTAAACACGGAAGCGTCATCCCTTGTCATATCGTTCCAATATACATCAATTTTATTTAATCTTGTTTTGGAGCTTTTCTTAACTTTAACTTAAAAGGGTCTTATTCAACCTTAAATGGGTTTTTTTTTTAATTCGAAAAAGGTTTTATTTGACTTGAAGAAGTTTAGGTTTTACTCAAAAAGATTCCATTTGATTAAAAATGCCTGCATTAAGCTTGATATGAAGATTGAAAAGGATTTTAATTGATTCAAACAAATTTTCATTTGTGTTGAAAAGAGTTCCATTTGCCTCCTAAACGATTTCATACAACTTTTCACAATAATTTTCAGCTGAGAAGGCTACAAGCTATTAATAATAATATCCAACTACTTCTGGAATTTAGATTAAATTAAGTATGTCCTCATATATTTATGCATTTTCTGTACATATTTCTCTTTGGATGCTTTCCTCAGCTTGTCGGGCTGTCCCAAAAGAGACAAAGTCACCTCGGAATGTAAGTTGAAAAACAAAAAAAAAAACACAATTTATTAATGTGCTAATGTGTTTATAAATGTTATTATGTGTATGTATGTGGCATGATCGTTTATATATTTCAAACAGACCTGTTAAAAATGATAAGTAATTAGTAATCAATTAATTAGACGGCTTTTTAATTAGTAATAATTATTTTAATTGTTTTTAAAGAAAAGGCAATTATTAATCGATTTCGAAAAAATCAAAAATAATCGAAAATAATCAAAAATTATTGTTTTGATTACTTCTGCTAATTTTAGATTTTTTTATTATTATAATTTTTTTTTTAATTCTTTTCAGTGTTGTTGATGTGTGAAGTAAAAAATTGAAAAAAATCGATAAAAATAAAAAAAAACCAAACCGAATCAAAAGTAATCAACACTTTTTTTTCGATTTTTTTTTTTTTTAATCGGAAAATATCACGATATTTTTTGATTATTTTATTAATTCATTGGAAAGTAATCATTAAAAATTCCAAGTAATGGTATTCAATCAATCAATTCTCCAGAAAAAATTAAATCAAACCGGTAATCATTACGATTAGTAGTCATTATTTGGCAGGTCTGATTTCAAACTCGTCCATGAGTAGAACATATCTGAGGGAGTGCATGGATGAAGTTATTGAGACGCAAAACTAAAATTTCACGAAAATGGAGTCCGAAGTTTTAAGATCTTATAAATATTCTATGGGCAGTAAAAGGGTAGCAATTAGATATTATCATAAGGTGCTACTACTTCACTGACTCAACAGACCTTCACGGGGGTGTTTTGCTATTAAAATAATGAAAATCCAAAATTGTGGCAAACCACCTTCATCCTTGCACGTCTGTCTTACAATTTCTTTAGTTGCATGCATACATAAAACTTATTTTTAAATTTTTTTTTTTTTTTGATTTTAACTATTTTTTCAAAAAATATATCCCATCTGTGTGGAAGAACGTTTCAATAAGAACTATGTTCTTTAATGATTTAAAAGCGTGATTTGAAGAACGACCTAAAATCTCATGGGAAAATGTGTCTTCCACTCAGCCGACGGTATGAAAACTGTTGACTCTGTACAACAAGCAATAACAGCCAAAGTGCAATAAAAGCCAAATTAATTAATTCGCACTCACAACTATAATAACACAAGCTACTTATTTTTTTTTTTTTAATGATTTTATGGACCAAAATCCAATCGATGAAAGTATTTATCGCT
Source organism: Merzomyia westermanni (assembly GCA_949987695.1). Classification (NCBI taxonomy): domain Eukaryota; kingdom Metazoa; phylum Arthropoda; class Insecta; order Diptera; family Tephritidae; genus Merzomyia; species Merzomyia westermanni. The sequence continues at coordinate 34,256,684 of OX465290.1, forward strand.
TTTCCGGCGGTAAAAGCTGCCAGCACATTTTTCGCTTAAAACTCCTTTTTTTGTATCGCTGGAAAGGTGAGAAATTTTTGTACTTGATGGTCAAAGAAAATGATGTGTTCAAACTTAAAAACTTACTAAAAAAAATCCATTAACTCAAAAATAAAAAAAATATTGAAAAGCTGCTAGCTACCCAGCAACGCATCGGAGTCATAAATGAGCCAGAATTAAGTCTTAAATGGAAGCTTCTGTGCTCTTTTTGAGCTCGATTATGACTCCCTTCTGGCGATGTTCTTGCGATATCAGCGTAATTGCATATTTAATGTGAGCTTCAGAAGGTACATGACCCCTTGACACATTTTGGTCTCATATTCGGGAACTTATTGGAGTCCAAAAAAACTGCTATACGAAGCTTTTCGGAGTTAAAATCTGCTCTCTTTGGACCCTTTAAATTCACTTTTTTTACTTGAAACTGAAAGTGAATTGGCTATGTTAAGCAAAGTGTTGTTAAAAGACATATGGGAGAAACCACTGATAGGCTCGCCTGTGTATATTTCCCATGTGTTTGGCTTCCCCGAGCCGTTTTCACTATCGGGATCATAAAATACGGCGGCCGCCGTGGTGTGAAGGTAGTGTTGCCGGCCTACCACACCGAAAGTCCATGGTTCGAGCCCTGGTACAGGTAACATCAAAAGTGATTTGAAAAAAGTTTTTCAAAACGGGGTCGCCCCTCGGCAGTGGTTTGGCAAACTCTCCGAGTGTATTTCTGCCATGACAGGCTTCTCAGCAAAAAATTCGTCTCCTTTGTAGATGCCGTTCGGAGTCGGCAAAAAACTGTAGGTCCCACCAATTTGTAGGGAAAATTCAAATCGGCACACCACAAATTGGAAGAGAAGCTTGGCGCAAAAATCTCTTAGGAGGTTTATGATGATATACCTGTTGTATATCGCGCCATAGATAGATAGATCATAAAATACTTCTATATAATTTTATTTCTTTGGCTCATGTTTTTCACATGTTTACGACTCATATCGGATTTCTAAATTATGAGCACCTCGAGAGTGTGTATGGGAAATAATTTTTTTTTTTTTTGAATAATGAATAAACTAAAAATAACGTTTTGAAACATTGCAGACAAAAATTTTGGTAAATCCAAACTATGTTTCTATTGTCTTCTAAACCCTTATAAAAATATTAATTTAACTTTGACACTCAAATTTTGTTAGGAAGTAATTCCAAGTTTGCTCCAAGTCCCTGATTTTAGATAACGGTTTCAATTTTCTCTCCTGAAAATCGTCTTTGGCTGTCATTTATTGTTGCTACACAATAAATTTTTTTCTATTCTATTTCGACTGCTGAGTGGAAGATCACCCTATTTCAAAATCTTTTTCAAAAAACCCCTATATCAAAATTTATTTCAATAACGCCCTATTTCAAATTTTGATTCAAAAACGTCCTATCCCAGCTAAAAATCTATTGAATTTTCATTCAGATAGGGCGTTTTTGAAACTCATTCTGAGATAATGCTTTCTTAAACGAAATTTTGAAATTGGGTGTTATTGAAAAAAATTTTGAGGTGAGGCGTTCTTCAAAGAAATTCTGAGATGGGGCGTTTTTGAAAAATATTTTGAAATATGGTGATCTTCCACTCAGCAGTCGATTTATTTTTCTTTTTCCCGTAATTTTAACTATTTCTTATTATTTTTGTCAGGGCTGTTCAGCTTGTTCCCGCGAGCGCTTTCTCTTACACAAGAGCGGCGAGCTTGCTCACCGAACGTGCGAAAGATTTGCATGGCAGTACGAACGTTTCCTGCCGAAGCTGTTCAGCCTCCATGCAATTCTATTTTTGATTTTATTTTTAAAATGGGGTAGAGATTAATTACTAATAAACTTGGGAAGACTGTAGACTAGTTAGTGTACTTGGTATTTGATGAAGGTATTTGTTTGATTTTTCGACCCTGCAAAACTGAAATCTTTCAGCGTGCAAAATCTGTATAAAGCCTGTCTAGCATTTTGAAAAACCCCAAAAAAATGTGGGATGGAAATCTCCATCGTTTACTACACACTTTGACTCTCTCTTTTTCTCACTCTCACTCTCTTTCTTTCTCTATAGAGTTCTATCTATCTACTCATTTTAACACAAATCTTGTTTCTCTGCTATCACTAGCGTACTCCACTAACTCTGCCTTCTGCTCACACGCTGTTCGCCTATAAACAATATTCTCTCTCCAACTCTCCTACTCTCTATTTATCGTAGCCTCGGTACTGTGTGGAATGCCTACTAAGTAGTGGTGAACGTATTTGTAGTAAAACGTTTAAACTCGTGTTGATTGTGTTAAAAAAAAGTATGCGCTACAATGTTTCAAATAATAATGAAAACAAAAAATTTCTCTCCACACTTGCTCTTCACTTGCAATCATTTCAAATAGTATTGATCTTACATGAGCAAATTCTCAAATGTCCCACACCGGGTTGTAATGGACGTGGACATGTGCAGGCACATCGTAGTGTCCATCGTAGTTTATCTGGTTGCCCGAAGGCAATAAAGCGCGCCGCCAAGAGAGTTGCCTACACGGAAAAAACACCGACGACAAGCAAAAAATTTGAAGTGTTAGGTAACTCTACAATAAGCTGTGTAGAGTGTGATGACAGCAATGAAAGAAGCAAGTCGTATGCTCATCTGACACATTTGCAGCGGAAGATTGATGAAGATATTGATGAAGGTTTGTCGTACATACAATGCTTCTGGGGATTTAATATTTTCTTTTTTTTTTAAATCCAATCATTATTTCTCTCAATGATCTCTACCCCATTTCTGCTAGTAATTTTGTCTTTCTTTTTTTTCTGTTTTTTTTTTTTTTGAGTTGAAAAGTTTTCTATAAGAACTTACTTTTTTTTATTTATAAACCAGTGTTTAATCATTATCATGTTTCGCCCATGTACCACGCCCTCAAGCAACTATTCATACGCTCTCTCTCACACACTCTCTTCTCTCTTACTCACAATAGCTATGCTAGACACATTCAAAACCGAACCGAAGGAGCTGCAACATTTGGATAAATTGAAAATTACAACAAATCAATACTTGAATAACAACAACATCAGCTGCATCAATAATAATAACGGTCACAGCACGACCGGTAAGAGCAGCAACAGCAACACATCCGCCAACCAGAGCACACACAACCACAACACGCACTCAAACACGGCGAAGGAGACGACTGACACAACGTCAACGACAACCAACTCGAGTGCTGTAAGCAACACAATGCCAATTATAAAATCAGAGTTCAGTCCCATTGCCAGCGTTAAGTCGGAATATAATAAAAGTCCCATGCATCCATATATGAGCAATGCGGATACGAGTGCTGGCGGCAGTGGTGCTGGTAATGGCGGTGGTCCAACTGACCGTTCATCGAACGCTAGTAATAATGTCAGCTCATTGTCCAACACAAACTCGGACACTTTGCACGCGCCACACTTGAGTGGCATACGAAGTGCGGCCGGAACACTTCAAGCGTCCGGCTACGTGAGCATGCAACAGCAACAACAGTCGACACAACAACAGCCTTCCACACATACAATGGGCGATCCACATCAGCAGCAGCATGCACAACAACAACACACACAGCAACAAAGTCCCCATAATCCGCACCAACAACAGCCGACGCTGCATCAACAACGTGGCCCATTCATAGATGGCTCACCATCAACGTTAATGATGTCAGCTGGCAATGGCACATCCGATAGTGGCTATCGCACCGACAGTGGACATCATGATGATGCACAACACCAACAACATCACCAACACCAACAACATCATGAGCACTACGACCACATGCGTTATGCTCAACATATGGTTAATGGCAGCGATGGTAGTCTTATTGGCAGCAAGCCAACCTCATCCGCTTATGGACATGAAATGCTGAGCTCGAATGGCGCACCCAATAACGGTGCACTATCGCCCAATGACCGTGGAGCCTACGATACAAATCCACCTACTTCGTTATCGTCAGCAGCTAGCGCTGCCGCTTATGCGGATGCTACGAGCGTCTCAAGCGTAGCGGGTATGCCCACCGCTTTCGAACGTTACGATCCGATTTGTAATGGTCAACGTCAAGGTCCACCCTCAAATATGTATCATTACTTGCCACAGTCTGCGGACGATTTACAAGCGCAGCAGCACAAATATTTGCAAGAGCAACAAATGTTGATGGCCAAGGTAGAGCACGATGAGCTCACCAATGGCGGTGGTCCCATATATCCACGCCCAATGTATCATTATGATCCGAGTATGGGTCCATTACCACCTGGATTTTCGGCAATTAATTTATCTGTGAAAATGGCAGCAGCACAAGCTGCAGCAGCGGCGGCTGCTTATCAAAATCAGCAACAACAACAGCAGCAGCAACAGCAACAACAACCGCCTCAACCGAAACAGAGTGGCTCACCATCACCACCGGGTGCACCAGTTGTAGACTTGTCAGCGCCCGCTTCGGTTTCCTCGTCCAGCCCGCATGGTTACAATTCGCCAGCTTCACACAATCAATATACACAGCGTATGGGCGCTGGAAGTCCACAGCCTGGTGCGAGTCCAAATATTACCAGCCCACAAGTGCCAAGCCCGCAAGGACAAACGTTGGATTTGAGCGTCACCACTACACGTCTGCCACACAGGTAAGAAGAAAGCTGAGTTTGAGCGGCTAAGCTATGTATGGTTTAAGGTTTAGTAACTAAGATATTTCTGGCAATAGATCTAAGTAGAAGCTAGGAAGATGAAATTATGTATAAGTGGCTGTAGCCAAAAGTGTTTCATTTTTACTTCTAAGCACACTCTCTTGAGCTATTGTCTTTAGTGCAGCAGGTCTTGTAAGATTTGTGTACCTACCAAAAGGTTCAATGCCATCAATTTTGAGCTGGTTTAAAGTTTAAAATTTTCGGTGCGTGCAAGCGCGATGAGTAGGAGTAAATCTGTCCAACGCTAAAAAGACCGAATTTTCCAACTCTCACGTCTCTACTTTTACCCTAAACTCTATCACACATTTGCAGCGCACAACACACATCTTTAGCCACATACCTCAAACCCTACCCTATTCCCTCAATCAATCAACACGAAAATCTACATTCTTCACTAACCCTAAAAACTTGTTTCTTTTCATTTCGTTTCAGTATTTTGACCAGTCCACAATATGGCACACATCCCGACGGTCTAGTCGTTGGACATCCACAAGGTTTTGGACCAGGTGTGCCACCTACAGGCGCAAACGGTGCGCCACGTTCACCACAAATGGAGCCAGTCGATTTCAGTGGCCCACCACGACCACTCGGTTTTGGGTTGGTTGGACATATAGGCGGTCCACGTCCGTATAGTCGGGAATCTACACCAGATAGTGGCGGCTCACATTACATCGATAGCTATCGTGATCCAAGCGGTAGGTATTTTTACTTTAAATATCTCACAAATAGATAAAAGTACAGCAGTTCAAAGCTGCTTAAAGTTTTAGTCAAGTGATAATAATTTGGTATAATTATACTTCTTTTTTTTTATTCTCTTCTTTTGCATTGCTGCTGCTTCATCAACTTTTAGGCTATTCACCTCATCCTGGCTATGGTATGGTTGTACAGTCTGATTATCCCCCAGCCGGCTATCACGGTTACGGTCCAGCCGCATATCAATGTAGCAATCCATATGCGACTGCTGTCGGTCCAGGCGGATATCCGACACCAGTATCGGGCGGCTACTCTCCCAGTCCAGCATCATGTTATTCCATGCCACCGCCGCAACATATACCGCAACATGACAAGACAAAGGATAGGTTAGTCGAATGGCAAGTCAAATCACTTTACTACTAACAGCTACTTTATTACTATTTTACTATGCTTGGCTTTGCTAAGGTTTGGTTAATATCAAACTTTATATTTACTCATTCTTGACTAACCCTTTTAAATCGATATGCATGTACATATGTATGTATATGTTACTGAGCGATCTGCATGTAGGTATTTAAAAGAGATACCAATCCCGAAACGAAGTCCTACGGTCAATAAGTTTACCAAAAAGTTACACCAAACTACAAGGGAAGCCAATTCATCCTCTGTTTTAAAAAATATAACATCAAACAACAAACATGCAACATCAATCATCAAACATCGAACATTAAACATCGAACATCAAACCTTCTAAGATGTTTTCCTACTCAGTAGGGGTCGCCCCTTCTTGAAATATCTGCTTCCCACAGCAACACCGTAGAGCATTTTTCCATTCGCAGAACATATCACAGCCAGCGAAGTAGGTGCTTCAGAAGTCATTTGATGGGATTCCCATGCGCTCACCATGTACTCCCATCAGGCAGTGCTCTATTAGTACTCATATCAGTAGTCCTGAAGCGACACGATTCCGATTAATTTTGAGACCCGACTAATGTATGGGGCCAAATTTGCTGAACACCTCACAGGTCTGTTAAAGTGTCCATCTGGCATTAGTTTTTTCGGTGGAGATGGCTGTGGACTACGGATCTAGAGTATGAACATTGTTCCAATCATGCCTCTCACAAAACCTTTAGGAGCATTTGCTGTCGATAGAAGGTTTGGAGTGCCATTTCCGAATCTGGTAGTGTTCCAGGACAAAGACTTCTTTCGAGTGACTCCACCAAACCGTGACGTTGGAACAAAATCGATCTCAAGAACGAGGTGTGCAGGTTATACAATATGTGTGGCTTTAGGTCAAATCTTTTACCTACGACTGCTTTAAAGGCATAGATGGCAGTAACTTTTTTTTCTAGATCTAGGTTACGTTAGGTTGAGCTGGCCGGTATGTCAAGACCTCACATAGACCAGAAGTTTCTTAGACCAGAAACCAACCCCCTATCAAGAACCAGGATCCACCTTAAAGAATAACTCCGTCTTCTTGACAAAAACTTGAAGCTTTCTAGGTCCTATCCTACTTGCTGCTTCGATATAATAGTTGTCAAGGTCCAAAGAGTCAGAGTCTTAATCTAGAGAACGCAAGACAGGAGCACAAAACATGTTCAACCGTCTCCTCCTGCAACCCGCACTTCCTTTATCTATTGTAACAGACGAGACCTAATTTATACGCATGCGATGCCAAGACAAAGTGTCCTGTAAGTACGCCCATCATGAGCCTGCAGTCCTCACTTTTTAGGGATAAGAGCAGTTTAGTTGACCTTATGTCGTATGCTTTACACATGATCTTGGAAACTTTGCAACCCGCCGCTTGATTCCACACCTTTTTTTCCTGGTCGATCTTTTGCAGCTCTTACCTAAGTTTCAACTTTCCCAGTCTGATCGGGACTTCTGCCATATACTCGTCCAGGGCCGCCCCCTTCTGGGCCAAAGCATCAGCCTTTTCGTTTCCATCTGTTCCCACATTACCGGGGACCCAATATAGATGTAAGTTCCTCTTCGTCGAAATCCTTCTTAGCGGCTATTTTCACTATAGGACACTGTTAGCTGATGTGGTGTGCGAGATTATTGCCTTATTAGCCGCCTGGCTGTCATTGTAGAAATTTAATTGGCTGCTGTCTAGGGAGGCTTTTTCCAGTATTTCCGCTGCTTTCGTTAGGGATACAACCTCCACTTGAAAGACACTACAGTGTTCTGGCAGCTTGTAGGATCTGTAAATTTCCGGATCAGCGCAGTACACAGCAGACCCCACACCTTCCAATGATTTGGGACCACAGGTCTATTCCAGACATGTTTAATTTTCTTACAGGAACTCGCCTCGACCTTGAAACTGTCCATCATACTCGCACTATCTGACTTACGCCATCCTTGTGTTCCCAGGCACCGCGACATTTCCGGTCGTACCACAAATTCTTTTTTGTCTAGCTGGAATCCTTTGATGTACTCAGCGACAATACTTAGTGAGTAAGGAATGTGCTCACACTACTCGTAAGCTCGTTGATAAGAAGGCCGCCCGAGTAGAAACATCATCATCTGTCTTCGTCCTGTGCAGGCTCTATCCTTTCTATTTATCAAAGCCCGTTCGCCCTTGAGTTCAAAAATTTCAGAAGCTTCCTATTTAAGCTTAAAACCACCTTCAGTTCGTAGAGGCTCCCGGAGCAGGGTTTCATACAAATTTTATTGTTTTGCGACAGTGCACTGGACAATTACATAGCAGGTGCTCCTTCATTTCTTTCACGCCCCAAAAGATTGCAGCTGAGGCAAGAGGTTTTGTGTCTCGAACCCATCCGCATGCGTCCTAAAAATCCAATGACCACTGAGCACCATAACTAATCTGAATAGGTCCCTTCTAGTCACCCAGAGAATGGTTAAAGAGTGTACTTAACTGCAGGAAGGACACTGACCCCTCGGCCCTCTACAGGACTGTCATCGCTTCCACTAATTGTTAGCGTCGCTGAACCAGTGCTGAGAGATGGGCCCATGATTACTTCCATTGGTGCAGGGAAATATTTTGCAACTATTTTGCTTATAGCCCATCTCTTTGGTCTGTATTTTACGATACCCCAGCCCCATATCAGCAGAGAAGAGTGGTATCCTCTTAGCGGGATGTTCGCAGAGAGTAATGTCTTACAATCCGGAATACATAGTGCGCACATCTAACGCGCTAGATCGATTCCTGCCGTCGAAAGCAACATGATCGATTTGGTTTTGCGTTTCTTTTATTTTTATAAAGAGGTCTTTCTACGGAAATAACGAAAACAGTCGAGTAGGTTAGAGCTTGTGTATCTTTAAAATAAGTATATCCCAAATTTCTCGGGCTTACAGGACCCTTCAAGAATACCGAACATGAATTGGACTAAAATCCCGAAATAACAAATGCTCGTTATATTGACATCTCTACTAGTTGCGCATGATTTATGTTCATATGTATTAGCCCATATAAGATTTTCCGTCCACCAACTGCAAATAGTTCAAGCAACCCCTTTGAGCGTCGCAGCTCTTGTGACCGTACCACACTACCGACATTGGCGCAAAATGAAACGGTGTCCGGAAAGGACACTAGTCTCGTTATTACTTTAATGAAAAGAGGACAACCAAGTGTCCTCGTCCGTGCTGTATGTGCGCCCAATCAAATGGTATGACATGGAAGTAGTCGGAGTATGTGTGTGCACGGTACATCCCAAAGTAGGTAGGTATGATGACATTATGGAAAATATTAAAATATGCAATAATGACACTTATCAGACGACTTTGCCATTGACAACAAAGCTCCATTGTGAATTCTATGTCGAACATTGTCTAACCTAACGACAATGATAATGAGAGTGATGGAAATTGTTTGAGAATTAAGAATTATGCTGAAAATGTATCCTTTTTTGAGAAAAATTTTAATATTTATAGGTAGGTGGAGGTTGGCAGCAAAGGGGCAATAAATTGAAACTAGGCACAAACCAGCATGTGCTCAAACTGGACAGGTGAAGGCATTGCATAAGTGATCGGAGAGAAGTGGTGTCAAAAGCTAAAAATTAGCTGCCGAAGTAAAGAGTTATGACTTGCTCAAAGCTACTCTTGTACATTCGCTGGCACTTTGATGATTGCATGAAGCTTCTGCCTGTTTTGATGTCAGCTAAGTTGAAGATTATAAGGAAAAGTTACAGGCATGCTTTGATTGTTGAAGACCCTCCCCCCCCCTTGAAGGGCATTTATTAGCTGACTTAAAACACACTTTCCTTCATCATACTTGGGAGGGCCACTAAAGCCACCTGCAGGATAACACAAACGGCTGGTGCGACAACTCGTAGTGGGATAAAGTGGATATGTCTGGTAACTGAGATGTAGACATCACTCCCTTCAATATCCCCTTATTCCACGCCAATATTTCCTTTGCTGAATTTAAAGTTGAGTTCCTTGAGTCGCAATACGAGCATAATACCAATAGTGAGACTGGGTTCATACATTCCATAATCTTTATTGACTGCTCCAAACCCGACTTTCGATCAACCGCTGATGTGTTTTTTGCAGGCAATATTAATGTGGTGTGGGTCAATCGTAGTTCCTAAGGCACAGAAGATCTTCTGAAAAAAAGAACGAGACCACTATGTCAGAGTGGTTCTTAAACGGGAGTTTCTGGACCTGTAGCCTGTTCTAAAGCCCTCCCTTCAGCCATGCCATCGAAGCCACTGTTAGTACTTTATCGGAACTAAATCGAAGCTGCGAAGGAACGAGGAACTGTAGGTGGGCAAAACCCATGATGTCAGCAAACTGATAAGGTGTGACTAGCTATCTACTCTTATTCTACCCTACCTACCTTGAGGACAATGAGGTGATTGATGTGCATGTTTTTGTTGTTATAATAGTACTTCGCCGTGATTGGCTGACACATCCATTATTGGATATGGATCCGGTATGCTAAAGTGAATAGTATCCTGTGGTAGTAGCCCGACTGCCGTGAGAACGACTTAGTTGACCGCGTAACTGGGGTCGATATAGGTTTTAGTCGCCTCTTAGGATTGGCATGCCTAGCTCGGGCATACTCTACACTATAACTCGCAGGGTCCTTCCCTCCACCGGCAAAAAGTCAAGCAGCTGCGTTCTTTCACATCCAGAAGTCTAATTTCACTTATTCGTAAATCGAGTTCTGCTATTTGGAGAATTGGGATCAAGATCCGCTAAAGGTAATCAGTACAAACTCACATTTTTAAAAGAGTGAAGCTGGTTTGTTCTACTGGGGGATCGATAAGAGCTGAACCTATTACAATATAAAGATGGAATATTGGGTGTCTCCTCAGCTATTAGTACTTAATTAAGGCATTAACCGGGCGGGAGTTATATGTTTTGTCGGATTTCATCATGGTTCAGATGTAGATGCCGCCTTATTTGCGTACAAGCGATTGATTGATTTGGCCTCACCAGGTAAATGATTCGGGGCTTCATAAGAAAACATCTGGCCGCAGCCGTGAGTACGGTATTCTAGCTGGCGTGCAACTTCCTACAACCCTTGAATTCGGCGATGATATTTTCGAGGCTAATTGCCCTTTATGTATACTTTGGTGACAGTCGTGGTCACAAAAGAAATTACGGGCAAAAGATGTATAGGAAATAAGATCGGGTCAAGGAAAACTAAAATATTACTTACGACTTTCCTCCAACCTGGATACTTAACT